>NMRB01000863.1:80936-116506 GCA_002633025.1 Notospermus geniculatus
AAAACCGCAAGCTCTGTGTAATGCAGTCTGGAAACCAGTCTATGGGTCTGTAGGACATGTAGTCGAGGTATTAGGGAGTCTGGAAACCAGTCTATGGGTCTGTAGGACATGTAGTCGAGGTATTAGGGAGTCTGGAAACCAGTCTATGGGTCTGTAGGACATGTAGTCGAGGTGTTAGGGAGTCTGGAAACCAGTCTATGGGTCGGTAGGACATGTAGTCGAGGTGTTAGGGAGTCTAACAGGTTTCTCTCAGGGTGCCCTGGTTGATAATAGAACATTCTCCCTGTCGTTGATGATACAGCCATCACCTTGTTGTACTCAAGTTCTCCCCATGTCCTTACAGGTGTAGGTCCTTATAACTGGGCTAAGAGAGGTAACTATCTCCAAGCAGAACCATTCGTTCCACCGTTTTGCATGAAGTATTAGCTTTGTTCAGTTGAGTTGAAGTTCTTTCCTTGTTCTTCTCACTTGTTCATCTTGTCCACCGCAGTGGGACTCCGAGCCGGGAGACATCCAGCAGGGGGGTCAACAACTTTTGAATTACAGAGTGCTTCATGGGAAAGGGACACAGTACATACATGTATGGTTCCTTCTCTGAAAAGGGGCAAAGTAGGCTTGGTGCACATGGTTGCACAGCAGGGTATTTGCCACCTGTGACCACTGATGAATCTATGCCCTGCTCTCCCTCCCGCCCCCCTCCCCCACTCAGAGTTGATCCTCAGGTCATCACCAATGTAACCCTGCTTTGATTCCTGATTTATCAGTTCCCACCTAAGATCATTATCAAATGAGCCATTCTTGCCTTCTCTCTCCACTGACACTGTGATCGCATGTTTGCTGTTTGTCTCACCCAAGAATAAGATCCACAGATACATGTAGGTTGACTGCCCTGTTTTATGACAACCCTAGTCCATGGACTCTGCAACCTGGGCATGAGGTTGGTCAGAGATGAAGATGGAACACAAGTGGTTTGATGAGTCATGGGTGGATCCTGGATTTGGGAAAAGAGGGGGCGCCCTGTGCTAAGAATGTTAAATTCCAGAGTTTCACAGTCAGTTTTACAGATTTGTTGACCAAAGGGGAGGCGCACACCGGAGTGCCCCCTCTGGATCCACGTCTGTGAGTAAAATGAGAAGTGGGTGTAACAATAACACATGTCTGTATCCTTGAGTTCTAATGGCATGAATCGTCTCCTTTTGTTCTTACAGAGGCGAAAGCTTGGGAAGTGGACACCTGCCGTGGACATTATAACAATGTATCCTGCGCCATCTTTCATCCACGCCAAGAACTCATCGTCAGTAACTCGGAGGATAAAAGCATCCGAGTTTGGGATATGTCAAAGAGGTAGGCAGCTCAGTGGAACCTTTTATCATATACCCGAGTACAGTATGTTCCGCGGTACCGCCTGGAACTGCAGCATTTTTCGTCAAAAACACCGCACAAAAACTAACGAAATCAACGTGGACGAATGCTGGCCGCCCTAAAATCACATTTCATGTTCAATAATACAAGAACTGTTCGACTAATATGCTACAAATCGCCTGAAATCGAAGGGGGATGTCCGCACCGACCACCATCATGATCCGGGGTGTGATACGCATTCCGTATCATCCCACTGATATGATACGCCCTCTGTTAACTAATAAGCTTTGATTTAAGGGGCTTTGCGAGGCCTTTTGGCTCACTTCATGGAAAGACGCAGCCGTCTCACTCCGCTGGCCACACTCCATCAACATTCGCGCATTAATACAAAAACAACAGTGCTCTGACATGGCGGATATGCATGCGGTGATACAAGTGGCATCGGTGGGGTATTTTTGTCATTTTTTGCGCTTCTTGTGGTATATGATAAATATAAAACCACACTCGTGAGATTTCCGAGGAAGCAGAACACACTCGTGATGATCTTTTGCCCGGAACCCCCTCGACCTTCGGTCTCGGGGGTTCCTGGCAAAAGATCACCACTCGTGTGTTCTGCTACCTCGGAAATCCCACTCGTGTGGTTTTATGATTAAAACGGATTTGTAATTTCTTATACATGTATGTGGTAATCCACTGTCGTGGTAAAACAAAATATTAAAAAGTTGCCAAATATCAAGTTGTGTTGGTGCCTGTAAACATGTGAACCAAGGAATAAACTTTTCAACTCTCTTTCTCCAGAACTGGCGTGCAGACGTTCAGACGAGAACATGACCGTTTCTGGATTCTCTCGGCTCACCCGACGCTCAACCTCTTCGCCGCTGGTCACGACAACGGCATGATCATCTTCAAACTGGAACGTGAGCGGCCAGCATTCGCTGTCAACCAGAATATCTTGTACTACGTGAAGGAGAAATATCTAAGGAAGCTGGACTTCACCACGTCTAAGGATATGGCTGTCATGCAGCTGAGAGGGTAGGTAGTTTAGGATCACCTCTCTTTGTTAGTCACACACCAACTGTTCCAATATCGACCGACCTCAGTTTGAGATTTTAACTCGTGTTATCATTAGGATTTACTGCGTCACGTCCATCAGTCTTTGTCGTGATCACCAACATTCCTGTTTATTTTCGGATGCTGATCTGTATTTCTTCTCTTTCCAGTGGCTCCCGGACTCCAGTGTTCAGTATGTCCTACAATCCTGCAGAAAATGCTGTCCTTCTCTGCACGGTGAGATTCAATTTCATCTAATTATTAGGTGCCTCGACGAACTCGTCCTTAAAGAGGCCTTGCAGTGATGTCATCCTGCGGCCATTCTGGAGGACACAGGCCGCAGAGGTGTTTAGCCGACTATGACGTGACTTTGGCGAAGTGCGCCACGCCATTGTTTGACGTAACGGCATTGGGGCATGCACGGCTCATTTCGCTGCACCTCTGCAGCTTGTGTACTCCAGCATGGTGGCTTGTGACGTCATATGCAAAGCCTCTATAGCTTAGTGTTTCATTGTCTAGGGTTTATCTTTTGTCCACCAGTTCAGCCTGTGGGTAGTAACGACTAGGAGACCAGAACATGTGGAGTTGCTCTTGAATTTTAGCTATGTAAGCCGCTGTTATGATAGCCTTATGTGGAGTGTTATGTCAAACCTAGTGTCTGTCAAGATACACTCTGGCTGATCATCCGAATGTTGTTTCAGAGAACTGGTAATGTCGAGAACAGCACGTATGATCTCTACGCCATCCCCAAGTCATCGGACTCTCAGAACCCAGATGGTGAGTGGAATTCTCCTCAGCTATGATGATCAAGATCTAACATCCGTGGCATCGGCGTATTCAAGAACTGTCATTCAATAACTTGTTTACTTCATAAAAAATCGTATCCTCCATTGCCTCCATAGCTGGTCACATGTTCTCATGTTTTGATACATCTTTATCTCTCATATATTTCAGCTCCTGATGGTAAGAGATCCTCCGGCCTGACAGCTGTCTGGGTCGCTCGTAACAGATTCGCGGTCCTTGACAGGACTCACACGGTAAGTAACTGCTCATCCTTCCATACTCTCCAGTCTCATGTCAAGGGGTGACCGTTGTAACATTGATTACTATGAAATCGGCTTCTGTTCATTCTGAATTCCCGTCGTTTTCAGATTGTCATCAAGAATCTAAAGAATGAGATCACGAAGAAAGTGCAGGCTCCAAACTGTGAGGACATCTTCTACGCTGGGACGGGTTGTCTTCTTCTCAAGGACAGTGATGGAATCACACTCTTTGATGTTCAACAGAAAAGGTAAGACCTACAGCTCAGGGTTTTGATTGTGTCCAATTCTGTTATCTATAGACCATTCTCAAATTGACGTAAATGACAAAGATCTGCACACTTCCGCTGGAATCTCAACCACAACGTCAGTCTGAAGCTGAATGACGTAACGCAGACAACCCCACAACAGTGACTTTGAAGACATTGCGCCAGAGTGGGATCATTGCTAAATCATGGATTGTGTCACGTCACCCGGTTTCAGATTGAGGTTCTGGTTAAGATTTCGGCGGAAGTGCACAGATCTGCGAATTTGAGAATCGTCTATTAGGCCTACTCTCAGAGAGTTATTTGACAAGGATGTTATAGATGTCGGGGGTGTCTGATGCAGACCATGTTCCTGTCAATCGCATTACAAACCCTGATTAACCGTATTCTAATTTCCTGCTGCAGAGCCCTTGCCAGTGTCAAGGTGACCAAAGTGAAGTACGTGGTTTGGTCGGCCGATGTTCAGTTTGTTGCTCTGCTGAGCAAACACGGTGAGTAACCTGTGTGGTTTATCTCTCATTAAGACATATAGCTGTTGGGCTGAATGTGCTAGAGTGGAGTCTGTGTGCCTAATGGACCACCCTGAGCTGTCCTTATCAAACTCAAACTGTCCTCCTTCCAGGGATCACCATCTGTAATCGTAAGCTGGAGAACTTGTGCACCATCCACGAGAACATCCGTGTCAAGAGCGGTGCGTGGGACGAGTCTGGGGTGTTTGTCTACACGACCAGCAACCATATCAAATATGCTCTCATCAATGGGTATGTACAACATGTGTTCACTGTTCTTGTTCTATCACTATCAGTGACGTTGTCTTCATACTAGTGGTGGTGTACTCAGAAGACCATTCCTTTCCATGACGCTATGTCGGAATCATACTCACTATTACCTAACGTTGTCTCTCCTTTATTCCAGGGACCACGGCATCATCCGCACCCTTGATCTCCCCATCTACATCACCAGGGTCAAGGGGAACAATATCTACTGTTTGGACAGGGAATGCCGACCTCGCGTCCTCGGGATCGACCCAACGGAATTCAAATTCAAACTTGCGTTGGTGAATAGGAAGTATGATGAGGTAGGTGGTCGCAGATCGACTCAGGCAGATTTCTTTTCTCGGTCTGTTTGACCTTACTGCAGCTGTTACAGGAGATAACTTACACAGTAGAAGCCTGACAGATGGACAGACTCGTACGGACAGATAGACAGACACCATGACCAAACAATATGATTTTCTAATCTTGATGATTGGAAACCATGACAACTGATTCCTCACCTCTTTGCAGGTTCTCCACATGGTCCGTAATGCCAAGCTGGTGGGTCAGTCCATCATTGCTTATCTCCAGAAGAAAGGTTACCCGGAGGTTGCACTACACTTCGTCAAAGATGAGAAAACAAGGTTTGGCCTGGCCTTGGAATGTGGCAAGATTGATGTGAGTTAATCTCTATGATTCCTCCTGTTTTTAGCTTCTTTGAGGCCTCGGGAACAAACCTCACCGTGTGTGTTTTGTTTTCAGATTGCCCTTGATGCAGCCCGGGCCCTCGATGATAAGAACTGCTGGGAGAAGCTGGGGGAGGTGGCTCTGATGCAGGGCAATCATCAGGTGGTCGAGATGGCTTACCAGAGAACCAAGAACTTTGATAAGCTCTCCTTCATCTACCTGATTACTGGGAACCTGGAGAAACTGAGAAAGATGATGAAGATAGGTGAGTTGTTAACCCTTTATGACCTGAGCAAAGAAAAAGAAAGCACAAAAATTGACACACAAAATGATGATAAACAGGAAGTCAGTTTCCAGAATCTTTGCAAATTTTCGACCCCAACCGGGGTCTTCTTCAGGCTGGCACTTTCAAGTCGAGCTACCAGAAGTGTAACACTTATGGTAGCTCGACTTGAATGTGCCAGCCTGAAGAAGACCCCGGTTGGGGTAGAAAATTTGCTAAGATTCTGGAAATTGACTTCCTGGTTATCATCTTTATGATCTGAGGATGGTCTGATAGTTGTGTTCAAATCCACCAGAGGAGCTGTACAGGATATTGCCACTGTTGGCTCGTTCAGTGATGTTTCTTTTGAAAATTTCTACATGAGTTAGTTTTCATTTTCAGCTGAGATCCGCAAGGACTCCAGCGGACATTTCCAGACTGCACTTTTGTTGGGTGACGTGTCTGAGAGGGTCAGGATTCTGAAGAGTTGCGGTCAGAGTGAGTAAAATGACACCTTCCAACTGTTCTCTTAGTTCGTCATGGTCGAATGGGCTTTGATGCTAACTTTGTTAAAAATGGAGATAAACCAAGATGTGTGTGAATTGGTGTGACACTTGGTGTGACTTGTGTACAATGTGTCCATGTGTCTGTTCCAGAGGCCCTCGCCTACCTGACTGCTGCCACCCATGGCCTGGAGGAAGACGCAGAGGAGTTGAAAAGTGCGTTTGACCCAGAGAAAGATCGTCTGCCAGAAGTCTACCCGAACGCTGCACTGTTACAGCCACCGCCACCTATCAACCAACAAGAGAGTAACTGGCCTCTGTTGACGGTGACGAAGGGATTCTTCGAGGGCGCGATGATGGCACGTGGTGCAGCGACTGGCGGTGTGTCCGCCATGGCTGCTGATGTTGGCGGGGATGAAGAAGGATGGGGTGATGATGCTGATCTTGTTTTAGATGATGGTGAGTCACGATGTGAGACCTACCCTGTCAGAGTGGCAGTGTGCGAACACTTATGCCTGTCACCCGGTAGGGCGTGGTTCAATTTCTCTGTGTACCTTAAGTTTCCATGTTGCCTCTTGTCTCCTTGTAAAGCACTCAATTCTGAGGACTTCTTGCTACTGAATCTTTCAGATGGTGGGTTCGGTGGTGGAGAGGGTCTGGATGATGAGGACCTGGTGGCCAAGTCAGAGGAAGGAGGTGGCTGGGATGTCGGGGATGAAGATCTTGAGCTGCCGGCTGACTTGGTGAGTCTCAAGCATGTTTCACTCGGACTTGTTGTGCAGCATTAAGACGTTTGTCTTGCAATTTGGTCCCAAATCAAGTCATCGCAATCTGTCTGAAATAAGTAACAGGAACGTTGTTGTGTTTTCTGTGGTTGTCAGTTACCACCTCTTGCCATATTCACGTGTCTCCATGCTATCAATGCCAGACCTTGTCTCATAATACACATATTCCACTCTTCTATTCAGGATGTAGGTCCCGTCGCCGGCGATGATGAAGGATATTTCGTTCCACCGACGAAGGGTACTAGTCAGGCTCAGATATGGTGCAATAACTCCCAGCTTCCCGTTGATCACGTCTTGGCGGGATCATTCGAAACGGCTATGAGGGTAAGTGGTCGTGGAATTTCTCACTCTTCTGTCACTCATTGGTGGAATTCCTTTCTTGAAAAGCTAAAGCTAAGCTAACAGCAGAGTTAAGGATTCTTTCTTCTTTTCCAGTTATTACACGATCAAGTTGGTGTGGTCGCCTTTGAGCCGTATAAACAGTTATTCCTTCAGACATTCGCTCGTGGTCGCACGGCGTACTGCGGCCTGCCATCAACGCCATCTGTGTTCGGATTCCCACACAGGAACTGGTAAGGTTCACGCAACGTTTGATTGGACACTTGGATGTGTTTAAATGATATGTGTCAGTTTGAGAGCGGTCTGTGTTGAGTAAACTAAGAAAGATCAAGAAACAGATGTTGTTTGATTGACTTATGTTGCATTACTGTTGTATTAACCCCTCTGTCTCTCTGAATCCAGGCGTGAGGCCGGGGCCAAGGGTGGTATGCCTGCAGTGGGGCTGAAACTGAACGACCTCGTCCAGCGATTACAGGGAGCATACCAGATGACCACACAGGGAAAATTTGTCGAAGCGGCCGAACGATTCCGCTCGATCCTTCTCAGCATTCCTCTGCTGGTTGTGCAAAACAAACAAGAAATAGCTGAGGTAGGTTTATTTCAATGAGATCCTGCATGTTTTATCTTCTACAGTTGGGAGTTTATCAAAAGCCAGTGCACCTTTTACAGCAAGGTGTCTCTCCCATAGTGTTTTAAGGGTCATCTTCCAAAGAAGAAAGCACAAAAATTGACACACAAAGTGGTATTATCAAGAAGTCAACTTCCACGACTTAAGGATCTTCTCGACTTGTTAACTTTAATTTCTTTCTAACTCATTTCAGGCTCAGCAACTTCTAGAAATTTGTCGTGAATATATCGTAGGTTTGAGTATGGAGCTGAAACGAAAGGAAATGCCTAAAGGTACACTGGATGAGCAGAAACGGATATGCGAGGTAGGGTCCTTTGAAACCACACTGGCATTTGACAACTTTGCAGTTACCAAATCGATTTGCCTGCATTCTCTCCCACGGGGAGTAAAGTTCTCTTGAAAACCTTGTTCTGAATGATTCATAATGATTGTCTTTTTCTCCTGCAGATGGCAGCGTATTTCACCCATTGTAATCTCCAGTCTGTCCACCTTATCCTGACCCTGAGAACAGCCCTCAACCTTTTCTTTAAACTCAAGAATTATAAAACGGCCGCGTCATTCGCTCGCCGTCTCTTGGAATGTGGTCCTCGACCAGAAGTTGCAACACAGGTATGTTCTCTTAATGATAATCAAGACTAGTGTCAACTTCGATATTATCACCTGTAAAAGTAAACGGTGGACCCATTACAGCCGTTTTCTGCTCTTAGGTGTGGTTTCCACAGGCACTCGGAATACAACAGATCAGATACTGACAGATGTTCATAGGCCTGTGAAAACTTTGTAGAAAAGGTGGAAAACCGTTGGTTAATGGCCTTTGAGGCCTCCACATTCTTGTCCCTATCATGGTGCATTTATCCGATGCCACATTGTGTGGAGGTGGCATGGTGGAAAGTAATGGATTTACGGCAAAAGTTAGCGTGAAATGCACAGGTGTGTGGAGGCCTTCAGTATTGACCTCTGGTATTCAGGGCCCAGTTGCACGAAACTCACTCGTGACAGCGCTATCTTGGTGTTAGCGCTATCTTCATGTTAGATGACGTAAAAATCCATTGTTCTTTTACGTCATTTAACATCAAGTTAGCGCTAACTCCAAGATAGCGCTGTCGTGAGTTTCGTGCAACCAGGCCCTGAACTACCGTTGGACCTTTCGTTGACTTTGATTTCGTGTATTCATTCTTTCACCTCCTCTTTCTCCCGTCACAGACCAGGAAGATTCTACAGGCCTGTGAGAAGAACCCCACAGACGCCCACGAACTGAAATACGACGAACATAATCCATTTGATATCTGTGCTGCCTCATTCACTCCTATATACAAGTAAGTATTGCATCATCTGTCTTGGGCGTCTTCTGATATGAAGTGATCCAGCGGGGGTTACATTACCCTTTGCCTTAACAGTGTGCTAGAGAGGGTACCGGTAGATTTAATGTCTGTGGATTTATTTAAAGCGAATCGAAAGCGAAAAAAATTTGATTTAGAAATAGAATTTGAAAGGGGATGAATTTTCAGCAAAAAATGTAAACGAACTTCTCCAGAATGTCAACGAAGAAATTTTCGTGCATTTTGATTGGCTGAATTTTGTGTTTACAAACACCAGCCAAATGTAAACAAAATCTGCTATCGATTCGCTTTAATCATATCTGTGTTGTTTTTCACTTCACGTCTTGGATCTTCGAGAAAGTGCCTGAGGAAGACCCCGATTGGGGTTGAAAATTTGCAAGTTTCAGAAGACGACTTCTGTTTTTGTATTACTTTAAATTGTGTGTCGTTTTTTGTGCGTTTTATTGGATATGTGTTGTTTTTCAGGGGTAAACCAGTCATTAAATGCCCGTTGAGTGGAGCCTGTTATCACCCGCAATACAAGGGCGAAATCTGCCGTGCCTCGAACGTGACGGAGATTGGCAAGGATTGTATAGGACTGAGGATCAGCCAGATTCAGTTCCGATAAACATTTATTTATCTTCTGTGTTTGTTATTGGACTCTACACTTGGATATTTACGTGTCTGCTGATGTGGAAAAGACAATGTACATCTGTTGAGTAGGACGTTCCCTGTATAGACCAGGGCCCGGTTGCACGAAACTCACAACAGCGCTATCTTGGTGTTAGCGCTATCTTGATGTTAAATGACGTAAAAGAACAATGGATTTTTACGTCATCTAACATGAAGATAGCGCTAACACCAAGATAGTGCTGTCGTGAGTTTCGTGCAACCGGGCCCTGGAAATCAATATTTATTTAATCTATTCAATGTCACCTTTGTGATTGTCTGACAAGTTAAAGCGAATCGATAGCGGATTTTGTTTACATTTGGCTGGTGTTTGTAAACACAAAATTCAGCCAATCAAAATGCACGAAAATTTCTTTGTTGACATTCTGGAGAAGTTTGTTTACATTTTTTCCTGAAAATTCGTCCCCTTTCCAATTCTATTTCTAAATCAAATTTTTTTTACATTTGGCTGGTGTTTGTAAACACAAAATTCAGCCAATCAAAATGCACGAAAATTTCTTTGTTGACATTCTGGAGAAGTTTGTTTACAATTTTTCCTGAAAATTCGTCCCCTTTCCAATTGTATTTCTAAATCAAATTTTTTCGCTGTCGATTCGCTTTAACTTGTGGTGGTCCAAACTTCCCACAATGCACGTTTCCGTCTTCAATGGAGAAGGTGGTATATCTCCCTGTGATCAGTGGAGGGCATGTTAATAGAAGTCACATCTCTGCTGTGTGTTTCTGACCATACTGAAGTGTAGAGTAAAGCTGTTCCTTCAATCAACCAGGCCCCCACTGATCGGGCCGGTTGGACAAAACTCACGATAGCGCTAACTTGGTGTTAGCACTAACTTTATGTTAAATGACGTAAAAATCCATTGTCTTTTTACGTCACTTAACATAAAGTTCGCGCTAAACAGCAAGTTGGCGCTAAGGGATTGTCTCCAAAATACAGACGTTTGGAATTCGTTCAAACGAATTTCAAACAACTTTTCATTAAAACGAAATTGAAACGAAAAAATTCGTTTGAGAACTGGTTGAAAAACGTTTGACATGGCCGGCATTTTCGTTGCAATTTCGTTTGATCCCAAACGAAATATTCGTTTGATATTCTTCAGAGAAACATTTTGTAATTTTGTCGAGCGAGAAAAACGTTGCAATGCGTTTCAAACGAACTTTAAACGTTTTCTTCCAAGCACAAGAAATGTTTGCATATGCCAACCTAAAACGTTTTGCATTCTGATCGGTGATAAAAACGTTTGAATTTCATTCGGTGCATGAAACGTTTCATTTTCGTTGCGGAATTCGTTTGGTACTTTCCGTTTGGTTTTCGTTTGGGGAGAATTCGTTTCAAAACCGTTTGGAAAATCGTTGGAAAATCACTTCAGTTTCGTTGGAGTATGAAAATTTCAAATGATTTTCAAACGATATTGACATACGTTTGAAACGCGTTTGAGAGTCTAGCAGATCTATGTTGTTTCTGATATGATCACTGTATGTAACCGATGACTTGTATCACTTGGAAATTTAAAATGCATTCGTTCTTGGAGAAACTGTCATTGACATGAGTACTATAAAGCAAGAAAATTTCGCGTGCAGGAAATTTTCGCGAATTTCGCGAGAGTGTGTGAGTCGCGAAAATTTCCTGTCACTAATAATATCAATACAAGCAAGTGATACTGTAAACCATGATATTTTCGCGACGCTAAATGTTTGCGATTTTGGTGATCTACGAATTCGCGAAGAATAAATATTCGCGATTGGAACCATTCAGCTTCAAAAGAATAATAAGAAGAGTAATTTTCGCGCGATTTATGTTCGCGTTTTGACCCTTGAACGTGAAAATCGCGAAAATAAACCGCACACGAAAATTTCACGGTTTACAGTAGATATGGTCCGTGAAACAAAACTGAAAAAATGGCACAGATGCGCGAAAATATCCTGCCGCGAATACGTCTATAATTCGCGAACATTTCCAGCCGCGAAATTATCTTGCTTTACAGTATCATGTAGGCCTATCTTGGTGTAAAATTAACAGCTGGGCCAAAGCTAGCCTAGGGACAGGGGGCATGCCCTCCACACACCAGCATCAGTGTTTTTCATGTAGAAATTGGCAAAAAATTGTAAAACTACAGAAGGAGGTTGCCCCCAGTCCAAAAGCTCTACTCTGATGAAGTTCTTGTTCAAATTAGTCTAAATGTATTCACAGGGGTCTGCTACTTTTAAGGCTAATAAACATGGTATGTTTTCTATGAATAAATGGCGTCCTCTCTTATTTTCACCCCAGTGATTATAATCGCTGGCCACAGCATTACAACCAAGGACTGGCGCCGGTTGCACAAAACTCACGAAAGCGCTAACTTGGTGTAAACGCTAACTTTATGTTAGATGACATAAAAATCAGGGTTTCAAAAAAAGTTTCAAAAAATTTAATTTTCCAAAAATTACAAAAAAAATTTTTTTGATTTTTTTTAAAAATTTTTAAACGATGTTTGGTGC
The DNA here is from genome assembly GCA_002633025.1 of Notospermus geniculatus. Classification (NCBI taxonomy): domain Eukaryota; kingdom Metazoa; phylum Nemertea; class Pilidiophora; order Heteronemertea; family Lineidae; genus Notospermus; species Notospermus geniculatus. The sequence continues at coordinate 93,101 of NMRB01000863.1, forward strand.
CATTTTTGGGGTCCGAACCCTCATTTTTTTTCTGGCGGAAACCCTGAAAATCCCTTGTCTTTTAATGTCATTTAACATAAAGTTAGCGCTAACACCAAGTTAGCGCTAACATGAGTTTTCTGCAACCCAGCCCTGGTCTCTTACTATTAAGGCCACATAAAAAAATAACTTGTTTCTCATCAGAACATTGGTGAAGAAAAGGTCCGTCAGGGCAATTTATATTTTATATTTTATATTTAGATTTCCAGGAATTTTACGGAGAAATATTCAGTTGTGTTTATTTTGTCAGGCCGGCCCATTTATAATTTATATTTTGAAAATATGAAATCTAAAAAAATATCCACCCAGCACGAAAAATCCGTCCGGCCGCTGATGAGAAACAAGTAAATTTTTTTATGTGGCCTAAGGAGTCTTGGCGGATCTGTTTGGCAAGCCGTTTGTCCAATAATTCAAGAAACCTAGTTTCTTGCAAAGAAACATAGTTATTTTGCACAAAACTTGTTTTTTTGACCAAAAAACCTAGTTTTTTTCAAAGAACGTGGTTTTTTGGTCAATAAACCTGTTTTTTTTAAAGAAACTAGTTTTTTGGTTAAAGAAACCTGTTTTTTTCAAAAGAACAAGTTTTTCAATGCAAAGAACCTAGTTTCTTTAAAGAAACAACCTAGTTTGTTGAAAGAAACTTGTTTTTTTGCAAAAAACAGGTTTCTTTAGCAAAAAAACTGTTTCTTTAAAAAACCAGGTTTATTGACCAAAAAACCACATTCTTTGAAAAAACGAGAAGTTTTTTTGCAAAAAATGTCAATAAGCTTGTATGGCAAGCCGTTTGTCCAATAATTCAAAAAACCTAGTTTCTTGCAAAGGTTTATTGACCAAAAAAACAGGTTTTTTGCCTCAAATATACATGATATAGCTTAAACTTAGCTTTTTGAGCAAAAAACCTGTTTTTTTGAAAAACATGGTTTTTTGAAGCAAAAAAGTTTTTTGTTGCAAAGTGGTTTTTTGCTAAAGAAAGTTCTTTGCTAAAGAAACCTGTTTTTTTCAAAAGAACAAGTTTTTCAATGCAAAGAACCTAGTTTCTTTAAAGAAACAACCTACTGTAAACCATGATATTTTCGCGACACTAAATGTTCGCGATTTCGGGGGTGAACGGATTCGCGAAGAATACTAGTAAATTTTCGCGATTGGAACCCTTCAGCTTCAACAGAATAATAAGAAGAATAATTTTCGCGCGATTTATGTTCGCGTTTTGACCCTTGAGCGCGAAAATTGCAAAAATAAAACACACATGAAAATTTCACGGTTTTACAGTAGTTTCTTTAAAGAAACTTGTTTTTTTTGCAAAAAAACAGGTTTCTTTAGCAAAAAAACTGTTTCTTTAAAAAACCAGGTTTATTGACCCAAAAACCACGTTCTTTGAATAAACGAAGTTATTTGCAAAAAACATGGTTTTTTGGTCAATAAACCTAGTTTTTATTGTCAACTTGTGGTACTAACAAATCAGATAAAATTGAATTAAATCTCGCCTTTCGCAACTTTTCGTTTGTTTTTGAGCGTAAAATCATAAATATATTTCAGTTACAAGAATATTTATCAAGATAGACATAAAAATAGATAACATTAATGTTTTTGTATACACGGTGCTGCCACCTGTCCGAGGAAAAATAACTATTATAATCAACCATGTAAATAAACAAACCGTAATGTTTACAATTCGAACTAGAGCACCTTTAAATTTAGCTTTTTGAGCAAAAAACCTGGTTTTTTAGAAAAAGATGTTTTTTTGAAGCAAAAAAACAAGTTTTTTGCTGCAAAGTGTCCAATAATGCATTCTGAATTAGTTATGAAGCAAGCACATAGTAATAGTTGAGAAAAAAAAAATTCTCATAAGGCCACATAAAAAAAATTACCGGTACTTGTTTCTCATCAGCGGCCGGACGGATTTTTCGTGCCGGGTGGATATTTTTTTATATTTTATATTTTCAAAATATCAATTATAAATGGGCCGGCCTGACAAAATAAACACAGCTGAATAAAAATTTGTATTTTCAAAGATAAAAAACACTCATTTTCCATGGCAGCATGATGTGTAAAAAGTCATTTCTGGCAACCTGACACTGACAGGTTGTAAACAGTTCTGATAGGCCTGAATTTGCCACGTGTGTGTGGTCTCCCCATTCCCAGGACGACCTTCATGAAAGCAGAACTGTGCACTTTGATGTACATTTTCTTCAAAAATATTGCCCTGGTCTATCTTTCTCCGTAAAATTCCTGGAAATTTAAATATNTGGCAAACTTTCATGTTTTTGCACATTTTAAAACATGCTGTACATCAATGGTATACATTCACTGCACATTCAGTGTTTGTTATTGCCTTTTGGTTCAACATGGCCGACTTTGGCAATCTGTCTATCGGATCGGGGTTTAGCAGTGGATCCATATCCGTGTGTGCCGCGTTGCCCTTCCTCTTGCCTCCTCCCAGTCCAGAGAAGGCAGGCCTCTGACGCCAGTTTGGGAGAGGGCACTATCTCATGATCTCCCCCACCCTCCGCCGGTAAAGACCATCCTTGGAGTGAGGGGAAAGTCGGCCCGCCCACCCCACACACACTGACACAGGCACAGTCCTGCTGATGCTGGGGGGCTGGGGTGGGTGGGGTTGATTGATGTTGGGGCCATTGCTGAATAGACCACACCTACCTGCCCTAGGTTAGCCTAGTAGTAGTAGGCTGGGTGGTAGGCCCTACCATTTATTAATAGGCTCACAATAATATGAGTGTAAGTAACTTTACTGACAGTCATGACAGTACCGGGCTGTCAGAGTGGCGCAATGGAAACATCGGCGCCTGTCACCTCTGAGGTCGCGGGTTCAATTCCCGGTCGGGTCCGTGTCTCATGTGATAGAGAGGGCGACTCTCTCTGACAGCGCAAGTTTTCTCCGGGCACTCCGGTTTCCTCCTGCATTACATTAATATCGCCCAATATTGTCTATAGAACCAACAATGCCGAATTTGGCGCTCGGTTCTCAACTCAATATTTTTTACAGTACCGGGAACTGTCATGTCAGTAAAGGTATGCTGTCAGTAAACCCATATTTGGGGGAGGGGATTTGGTACTCCTGACTCGCTGACCAACAACCACAGTGAGGAGCAGTAAAATAGTGTCATGATATGTAATGTAGTCCTATGGCATGCTGACATAGTTACTATTCTTCCACCCAGCAGAACCTACTCTCTTCTTTTTTGCCATGCACAGCTACCGGTACTAACAAGACATGGGGCAGGAGTAAGCGAGTGCTACCGTATCCTGTATTGTTTTTGTACCAATGAAAGCCAACCACAAGTTGAGTGACAATTGATTGTTTTCACTTTCAGGTGGAGATGATGATGTCGAAGCAGAAACTACGGTCATAAAAAAAGAACGGAAAGGAGTTGTGGTGAATCCCCTGAAGCAGTCGGTGTGTTGAGTACATGTACATTATGAAATGCTGTCAAGTAATGGAACCTCAGATCTTAGATTCTAGATACAACTGAGCGGTTGCCATTTACAGTACAAGCTGTGTACTGTACTTCATTATTTATTCCTTTTTCCAGACAATGCGAGCGAAGGTGAAAGATAAAGTTCAGGTGGAACGTGAAACTAGTGATGATGATGATGATGACAAAGTCACACATTCATACAAATCAACAAAAACAGCTGTAAGTTCTTCATGTAGGTCAGAGGTCACCTAAAGTTTCATCTCTCTGAACTGAATATGCACCTTGCCACTCATGGGTAGTGGATCCATTGAGGCACCAGTTTTTTCCTCCGGCTTTGAAATGTACTGAACATTCACTTCGATGGAATATCCGAAGTTGTTTTATCTGAGCGTGGAGACTGCTGGGTATTTCAAAGAAGAATTGTCAGAACGGCTTGGGAAGCCAGTTCAGGATGAACACTGCTTGGGAAAACATGCGGTTCAAACTGATGATTCTGTATGAAAATCTGATTGCAGAAAAGTTTAGGTCCAGCAGATATGGGAGCGACAGCAACAGTGGAGATTGATACAGAATTAGACAGAGATGCTCAGGCAATATTTGAACGATCTTTACAAATGAACAAGGTAAGAGAAGACTGCACAGTGTGTGTGTGTGTGTGTGTGTGCGTGTGTGTGTGTTCTGTTGGCAGGGGTCACTCAATCTTCCACCGATTTGCCCTGATTCAGGACAGGATCATCATGATCACATCACGAGGACAATTAAAACAAATTGAATCTTCGTTTTTGCTTTCAGGAGTTGAAGGACAAAGAGGACGATAAAGTTTACCGTGGGATTAACAATTACGCACATTTTATAGAAAAGAAAGACACAGCTCAGGGCAATGCAGCGAGCGGGGGAGTTCGGTGAGTAAGGTTTGTTACAAGGATCCATACTGGTACAGAGAAGAATTCAACCTGTTAGACGTTTGAAAATCTTAAAAGATCTTGAGCATGACGTGCCCTGCCCACATGATTCCAATAAAGTTCAATCTCCAATTTCAGAAAAGGCCCAATCCGAGCCCCAGCCAACCTGCGAGCCACCGTGCGATGGGATTATGCTCCAGATATCTGTAAAGATTACAAAGAGACAGGTTTTTGTGGGTTTGGAGACAGCTGTAAATTCATGCATGATCGAGGAGATTATAAACACGGCTGGCAACTTGAGAGAGAAATGGAACAAGGAACTTATGATAATGAAGGTTGGTTCTGTTGTTGGTATTCAAGATTAAGTTTTGATTATGTCCTGTTTTTTACTCTCTGGATGCCCATCTGTTCTGGCCCTTGGATCTTATATTCTAATTTCTAGCCTTAGATCTGATCTGATACTTGACCATAAGATGGCCTGCTTGCTTTGCTTGGTTGACTTTGAATGTCCTCTTCTCTTTTTTCAGATATGAGCAAATATGAAATCAGTGACAGCGATGATGATTTACCTTTCAAATGTTTCATCTGTCGAGACACGTTTAAGGATCCAGTCATTACAAAGTATGTTACACTTGTTTTCTTCATGTGAAAATAATTGGTTCGAAGTGGCTTTTTTGAGGAGTCGCTGCAATCAGGTTCCAAAGTGACAACCCAATATCAGTGGAGAATGGATTGATGATATATCACTCTGAAGACCAAAAGCTGAACTAGCGTCACCCAGGGCGAAATAACCTTGCATTACAAAATGCTTCCTCTCTTTTTCTTTCCAGATGTAAACATTATTTCTGTGAGAAGTGTGCTCTGGCCCAGTTCAAGAAAACAAGGCGATGTTTTGTGTGTGGAGAAAACACAATGGGTGTATTCAACCCAGCCAAAGGTAAGACATTATACCCCAAACTGTCCAAGGTTTTCTCATCAAAAACCATAAAGTTTTATTTCACGATTTTCATGAATTCTTTAATCTTTCCAGATCTTATAAAGAAACTGGGTAAAAATGAGGAAGAAAAACGTGTTAAACAAGATGACAGCAGTGAGAGTGATGACGATGATGGCGAGTGAGGGGAAGTGTTGTCTGGACTGATGAAATATGTGGAATAAACTCACTGGACTCTGGCCGACTTGCAAACCTTGGACAGTGAGGTCGTACCCGATCCTGACGGAGTCGTACCCTATCCTAACGGAGTCGTACCCTGTCAGTGTCCTAACGGAGTCATACCATATCCTAACAGGGCCATACCCGATCTGATCCTGACAGAAGTCAGCTGTGAATCTTCTTAAGGCGTTCATTTGAACTTGCTACCTTTTCCTCTATCACTATCAGGCCTTTAGATTCCCCCAAAACGACACCGTTATACGGTGTTGCCCAAATTCCCACTAATGAATGTCCCCAAAATCGGTGTCCCCAAATTCAGCCCCTCAAGAAAACAAAAACTCCATGAAGAAACAAAGTTTTGTCATTAAAGTTTTTCCCGAGAGCTAATAGCTGTCCAGCACTTCTGAGGAGTGTAATAAATAGCTCTCCTGCAGTTTTCAAACATGAAGGACTGGATTTTCTTTATTTCTGTGACTCTCATAACTACAAAACCCAGTCTCCTTGGTGACCGATGGCTTCGAGATGGAGATGAATACACGACGAAATGTCCCCAAAATAAGGTAAAAAAATAGAGGGTGTCTGGACTTCAGGGGAATCTAAAGGCCTGACTATTATCACCATGTTGGTTCAGACAAAATTGAGGATAAAACTGTGTAAATAAATGTGATGTATTATGAAAAAAGTTTGTCACTGTTCGTCAATTTGGGAACAAAAGGTAAAAACACCCGAGGTGGAAGCTTTTAAAACATTTTGTGGCGTGTTTATTCTGCTAACAAACAACTCAGAATAACTGAGCGATATTCCACTACTTAGTACTGGCAAAGACTGGCATCAGGATGTTTCTGGTGAATCCCACGGCATATCACTTTGTGATTAGTTTGTTTGACTTGGAGACAAATGTACTCGATTTCAATAGGAGGGTACCGTGAATGGCCCAGCATTCCATCCACAAACAACAAGCTTTGATATACCACAGATTTATGAGCAGACCTGTACCTACGTGTAGGTATGAGTGAAGTGTCAAATTATGCCACAATCCTATGAACAATGGATAAGCACACGTCAGTTTCTTTCAGATTTGATGTGCAAGGTCGAATAGGACTTGTCTCTTTAGAAATAAATGTAAACCAAACGTGGATTAAAAATTTGAATCTCCATGACCTACATCAGGTCTATAAATGCTTCAACACATGCTAATGAATGAGTATTCCTTTCTTCTTATATATCCAAAACAACCTCACTGTTACTGGAAGAGTAATCCTGGAAACACGTCGCCAAACATGCAATCAAAACAACTGCGGGGGCCAATATAGAGGTTTCCCACTGACGTCACACGGCCGCCATACTGGCCGTCAAAATGAAGCCATGGAGGCGGCCATCTTGTTCTCGGTTCAAAAGTTTAGTGGCCCGTACAGACCACTGGGAGCATACAACTCAACAAATCACTTTACCTCTCACAGTTTCTGATCATAAGTAGTTGGTCTGGTGTGAAAACCGTGTTGAAAACAAAGCGAATCGTTCATACGGCTTGCTCAGGGTTCCTGCACATTTTCCTGAGTAAAATTCCATGATATTTCAATGATTTTCCAAGGCAAAAATTTTCAAATTCCAAGACATGTTTTGGAACAGTTGATGCATAATGCGTGGGAAGCACGCTGCCGTGAGGCGGCCGCTGGAGGCTGAGAGCAGCCGAGAGTCGGGGAAGTTTTTTAGCTACTGGCGCAAAAATAAGGGCAATCAGTTTTTTTATACATCCATGGTTTTCACAGACTTTATTAGCAAATCACATGATTCCATGACTTTCCAGACATGGAAAACACTCTTCTAAAATTCAAAGATTTTCAATGGTTTTCAAGAGCCGCGGGAACCCTGTTGCTGTAGACAGTGGTGGAAGAGGTCCGATGACTGCCGACAACGTCCAAACCATGTCAAAAACGCTGCGGGTAGCCATAATGCACTTTTTGCGCGGCACCCACTCTGTAAACTTGTTGCTGTGACGTTGCGTCATTTGACGGCCAATATGGCGGATATTTGGAGCTGTGACGTCACGTGGGAAACCTCTATAGACCCCATCGATATGACCAAGTAACCAGAAATGATTTGGTCTGCATCGCAGGAATCAGGAAGTTCAACAAACATGTCCTCTGTAACTGTAACTCAACATAACACGTACCGGTAGATATTCCTGAAGTGTTAATCTTCCATGGAAGTTTCTGTGGCCCCAGCAGCACTTGCAGAATCCCCTGAACTATTAGGAGCAGCACCTTGTCCATCTTTCGGCACAAGACCTCGTATCGTGATATCATAAATCACCTCCTCAATTTTCTTCAAGTCATATTTCAACGCATCAAATCGCTTCCTTAGAGAATCATTCTTCAGATTAAGAAGTCGGAATCCAGAGTCCATCTCTCCAACAAACTGTCCGATACGGATCGGTCGGGTGTAATCTCCAGCTGTGACAGCGTTGATGGATAACCGTGACTGAAAGAATAAAGAAGGGGTAAGAGGGTCTTATTCAGTGTGCAGACACAGGGCTTGAAATAAGCTGTGGCCATTTACTAAAACACCCTTTCTGGCCCTTAAAGTGTCCAGGGCCATGGCTGGCTGACCATAGGCCTACTGTGTGCCTTCATTTGATTGATGTAATAATGAACTGGGTCAGCTGAAGATGGCCATCCATGACCTTGGACAAGAATCATTTTAGAGGGCCAGTAAGGGTGTTTTGGGAAATGGCCACAGCTTATTTCAAGCCCTGCATACAACCTTACTGAGCTCACGTAAGACTTGAGTCAATATTGACTTGTCCCTTCTCCTCTTCATGTGGATTTATATCACAAACCAACTGTTGCTGCAGCGAACCATCTCTGAATCTACAACTCACGGAAAACAGGGACTTACAAGTTCACTGGCAACTTGTAGAAGACCCATGAGGAAGTCATCTAGGTCAATATGGAAGCCCTCCTCTCGGTTCACATGCACTGAAGAAGAAAAGAAACAGGTTTATTATACATTAGGCCTTTTAGACACACAGGACTGTAATGAGAATGCAGTGTGTCTGGTATTAACTGCCTCCAGTTGTGATCACACTGGGTATTATTTTCCATCTGTCTGAGATAAGCCAATGGGAAACAACTCACCTCCAAGCATCTGTGCCGTCTCTTCTCTCTGCACCAGTTTTTCTGATTCAAGGTAGACTACCATTGCTGTCACAAACACCAGTCTTTGTGTGACAAAGCGCCAATGGTCATGAAATCTGTAGTATTCCCCGGGAGGGATCTTTGTGCTGAGATCACGGTACTGAGTCTTGATCGTCTCTAAGGTGCCTCTCACCGTCTTACAGATCTCACCAACTGAAATACAAACAATGTTACATGATAAGGAACCTGCCTCTGGTAAAACCTTCATGGAGAAACTCTTCAGGAGCTCTTCAACAGAAAATGAAGCACAATAATTAGGCCTACTACTTCTGGAGAGTGATTCATAATGAGGTCTGGGGTGATTTGAACCCCCCAACTAGCTTACCCCCTAGTGACAGACCTAAAGATTCTTGAAATGAAATACAACAGGTACCATATGTACAATGCCAGAATAACCATCCTCAAACAGTTCTCAATGCCGTTCCTTACTTTGTTTGATTCCATCTGGTTGGTGAATCCCCTGTAGCGTTGTAATCAACTGACGAGCCGTTTGTTCCAATTCTTTCACTTGATTCCGAATTTCCTGAAAGGCAAGAATAACAATACTTACTAAAAGAAGTTTTGTTCTTGGGAATGTCTTGATTTTGATTGGATTCCCTAAATATGTCTAGGCCTATGCGGTTAATTCTGATCCATCTACACATTGACCGTGACTCAGGGCCCTGCCCACCCAGGGATCGAACAGGCCCTACTAACTAGGCCTGCTACTGGGTCGTCCGAGTTGAGTTTACCATAGATGCCAAGCCTCCTCCATTGGCATTGTCCTCTCCGCTCGATCATCAATCAAGTTTGGCGAAGCTAGTGAATGCTATATTTTATTTGATTATTTTCATACTGTTCTTTCACTTTCAGCTCAGCCTCAGGTAGCCTACCGGTAGGCTCTAGCTACCGTACCGTACCGCGCACCGATGGCGTGCCATATGCTACAGCAGCAGTAGGCCTAGGTCTATAGGCCTATGAGGCAAAAGTTAGGCCTATAAGGCTCACCAGTTCACCATGTTCTCGCCCGCATCATGGCATGGCTAACCCACATGTATACTACTACTGTATGTAATGTAGGCCCACACTCTGTGTGTGTGCATGCATGCATGCACTGCAGTGCAGTGTGCAGACGACACCAAGTTTTCATGGTCAATAAAATGTCAAAATAACACAAAAGAAATACCTCTCGTTTATCACTTTCTGTTCTCATGTATTCTTCAAAGCTAACAAATATCTCGGATAAAGATGACTGCTGTGTCATATTGAGTTTGTCGAGTTTTTATTGGAAGCGTCCACACTCTGTACTACCGGTATATAATACACTACAGAATACACGTGGGTCAGTGTTGCGGAGATCACCAGAGGGTGTGTTGCGTCGAATTGAATCGCTGAACCTCGCATATTATTTTTATCTTTCAAGCATGATGTTTTTGGCTATTCAACCATTTTTCATTATATATTACGTATGTATGATACGTTGAATTTAAAGGGAAGTTAGTTTGACTATTTGCAGCTATTACAAATAGAAAGGTTGAGAGTTACAACGCGTACGAAAACGTAGGGTAGCCGGTTGGTCGTCTTTTGACTGGTTCCCGTCTTTGCCGCTAATGTGTATCATATCCATGCATATAAGTTGCAATGAATCTTTATCAAATTCACTTTTAGTAGATATTGGACATTACGTAGAAAATGGAGATCACGTTCCTGGGGACCGGGTCGGCGTACCCATCGCCAACAAGAGGTGCTTCCTGTATGGTCCTCAAAATGGGTAAGGGAACAACTGCAGCAAAAAAGGATCCGGGGCTGCTTTGTGGCACGCTTTGAATTCCTGCTAGCCAATCAGCTTTCGGCTACCAGTATCGGTATCGCCAATGAATCAAGAAACTTGTTGTATAGGCTTATTGTGTTGTCGAAGTTATATGAAGAAGAACATGATATGCGATCTCTAATACGGTACCGGTATGTAGAATGTGACTGCCGACGTAGAGGGAGCCACCTAGCAGCAGCAAAACGAACTACAAAAATCCATTTTACAAATGTACGCAGTAAATCAGGTTATTTGCCGAAACCTATAGTTACCCTTGGGTTGGAGAGTGGCGCCAGCTGTCGAGAAAAAGTGGCAATATTGGGCTCCTTTAAAGCAGAATTCTTAGAAGATGTAGATTTCTGTTTCAGAATCGGGAAGTTGTTGGATGTTTGACTGCGGTGAAGGCTCACAGGTCCAAATCATGAAAACTAAAGCTGTCAAACCTGGAAAAATCAACAAGATATTTATCACTCATCTCCATGGCGACCATGTATGTAAGACGACCCAATAATGGACAGACACTGAAATGACGATTTCACAGATGAGTGTCAAGTCCAGAGGTATCAGCTCTCTGTGACCCCATGGAAAGCCTAATGAGAAATGCTCTGTCGTGGACTTTATCCCCTAGTACTGGTCCGATGTGATGGGTCTTCTTGACACACAGGATGCCATATAGGCTAGGCCTAATATAGCAGCCTATATTTACAAGGTCCTTTATTTTATTGTCTCCTAAGCTAATGTTCCTTTCTTTCACTTTCAGATGTTTGGACTGCCAGGTCTGATGTGTACTGTAAGTCAGGGGAATCTCCGTAATGAAACAGTTGAGATCTATGGTCCACTTGGCTTGAGGAAGTTTCTTCGGACCAGCCTCGAGTTATCTCGGTCAATGCTTGGATACAATTACGTCGTCCATGAACTCTTACCGACACCTGCGTGTTATCCACCAAACTGGCAGGTGTGTACAGGGTTTGTACTATATTCCAAGTTGTATGACTCGGACATTGACACAAACACAATGCTATGATCACTACAGTTGAAAACCCCACGCATGATGCAACAAATACCGGTACTTTCTTAGTCCTCATTATTGGCCCTGAAAATGGCCCTGCATCACATCACCTTGCTGAGCTCATCTTCTTTATCTCACTAGGACTGGCCCGTACGTCATGAATCTGACGGCCCACTTCATCAGAACGAGGAGCAAGGACGACTGATTGAGGCAGACGGAGACCAAGTGTGGCATGTGTAAGTTTTTTTGGGGGGGGGGCAAGAGCCACGTGCCAAGGCCATACCAATTTGATTGTTAGTTTAACAGATTTCCCCTCTACCCCAAATTGCCAAAATGAAATAAAATTTTTTTATTTCACTCGCATCTCCAATTCACAGTTTTCAGTTAAAAAAATACTTTTTTTGTGCCAGCACCATTCAATCACCCTCAGTGAAAAAATAAAAATAAAAACACCATTTTTTTTGCTTGGAAAACATGCGTAAGTGTCTCTCAAGTCGCGAATACTGGGCGGAACACATGCCTCACAGCGCCCGGTAATCTGGGATCCCGTAATGTGAACTGGTGGTAACCCCGTAGATCAGTGGCTGATGAAGAGACGGGTAATATTGTCATTCAAACAATGCTGATGTGCATCACGGTGAAGTTTATCAGTTCAACTCCTTCATTTTATTTATTTTTTTTTTTCGCCAGCAGCATGCCACTTTTGATGAAAAAGATCCGTTAAACTAACAATCAAATTGGAATGGCCCAAGCATGAACTTCCTTGTTGGCTGGCTGAGATTCTACAGCGCTATCACTTGGTCTGCATTTAGTGAACCCAGTCCACCTGCGTATGATAGTGCTGGTTGTGGGCCCTGGCCCAGGCGTCCTGTGAATCTCAATCTGGGTGAGAGGATACATTCCATTCCTTATGTGCTTCTGACCCATGAAATATTCTTGATACCTTCTTACAGCTATGAAGACGACATGATGACCGTCAAAGCTGGTTACTTGGTTCATCAGATTCCATCCTTTGGTTACATAATAGAGGAAAAGCCCGTCCCTGGGAAGCTGGATGTGACGATGTTAGAAGCACGTGGACTTCCTCCAGGGCCTCTGTATGCCAAGCTAAAGAAAGGAGAGACAGTCACAGCTCCGAATGGAGAAACTGTATCCTATACTATTACAATGTATTCGTTAAATTACCCATAGGGATTGGTGGAGAGAAACCATGACGAGTTTTGGTCTGGAGTTTTCCTTGACCCCTGACCTCTCAGATATGTCCTCGTGATGTCGTCGGTCCACCTCGGAAAGGACGAAAGATCGCCATCTTGGGAGACAGTTCTGATTCTAGTCACATGACAACAGTTGCTGCTGAGGCGGATGTTATAATCCATGAAGCAACTTTAGAGGACAGCCGACGAACAGACGCAATCGCAAAAGGACATTCTACACCAGGTAAACATTTATCTTGTGTAAGATAGTCTCTGGGTCTGAAGTCATAAAACACACACCTTTTGGTTGAAGTGATCTATTCTGCAACTTGTGTCTTTGTCTTGTTTGCAGGTATGGCCGCCCAGTTTGCTGTAGCTATCAAAGCAAGAAAGTTAATTCTGACCCACTTTAGCCAGCGATACAAACCTGTGGATATGGAACTGAAGGACGAGGATGTCTCCGTGACGACGCTCCTGAAGGAAGCCCAGGATGTGTTCCCGTCAGAGGTGATAGCAGCTGAGGACTTTATGACTGTTCCTATTCCAAGGAGATCAGAATATGTGGTCGATTCTTGAGTGAAATTATAGACTGACTTGAGCATTTCTTAACTGTAATCAGGAAAATAAAAAGTAAGCATGACACTTACAAAGACTTCTTTCCTCAATAACTCACATCTTTATTATAGTTTATCCATTCAACATTTGTCCAATATACAAAGTATCTTAATACTCTTGTGGGGCATTTACAGCTTCAAGATGATAAGTGGAACACATAGAGGACCGAGTATTATCAGGAGAAGGGCCTCGGACCCACAATCAAATCTTATGGTCATGAAATATAATGACTAGCAACAAGTTGTAATCCCTGTACGCAGCTACCTCAAGGCACGAATCCAACAGAAATATTGATGTAATAAGTGGTCGAGTCATCGTAATTCTGAGATGGGCGATTCCCATCAAACATGTACAGGGATACATTTGTCATTGTCAAGAACAGTGAACACCAAAGTTCATGTCATGATCTCCTGACGAGCGACCAGAAGCCAAGTTTTCTTCACAGGTTAAGGATAACAAATAAAAGATGTTCTAAAGCCGAGATCCCGAAAAAGTAGCACATATACGATAAAATAAAACAACCTTCCAATGTACTGGTCTTTCCTGGTTATGGTAGGTGATGACCAGCAAACCACCGAGTCCTGCCTGCATAAAAAAGAAGGGTCCGAAATGAAGGCTCAGACTGGACTCCATCTTGGTTCAACATGTGATGTTGATAATGAGTGTCAACCACCTCCACAGGAATGACCAAAACTATTCTCAGGCGAAAGCTGCCTGGGTTAAAACCCCCTCATTTCCCAGAACAGCAGCATAAGGCCAAAGATACCCCAGTAATACACCAACTCTCTTCATCTCTTACTCTCAATCAGTAAAATAGTGGAGACCGACAGCAGCTGTGTAAAGTTCTGAAAAGTGTGCGTGAAGGACTTGACTTGATCAGACATGAAGCATCTTGCGCCATCTATCATGATATGTACAAATGAAAACTGAGGCCAACGTCGAGATATTCAGATTATGTATGATGTGGAGGTCAGTGCAGGTTCAGAGGACAAGAACGTCAGCAGATGAGATGACATGGCTCTCTGTAAGTTTCAAAATCTCCCTCCCCGTCNCCCCCCCGACTGAAGTTATACTGATGGCCATCAATCGGCCCAACATCAACCAATGAGAGGGAAGTTCCTCCTTGTTCTCAGCAGCTCTAAATCTAGGCCTATAACAGCTGTATTAAGAAAGATTTAGCTCAGATTTCACTGCTAGCTTTGTGTTACTGTTCAGCGTTCAATGCTGATCGAGTTTTAACTTCACTCTATGGGACAACCAGCCTGTATTCCCTCGTCAAACACTCATCTCATTTGGCGAAGTGTGCCAACTATTTGTCACTTGGCTGACTATTTTCCACATTTTAAAGTTCAACTAGTATTTTCATCTAAAACAAATGTACACAAGTTAAATATACAGCGTTTTATAAATACATTCAATTTATAGGAAAAATAATGCACTTCCCAGGCACAGCAGGGTCTGTAACGTCTGTTATATGATGACTTCAAAGACGTACGAGTCATTTGAATATTCATCATGTGTAAACATGAATATTCATGCAGTTAATTACTATGCTGATGATATGAATAGATAACGATTCCTCCAAACAGACATTCATAAATTAAAGCAACAACAAACATTGCCATCTCGACGGTCCATTTTCTCGGCAGCAGACAAAGTTTATCATAGAACCGTGAGCTGATTTCATAACTCAATGATACACAATTTCTTAGTTGATTCCATCACCATGGTTACACCAAAAAGAACTACAACAAGAACATCTTGTTGCGTTTGATTTTTGCTCGAAGTGGAAGAATACTGAAACAATTGAAACGTTTGGTGTAACCATAGTAACGATAAACAGAGACGTCTCCAGGTGGAAAATGTGGTGTGCTGGCAATCGTGAGGGTACTTGTAAAATGTGACCCATCACATCAAATCAGGTATTAAGTGGCACAAGATATGACCCAGGGTGAACTAAAGTAACTCCAGGAGATAACGGAAGAAATGTTTACATTCAGATTGTACAAAAGGCAGACAATAAGCCTAGGGCTACTGAAATTGACAAAATGTTGGTCTCAAACTGCCAAGTTCTGAGCGACTTACGACCTGATTTGATGTGACGGGTCACAAATAATAAACAAAACGAAACCAGAAACGAAGCAACGAAACTTATAAATGTGAAACAACCAAGTAACTGGAACGGCGATGACTGACCAGGTGGTGTGTTTCCTTAGGCTGCTTCTGCTGGACTGTTATTTTACATCTTAGAGGAAACACCTTGACCCGATCTCCGAACGCTGTGGATAGACACTGGTGTTGTGCATTCCCAGTATCTCTCATGAGGTCTGTGCAGATTGTACAGTTCAGCCAGGTCCCTTAGAAACCATTCTACTAAAACACTCGACTACAGACCATGAATGACCTATGCCTCATTTCTGGTTTCATTTCTTCGTTTCTGGTTTCGTTTCGTTTCTTATTTTACAAATACCCCAATGACGAGCTGGTTTCGTTTCGTTTCTTATTTTGCAAATGCCCCAATGACGAGCAGAGACCAAAGGTCTCGCAACAAGAACTCTCTCCCTCGGTGACAGCAATCTGCATAACGACTGCCAGGCTGCCATGACTGCTAGGCTGCCATGACTGCCAGGCTGCCATGACTGCTAGACTGCAAAGTCTGAATACAAAGGATGAAAAAGATAATCAGCACATTGTCTGTAGGTGAAGAAGTTCCACTATCCAACACTAGATGGCACTACGGCAGGAGGTCATTATTGTGTAAAGAGAGCCTCTTGGTCTGAGATCATTATTTCCATTAAGTTCCGTTCATATTTGGCAGCAGTGAGACTTGACAGGGGATCTGTATCTGGTGATCGCAGCAGCGTCGGTGCAAACACGATAGCGAGGTTCTCCGGGCTCATCATATTCACCCGTTGTTTTTCTACCACTCTGGAAAGATAAAACAGGATGATGAGTTCACAGAGCAGCAGGAAGATGGCGCTACAAGCGGTAAGAATCCGCGTCCATCATCTGGTTCGGCCATTTCCTCAACTCGGGTTGCTACATGTGAAAGTAATCTGTCCGCTTACCTCCCTAAATGTGCCATCAGACACTTTAGTGTCTGATAGTGAGCAGGTGGAAGTTTACATGTCGCGTGGTAGATCATCTGTAAACGCTCGTCGTGGTCCAAACCATCCTTTCCTGAAAATATAACATTCAGCATGATTCAACATTGCTTTGTTCATCTCATAGGAAGATATTGTTGTGTTAGGTTTACGGCCCTGTTCCACGTGAGAGTTTTCTTCTGTGATTTGGCTCTCAATGGGCAGTTCATCCTTGTCGACTTCCTCATTCACCATTCTCAGATTCTTTATGACTAATGCCAAGACTAATGACACAAACACTGCCCCATAGTTTTCTATGGTGGAGTTGTCTATGGGGTACGAACTCTGGCTCAAGGAACCTGTGAGTACGGGTACTACACGAGGCCTGAAGTTGTTTATCGGTCGGCCCATCGGTATCGAAAGAGACCACTCCCACTCCATTTCAGGTTTTTTATAACTGGCAGCAGGCCGGGGAGGGGGGCTATAGGCCTACACACAGACTCTACAGCACTGGATGTAAACTCCGTTTCACAAGATACTTACGGACTGCCTCAATGAATAATGGATACGTTTCAAACGTGATTAATGGAATGGGGAGCTCTCTGAAGTAAGACTTGAGCACACTGCCGATGGTGTTGATGTCCTCGTAACATGAACTTGACACATTTGTATTCTCACCATCTGGAGAGAGAGCAACACACGTTAGAAATGGTTGATGTAGCTTCATTATGTCATCATAAACTCAGGTAAAACTTCCGAGTCTGAAGAGACGAACCGTAGTGTTCGGTTCTCTAAATAGTTGTGAGCGCACTTGCGTGGTCTAGTGGGGATTATGTGACCGGCATTCCGGGATTTCTTTGTATTGAGGGAGCTCAGGTAAATTGGATCTATTGATATGCATAATTATCTTACTTCATCGTCATGTGATTAAACGCGTGTTTGAGAGAAAAGAAGAGTCATGTAGGGGTAGTCTTAGTACTACAAACAAACTACCGGGTAAACAATAAACAAGAGGACATCTTGTCATTACCATTACTTCCAGATCGACATTCAACCCACCTTTATCAAATGCTAATTTGATTGCCTCTACGTCGTCATGGAAACCAGCCACACGATACAGGCCCTCCGCGTCCACACCTGAAATATTCAAATGAATTCAATGAAATAGAATCATGTTACAAATAGGAAGACCACACACCAAGTGACTCGTGTTGGATGGTCACATTTTAGAATGGGTTGATTTTGAATCAATGTAGGCATGATGGTATCATATCTGATGGGACATTATTCAGATGTACCGGTACTGAGAAAGAAATTGCCCGGCGTGCCCCCTCTGGATCCGTGCCAGTGAGAGAATGTCGCTTGGATGTGTTCCTATCAGAAGACAAGTCTGTTTGTTGTCCTTGTCCACGCTTGTGAGTTGAAAACTTGACGTACCTCGAGATTCAATTTCTTTTATGCATGTTGTGACCACCACCGGGATTGCCACATTCTGTGCCTTGACTAACGTCGTCAAATCAACACCGAAGCAGCGTTTGATGAACTTCATGTCTGGCATACAGTCATTGGGTACCTTTTCTGAACACTTTTTATGAGCATTAAAACCACAATCTGTAAGGAAAGAACCACATTACATGTAAGTTGACCAAGATAACTCAATGGTAACAAATAATATGGATTGCAATCTATCCGAGATGTCAACTGACCTTGACATTTGACCCCTTGAGCGATCAGCCCCCACATAAAATTAGCACAGAAGTCACACCAGTGAGGTCCTTTGAAGTTTTGAACCTGAAAGAAAGCAAAAGAGAAGTGTCAAAATGATAAATACATCATAGTCTAGTACCATGAGATAATCACAAAGAAGTGACTTCTAACTGAATCAGAGATGATGCCAGGAGTCAGGGTTTCCGCCATAGGATAAAATGGGTAAAATTCCGTACCCTTAAATTTTTCCAGGGTACGGATCCGTACCCTCAAAAACGTTGGGTAACCATTTTTCCATGACATGCCGGATGAAACCAAACAACCGGCATGATCGGCGCGGGGATTTTATGCTTCAAAATACACCTAAAATGGCACCAAACATCGTCTAAAACCTTTTTAAAAATCAACAAAAAAAAATTTTCCAAAAAAAAATTTTTCAAAAAAATTTTTCAAAAAAATTTTTTTGGGTCCGTAATTATCAAAAAAAAACTTTTCAAAAAAAACTTCAAAAAAATTTTTGGTCCGTACCCTCTTTTTTTTTCTGGCGGAAACCCTGAGGAGGGATGTGAGAGTGGCCAAGTGAAAGTGCTCTCACCAGAGAAGTCCTGGGTTCGACACAGGTTGTCTCCAGAGAGTCTGGTTTCATACTTTCATACATGCAAACCAGCAGATGTTGAGCTTATACTGTCACGTACAGGCATATACCCCATCTTACCTTAAATTTATGTGTTTTTTCATATTTTTGGATGTCTACTAATCTAGAATTGGTCGTCGCTCCTCTTGCATCAGTTGAGTCAACCTCTCCTAACACAAGAGTCTGAAAGAAAATGCATGTTACGATTTCACTTATGATGTAAACTACGTTTTGGAGGTTTAACTTACTGGAGTGACGTCAGTTGGTTGATTTCAACATGATCGTCAGACTTCGTAACTTCTTCAGACATTCCAGTACAAGAATAAATCGGCCGTTCATAACTCTCTCTTTACATGTTTGTCTGGGTTTAGATCTATAAATATCAAACTCACTGACGTGATAGGGTGAAATCTATAGCAAACTTAAAGAGCCCGAGATTTTTACTCACTTGTTTATTAAGACTAGGGTCACGGTCGAGGTTTTCTCGGTTGTCTAACACTTCTTGGTAGAGCTGTGGTGGGGCGCCACTGGGCACACGTAATTCCTTTTGTTTCTTTGTCTTTGTGCGATAATACGGCGACTCCTCGTAGTTCGATTCGTTAGATAAAGCAGCGATATAATCCGAAGCTTTTGACTCCAAATAGAATGTAATAAGTCCGTCTGCCACAAGGTCATGGATTGTGTCAAACCGTTTTTCACCAACATAATGCTGTCCGTCATAATATAACTTAAAATTCTTTGTTACTGATTCAAATCTGGAAGAGAGAGAACATTTTGATGAGTGAATTCCTAAAACAAGAATAGACAAATCCCAAATTGACGTAAACGAGAAAGATCTGCGCACTTTTGCCGAAATCGCAAACACAACCTCGGTCTGAAACTGAATGATGTAACGCAGAGAACCCCACGACAGTGACTTCGGCGACGTTGCGTCAGAGTTGACCATTGCGGAATCATGGATGGCGTCACATAAGCTGGTTTCAGATCGAGGTTGTGGTTGTGATTTCAGCGGAAATGCGCAGATCTGCGAATTCGAGAATCGTCTATTCTATTGAAATTCCCGACAATGAAACATCCTCTTTGGATAACCAAATGGGGTTCATCTCAGAGGTAATTGTGCCACCTGTATAATTCCCCTTCTCCACCTACCTAATCGCTAACGTATACGTCCCCGGCGCCCTCTGGCTTTCCCGTACCACGTAACATCCGTCACATTTACTGACTAATCGGTCCGTCTCCTCACGGGATAATGCACCATGGAATTCGCGGCCGTACTGGGGTGGTTTGTTTGGTAGCTGGAAGGGAAACAGGACATCTCGTAACTAGGCCTACAATGTGAAGTAATGGGGTGACGTGATGGGGGAGTGTGGTGGAGCAGTGCTGGAGACTGGGACTCCAGATGAGAGGTCACGGGTTCCATTCCAGGCGGAGTCACCAATTTGTACCCCCAACTGGTGTGACTGACAGGATAAAGTGATGAGCTAAATGATACTGTATTATAGTACAATGAAAATCGCTCTGTAAAAGCACTCATTGTCATACTGTCACGCAATGATCAACACAGCTCACTTGCTCAAGATAACTGGTTGCTACCATCATTCAGTCATTCTACTTACGTCTCGTGTGCAGACAACCCTCCGCGGCATCGGCGCTTGCTGCTGAAGATGATACACTGAAACAGATGTAAAAATCTTTCTCAGAATTGTCCGGCTACGTTTATTACGCATTTGTCCCCGTGGTAGGGTGCAATACGGACTCATGGCTGACTTGGTCCACACTGGATCCATGATGAAGATTTTATCCAAGATGTGTTTCCTAAAAGATCTGTGATCCTGTGTAATGTTTTTTAATCCTCTGTTAGTTGTGACTGTCTTCTGTCCAGAATCAACAACCACACTCGTCAATTTCACCACAAGTCACTTTCAACGCAAACTGTCCTAAAATATTCCAAACACATTCACAATCCACTTTACATCACCATGAAGAAGAGTGTCAGTTGATGATGAGGTCACCCCACCGAGGACATAATCGACAAGATACTAACTATTTCAATGCCAACCACAGCGTACGACCAACGATCACTGAATACCAATCAAACATCGGTCGAGTAATTACAAGTTATGGCTCAACATTCCACACGTTGATCGTTTTTATACCAAATTCTTCCATCTGAGGGAAAAAAACATTTCTCGTTTCTATTTCCAATTGGTGACTTCCGTCAGCAAAAATGTCGGGGAAATTCAGAATGTGCAACAGTTTTCCTCAGTATCCAATTAGCATCAGTGTTAAATGTTCTGTCGTGGGACAATTAGGATCTTCAGCGTTTGTCCAATCAGTTATCAAACACAGTCACTCACTAATGAGAATGTGATAGAAAGTGAACGATCGGTTTGTAAATCCACTCTTTTATATCACGTCACTCTCAGATTCCATCTGAACTTTAGGCTATTGGTCCACAGATCATCACATGACCCTTGATCCAGAAAACATCATCAGATCATGATCGTCACAAAAAACATGAGGAAGTCTGCTCAGAACTGTTTTTTGATTGAATCTCTCAAGTGGATCTCAAGTCACGTGTGGTTTCCTAATCGTCATGTGAACATAAAGAGTTGTGAAATGGAAAGGTTCCTTGTAGGGTTTTCCACGAGTTCATTGATCATGAACTCCATGTGAAACCCTCCGTCGTGGGACCCACTCGGTCAAATGATGTTTGGTAATTACACTGGACTGTGCCCTACTCTTCATTCATCACATTTTCCCCTGTTCCAGCCCACACTCTCAAATGATGCTTGATTATTATAATGGACTGTGCCCCACTTGTCATAGATCTGTAAACTCCCGAAGCCTGTGAAAACCCAACCAGCAGACCAGTAACTTTTGTTCAGGGCCTAGAGGTGGAGGCTAGTGTCGTAATCACAGCTAGGCTCATGTGATCATTAAAATAAAACCTTAGAAACAAGAGGTTCTGAAGAGAATATCCCCTTGCTGTGATACCACACCATTCTGTGGTCATGAGTCTTCAGCAGTCGCTCGCTCCCTCAGTGTGCACAAACGTTTGTGCTCGTGACGAAGGGAGCGAGCATTAACCACCGATTATCTCTGGATGAAACCTCAGACAGTTTATATACGGTATGATGATACCACACCTCGTATCACAACTCTGCAATTTTGAATCACCAACCAAAATCAAGATCAATCATTCTATTGGAATGTTTACTAATCAAACCAAGTAAAAAACATCTTCTGCTGAAGTTACAGACAGAATCTTGTGTCAATTCATTTGAGTATTTTCATTTTAAATCGAGTGTAAGAGTTACTAAGACTATGGAAAGGCCAAGAATTTTATCGGGTAGAACTTAGTTAATGTAGCTGCTAACGGCAAGCCTGATCCATGATTTGTGGCCGATCAGGTAGGAATTCATGTTTCTTCTCTTCATACCACTCATTCATTTGAATCACTAGTCTCTCCGTCCAAAGTGGAATGGGAGTAGACCCTATCATCCTGAATATCAACTCAGATCCCGCGAGATTCAACAGACGTCACATTTCCATGACGACACGTTGCCGCCATATTGCTGTCAAAACGTCAAGCGACATCACAGCATGAATACACAGATCAGACATCAAAATGTCATGACGTGACAGTTTTGACGTCGTCACGGTGACGGCGAACATGGCAGATTCTTTGTAGTCACGTGACTGTTGTGACGTTAGTGAAGAACATCTATGGTACAGAATCAAAAGCGGTAGTTCAGAGGAAATACCTCGCCCTCAATGAAGTACCAGTCAGTGAACCAAGGAAGCAGAACAGAAACTCAGAAGTCAATAACTGATTATCAAGGATTGCAGCCTCACCTGGGAGTTCATCTTTATTTCAAGTCCCGTCGACCGTTATGACTCACAGGAGACAAAAAACTCACTGTACAACCCACAAACTAACAAACTCAAGGACGCTAACACTTGAGTTTCTGTCCAACCAGGCAATGCCAGGTGACCAGAAAAAATGAGTGAAGTGAGAAACTTGAGACAGGAATTCAAATGGACAAAAAATGTTAAGAAATTAATCCATGCTCTAAGACGACAGATGCTAAGTTAAGTCCACCCACTCAAGTGACCTGCGGCGGAAACGGGTTTTTTAGGCAGGAATCTTGAGTAGATCAGATTCTGATGTGTGTGTGGTTTGATTTAATGTTATTTCTCAAACCAAAACATCCTCTTCCTCTTATTGTGGTAAACCGAGGACATTTTTTTCTCGCCTGTATCACGGAAGTTGTGAAATCTGGCTTCCATCATGAGGACTTGTCTTGGCTGTCTTAACGGTGCAGTGCACACTGTGGTGCCTGGCACCTCGGAGATATCAGGTTCAATTCCCTATCCCAGATGAATCCATTCTTTATGAGGCCATGCAGACCATCAGTAAACTTTTATACCTTTTGTCTCCAAGACAAATACCTTCTTCATTTGTGATGCATCAATCAGTGACTTCAACAACCTCGTGACTGACACGGTGTCCTTAATAGAGAGGTGTCATTAATAGAGAGGTGTCCTTAATAGAGAGGTGTCCTTAATAGAGAGGTGCCCTTAACAGAGAGGTGTCCTTAATAGAGAGGTGTCCCTAACAGAGAGGTGTCCTTAATAGAGAGGTGTC
>NMRB01000863.1:133743-144874 GCA_002633025.1 Notospermus geniculatus
TTTTTTTCCGACCGCCGCGCTGTCGTCCGTCGCTTGTGTTATGTATATTCTCCAATATCGGCATCACGCGCAATGTATGCATTGCATGCGTTGTGCATTGTCCTGTGCGTGGGAGAATGCCGTTTTGACGGCATGCTATCTGGCGGTAGTACCGTAGCACGAGGCGAGCTGTATGTCAGTGATCGCGTGAGCATGGCATTGTTTACCGTGTTGGAAGCTCAAAGGCCCTCAAATCCCTGCCTGATGGGTCCAGTTGCCAAACTGGATGGGACTACCTAAGAATCAAGCGGATTCTTTGGTCAGCAATGGAGAATACCTACTTCTCAGACGGCAGTGAACCTCCCGTTCGTACTGGTCAGCACCAACGTCCAAGGCCCTAGGCCCTAGGCCTACATTCTTGAAGTCTTGTAAAAAAGACAAGACAGACGTCTGTTTTTGAAATAAATTTATTTTATTTTGAAATAAAATTTTATTTTTTAAATTGCCGCCTCCCAGAAATTTCCCAAGCGCCATTTTGTGAAGTATCAAAATGGAAGAAAATAAAATTTTATTTTTATTTTTTTTCCGACCCCCTCACAAAATCTGTGGAAAAAAAAGTTCGCTAAACAAGGAATAAAAAAACTCTCGCCTTACAATACCAAGTTCAGGCAAATTTAGTTGGCGATCTGGGGGTTGGAGACCACTGGAAAGGTTCTATATAAGCGTCCTATCATAGTCCCTTTAAGAGAGAGGAAACCAATGTCAGGGAAGTTGAACTGCTTATCTCCCCAAACTCAGACCAATGTTTCCGGCTTAATGAAGTGGAACATGTATTTTCTACCGTCTAATTATGAGCGAGCCAGTAATAAAGAAAAGAAATCAAGCGTGGAGCCTCCAAAGAGAATTTAAAGAGGTTTAGTTGGCGTCTTCGAGCAGTAAGTTATGTGAGCTGTCAAGGATTTGGAGAAGCTGAACAGTCGAAGAGGATATTGGTAGAAGTAGTGATTACCATAACATGGTCTGAAGTCAGAAGGACCACATATTTTGTCTGTGTCTGGATTTGGCGGAAGTTCAGCCAAGTCCTTCTAGAGTAAGGCTACATAAAAAAAATCTTTAGTTTAGCATCAGTCATACTTGTAAAAAGTGAGGAGGGAGGATTTTTTTTTTTTTTTTAAATACTGAAATGGACTGTGATCATCGAAAGAGAGCTTGGAAGCATTGCACCATTTATGATACAATAGACAAATCCTTTAGTATTAACTCGAATAAGGTTTTTATTCAAAAAAAATACATATCTGAGTTACCCTGGAAAAGGCATGTGTAGACAAGAAACCACACTTTTTGACAGAGAACATATTTATAATGTGAGGAAAAATTGAAAAAAATTTTTGACAAAAAAATATTTTTTTTCCAAAAAACTTTTTTGAAAAAAATTTTGAGGCGGCACGAAAATTCGAGGCGGGCGCTGATGCTAAACTAATGATTTTTTTTATGTGGCCTAAGGGTAAACATTGGTGAAGGTGCTAAGATTGCAGCACGGGTTTCCTTGGGTTTAGAGGTGGGTACAGGGAGTTCCCATAAAGTAAAATCAGGGATGACTTCTTGCATAGATTCTCAATGAATAGAAAATGGCCCTTTTTCAGTCCCAGGCATGCCGAGAGCTTCATGAGACCTAAGCGAGTTCACCAACCCAGCAGAAAATATTGGAAGCAAGTGGGCAATCTAGCATTCCTGTTTCAAGAACAAAGATTGACATCAGTACAACTCCTGATTGGAGATTCACGTGCCAGCTCTGCTCAGAGCAAGCGCAATGAAGCACCGCAAAGCGAGGTGATTGGATTACATTGTATCAAAACTGCTTGTTGAAGATGTTGTTGATAAGAAACAAATTCCTGAACAAGTGAATGTGATGTTTCGTTATTAGATCTGTGGGGGAACTTTTAACAAGTGTTTTACTCTCGGCAACCTGGTGGAGAGCAATCTGTGTATTCAGATACCTTATACCAAGAAAAGGTCATCTTCAATCATCATGAGAAACAAGCAGTTTTTCTTGACTATTTGTTCTCTTGTGGGACATTGGACTGATAATCCTTACTCAGGCATTCTGAAAGAACAGGAGCCTTTGACCCAAAGTTCATTCTTTACTAACATTTTGCTCTTGTTGGCTTATAAAGTGAGTAAGCGCACCAACCAATACCACGCTTGGTCGACTGTGACAAGTGCAATGATGATTATTTTAAACTGCATAGTTGATGCTTTAGTAATACACTGCCGATGTGGAACTAAGTGAACCAAGATGGTGGAACCAGCGGGAAATAATAAGCAAAGAAATGTACTTTCTGACTCTGAGCACCTGAATGACAAGAAAGGTAAACTTGAGAGAACGTGGAGGCTTGATTGTCAGGTATACCTCAAGAGTTCCACATCTTGTTCACAGATGGCAGCAGTGATGCCCACCAAAAATCTCATATTAGAATATCAATACAGAATATTCCTCCAAAAGAGTGCAACACCTGACGGGACAGCGTCATGACGTCCCGCACGTCATTTCATGATGTCTTGGGGCGGGACGAAAAAAAATCAGATTGTTTCACGACGTCATGATCGCTGAAACAACGGGATTTTATTTCGAGTCGTGTCCTGGCGTTCAGAATGACGTCTTGACGTGCGGGACGTCATGACGCTGTCCCGTCAGGTGCTGCACTCTTTTGGAGTGATAGCGTCTATTCTGACGGAGAAGAGGGTTATAAGGAGAAGATGGGGTTCATTTGATACATGTCATATCAAATGATGTTCTCACAGCTATTATGGAAAATTGGAAAATTGGAAAATATGGAAAATTGCCACTCAATAACACGACATTTGCACGGTGTCACGTTCGCTGACAGCATCATTTTCTGAACGCTAATTATTTTATGGTCATAATTGAAATTATATCAAACAAGCGACGACGGTGTTACATGGCACGTACTCGTTATCGAGAGAGCTGGTTGCATTCGAGACGTGGTGTGGTGGATGGTTCACTTTGATGCAAGATGTCTGGAAGATCAACCATAGACGGACAATGAGGGCAAGATTAAGCTGCCATGGGGTTAAATGCCAGAGATCACCCTGAAGATTTTATGACCGTGTTGTTGGCAGAACTCACGCCACAGACTCCCTGGTCTATTCCAGAATAAAACCACAGTTTCATTATAACCACCGAGTTGAGTCGTTAGAACTCCAATTATCCATGCAGAGGTAATTAGCCTATTGTCAATAATTAAGTGACTTTTGACAGATATGCTGGTTTTGTATCAGGATCCTTGTCCAAGAATGTTGAGCAGTAGATCTGCTGGACTGATGAGGGAGATTCATGAATGCGTGCTACCATGACGATGCTTTTATCTTCTGTGTGTGGTTTCCACCAGAAGTTCAAGAGACTTTTGATAGGCCTGATATGCCAGATTGAATTGTAATACACTAGGTTAGTTCTATGTACCAATTGAAATGAACACAGCCGTGTTGCTCAATACAACCTTGAGTACTGTGAAAATGATATGAGACACAAAGTCTTTTCTCCTCTGTTCTATGATGGATGAATAACATGTGTCAGGTCCATGTACAGAACATCTAATTACCAGTTTCCCACACCTACCAATGTCGAACTACCTATGTCTATGTCGATAGAGCTCAGCTACCCAACAAGACTGATATTCCTTCATGGCAATCACTGGCCTTGCCGTTTGACGGGCGCGATTTTGCATGCACCTCGCAAATAATAGAAATTCTATTGTTTGCGAGGTGCATACAAAATCGCGCCCGTCAAACGGCAAGGCCTGCAATCATGTAGGCCTAAAAGATGTGATGACCACAATTTACCTACCCAATTGCCCTTTCATCAACTTTGAAAAGGACCGAGTTCACATAGGCCACTTTTCTTATTAAATTCTTGGAATTGATCCAAATACGGGTAAATCAATAAAGTTATCACTTGATCACTTGATATTTTAATACTTCCTGCTTTTTATTAAATATTACTCGGTAATCACTTTCTAACGAGGATCCTCATTTAAAGGTTTCAAGACCAGTTTGAGTGTGTAGGGCTATTCTTGGACGAGGTCAATGATCAGAGGTCAATGGGGAATATCAAAACAAATAATTACTTAGGCCATGTAAAGAAGATGCCAGTAATGAAACGATGAAGGAAAACAATACAACAACAAACATTGAAAGGGAAACTCGTGGAAAAAACTATGTTTTCTGGATACAGTTGCCACAGAAAAAACAATGTTTTCTGGATACAGTTGCCACAGAACTAACAAACAGATACCCGGTACTGGAGGGGGCCTTGGCCTTGGGCCAGTTGTGTCATTGTCAAGAATCGGATCGGAATGAAACAAGATTGTGAAACAGCAACATAACAATGTACAATCACAAAGCCATAAAATCTGTGTGAATTATTGACACACCATGCACACCTTGTACACACACAATACCTGTATACATTGTATCACACATCATAGAGCAGACGTCTGACAGCCAGTGGTGACCACCGGCTCAAAATCGGGGAAACATACACACAATCTACTCACCTGATCTGCTAGAGGCCATATTCATGAGGTGAATCCAAATCTTATCTTTCTAATGCAACATTTGGAAGAAGATCGGAGGATTAGATCATCGGAATTATTTAGATTTTGATGCTGATTAGGATTCCAAAGATTAGCAGGTCCATGTTGACGGTGACGTCACATCCGGGCTGTAGCCACCTATCGTCAGGGTGATGAACAAAACGTCTTGAGTTTTGTCTTCGGAGACGATTGTGACGTCATGGGTCATACGAATAAAGACCAGCAAATGCTTTTACTTAAGATTTGTACAGAAATGCCTGGTGCATTTAGGCTTCTCCATTGTATTGCAAAATTCAAGTAAAAGCATTTACTAGTCTTTATTTATATCCTACGTACTGATTGGGTCAAATCAATAAGGGGCTCAAAATTTTCATTCTGTGGAAGACGTACCATCGCCCCTCTATACTAGCGAACTAAACTTGAACACATCCAAGCTGCTGGTCGATGGTAAAAAAAGCCATCACCATCAATCTGGGCTTAGTTCTCTCATGGAGGTATAAAATAAGAGTCTTATTTTATACCTCCATGGTTCTCTCAATAAACCCTCCAAGTGGGCCAGACTGAGTATTACTCCATTGTCTCCACACGACACCACTTCTGAAGTCTAAAACACATTCCCAAAATAGCAAAATTTGGAAAGCACATGGGTTAGGCTAATAATAGCATGGAGGGTGAGCCCCCGGGATATACAGCTATTGCCATATTCAGCTATGAGCATAAAATAAGCCATCTTGTCCCTAGTGGGCAGGCCACTTCTTCCAAGCAGCCCCTGAAGAAACTCAATGCCTTAATATATCAAGGTATCAGAAATCAGGTTTTATTAAGCAATGTAATTTACACATAAAGCATGAACAGCATTTTTGTTCCAGGAAAGATTGGCACATAAAAATATCACTGTTATCAGGTATAAATCAACAGACATATGACTAAACATTATACAGACATGTATAGAGAGTAATTTTGAAGACAATGACTCTACCAAATTCACCAATTGACCAAGACCAACAACATCATCAATATCATCTAGGTTAGCACATCAGAAAAATTGGAGTTTGTTCATTATCTAGGACCCCCTGGTAGTTGGGTAGCTTCTGAATGAAGTAACAGGCCATAATTCATGTAAATACTTCTGAGGAAATGCTATCAGACACAACCCTTATACTCTTGACGCCAGTGCTGTGGTCAGAGCCTGGTTAGATGGCAGCACTGATGGTAAGCCAGAATCGCCGTAATTAGTAAAGTTTTCAAACTACTGTAAGATCCACTGGCCTACATGTCTGATGAGATCATGAGTTTTCCTGACCCTACACAGTAAATCAAAATGAGATCACATGAATGCCATCACATGAATAAACCATAATATCGGGATCTCTGGTGCTAAACAAAAACCCCATATGAGACAAACAAGAGGTCTTGGAAGGGTAAAGTAGGACATTGTGTGGAAACAGAGGCTCAGGTCTGGCTGTGCTTTTTACAGGAGACGATGAGGTACTCAGGCCACGGAGGCATCAGTCATTGGAATACGTTCACTTTTATAATCATTCATACTTGCGACAATCATCAGCATCTGTATGATCATGAAAGTTCTCCTCCCCATTTTGACCCTCCACACCTATTCCCCCACTGTGGTCCTCTTCTGCGTGCTTTTCAAATGTCTCCCCTGTGAGTTGATTGTCAATCAACACTCCAACCTGGTCATTGAAGTCACAAAGTGTTTCTTGGTCGGCCAAGTCTTCCTCAGCAGTATGTTTGTTCATGTTTCCCTCAGTTATCACCTGATGACCAGGATGACTAGCATCAATATTAGCACCACTCTGCAGCCCTTCAGATAGACTTGTTTCACTCTCACTTCCATATGAAAGCCTCTGAGTTTCTGAGTTCGTGGAAGTACTATTTCCTTCTTGTTGAGTTTCTACATTCACTTGACTGTTCATGGCTTCCTTTTCTCCAAGACATTCACTGCAATCCTTGCGATGGTCACTTTCATCAGTTCTGCTGTGACCCATTTCAGCTGCACCCCCCTCAGAATATTCAACTTTTTCTTCAACACTGCACATTTCGCTGGTATTTTTTTGCATATCGCAGTTTTTGGTCACACTTTCAACAGGAGCGGGATTTTCAGGGAGGTCCGTCTTTTCCTCCATTGGTGACAAAAGTGAATCAGCTCGGTGGACTTGGGCCGTTACACACACTTTATTCTCATTATGATTTGTGTAATAAGTCATTCCTTCTCCTTCATCGTTATCATTGTCATAAGCATTTGTCTCCAAGACAGCCATAGCAACAGGTGACAATAACTTTGTATCAACGGATGACGTCACGGGATCATTGAGGACAAAATCTATCGTGAATTTTGTGGCATCGTTTGTCTTTGTTGCTTCACCAGAACGTGTGCTGTTGAGTGATGTAAAAGATCCCGCCATCGGAATCATGCTCGAGGTCTCGTCGAGAAGGACACCAGCAGCTGAGAGCTCAGAGAGGAGACTGCGACTATCAGACAGAATACTCCGACTGTCCGCCAGGCCATGAGCCGTGGAGAGTTCGTTTGATGCAGTGCTGAGCCTGAAAGGAGAGAAATGAAACTGAGTACAGACAATGAAGGCTCGTCTCAGAAGGTTTTCTGGTTCAAGGCCCCAAACCCATCCCTTTGATATGATTTGCTGAGAAGCCTACTTCCTGAACATAAAGTGAAAACCATTTCCCTTGTTAGACACCAACCTGTCAGCATCGCCATGAGGCCTCGCTCTGAGTGGTGACCTTGACACTTCGTGGAACGTCACTGCCTCCATTGAAGGCTCGCGTATGATTGGTGTTGGTTGAGAATGTGTCACGTATTCCTTCAGTTTTTTTGCAAGTTTCTCTTGGTCCTTTTTAGCCATTGATCTGAAGTGTGAAGTGGAAGATGATGTTCATGATAAGCCAAACTACATTAGAAAATGTTCAAGAGCATCTTTTAGATGAAAACAGCCTCAGTCCATGAAGGATGAAGATAATAAAAGGTCGATACCATTTCATCTAGAAGAATCTCGCTTCAAAGAGAAATCAATAGTAGTGTTCATATAACTTACAACTGAGCTTGGAGTTCTATTATCACAGATTCTAACTGTTGGCGCTCACGTCTGTTCTCTGTTTCAACATTGTGTAATGTTTCAACCAGTTTCCTTTGTTGTGTTTGAACATCTTCCAGCTGGTCCTCGCGCAGCCTCACAAGTTCTTCAAGATAACCCTGAGAAAGAAGAGAAAACAATGTTTACACAGTCTAATACAGTTTGGCTTCATTTGGCCAAACAGCTATGACTGCTCGTCTGAGAAGAGTTTGTAACAGGTTAGACCTTTGCCTCAATGTGGAATATCTCAAGCCAGGACTTTCATCCTCTTGATCACTGCAGACAACTGAATTTGATCTCATGCATGAGTTTATAAAGATTCCTGTTCTCACCTTTTGTTCACAGATAGTTTTATATTTGGATTCCATCTTTGAGTATTTCACCCTGATTGAGTCATCGTCAAGGGCTGTCAACGCTTCACTCACTGGGATGTTGTTGCTATTGGAGTTACTCAACATGTGGAGCTCCCTGGTGTCACTATGGATACTCTCTGGGCTGCAACAAGACAAGGAAATGTTACAGAGTCAAACAAAAACAAAGCATATACTACAACTAGAATGCCCTCCAGGCTCTCTTACATCAAGGTCTCCTCCAGGCAAATGTACCGAATGAAACTCCCGTTTATACTGTATTTAAGTGCTGGCTTTCTAACCAGCAGCGACTCTCAACATAATTTTAAGAACCTGAATACTCAACGCAATAGCTATGAGCGTACAAGGTCAAATAAAGAAGTCAAAACAAACCATTGCTGGAACTTCAGGAAGGGAGTGTAGTCAATAACGGGAAGACCTCCTATATCCACATTCTCTCCTTTTAAATCAAAACTAAAGTCGATGGCATTAAGACCAAGGAGGGTCCCTGTCAACAGGTGTGCCTCGTCTGACAGCATCAGTGCACCTTCATAGAATGCTGCTCTGAAAAAATAACAGGGGAAAGGGTTTATTATTTGCATCAATTTGGTGTATTTCACATCCAACAACTACAAAGTCTCATAGGACAAATACCTAACTTACTTAGTTATTTTTGTCTGTTTTAAAGCAATTGAGATATATTCCGACAATCTTTTTTCCATCAACACCACCTTCAGCCAAGCTCTTCCCTGAAACCAAGAAAGATGAAGATATTAAGTCAAACATGTTCAGAAAGCTATACTCAGAGATGAGAGGAAAATTCAGAAGATGACTTTGCTTGACATATTCCGACCCAGTTCTCGCAGATTTAAATCCGTCTCAATCACTTTTAGTGATAACGAAAGTCATAAATAAGACTCCGTCAGCATTAGAACCTACCTTTCCTCTCGGAGTGATGATGTGTTCCATAAACTGTATACTGTTGATACAATTATGAGGCACCCTTGAACAAGCCTTCTTGATATAGTTCCAAAAACTTGGATCCTCTTGGGAATACCATGAGGTACGTGCTGTAATCACAGAGATACTCATTAGTCATATGTTTGTCTGCAAGTGTGCCAAGCTGTAGCTCAGCTCTAAGAGGAATACAATAGGTATAAAGTCTGTAAAGAACATATACCAGGTACCAAGGCTTTCTGAGCAAACATTCATCAAAACTAAACCAGAACTTGGTAAACTTAACATTATTTCATCTCAATGTGAACATTGGGAGAAAGACTTCAACATCACAGGTTAATGACAATGGCAGGTACCCACGTTTCAAACGATGACTGAGGACATGTTCCATGATGTTGCAGAAATTGACTATTTCAGGAGATCCTTCTCCCATGGTGTCAAAGCAGGACCTGTCAATGAGACTTTTCACTGCAAATCTGCAAAAAGAAAACATGATGTGCCATTTAGCTTCATTTACAATAAAAAGTTTATTCGAGATTAAACCTCATTCCATTGATTTGATTGATTGATTATTCATTTGATTGATTGATTTTCCACATCATCGCTCCTCCTTGTGTCGTGACAACAGTCACAATGTTGTCACCCCACCCGCCTTGCTGCTCAGCTCTACTGAGTGGGCCTGTCGACGGGCTGCCTGCCGCATATCATCGTATCGTGATACTGTCATGAAAAGTAGCCTAAATAAAATAGTAAAAGAAAGCCCTAAAACATGTAAAATGCACAGCGAGATGAAAGCGTGATACTGATAAGGCCTCCGATAAAAGGCCTTGGCCTAGGCCTGTATCATGATATGACTGGCAGTGCAGAGCTGCAGAGAGGAGGATTCATTTCATTTCAGCTTCACTCATCTCACTCAGCCATGTCAGTGACTGACTGGACATGCTGATGGCGATGCTGGACTGGTCAGTCTACACCATCACGCTAGGCCGTGAAATCACGCTACAGCGTGAAAACCTTCTGTGGAAACCGAATTTTTACACACAGAATTGTGTACAAATTCAGCATTGAAAAAAAAATTAAAATTCTTCCTTAATATATCGAGTTATGTGTGTTCAACATGAATATGGCCGATTTTTTTCAATTAAAAGTTTTTTAAAGAAGTTAAAAGTTTTTGAAAATTGGGTCCTACATTTTGTACAGGCGAATGTACAGTCACGCATTACCGTGATGGTGTAGACTGCTGGTGGTGAAGCCAGCTCAATCAAAACAAACCTGCAAACTTGGGCTAAATTCTTCCTCTGCACCGTTATTTGTTGCATTTGAAGTTCTTTGGTTTCACTCATTTTGATGAGTATCTTATCATAACATTTCTAAACAATAACAATCGATGAGCACAGGAGGCCAAACTGGCCTTTATTTCCTGATTTTGTGCAAAATTTGGGAATTTCTAGCAGTCATCTGACTGACGCCATCTTGAATAAACTCTCAAAAGTAGGACAGTCTAGTTTAACTTCTACAGAATATTTAATGATAATTCAATCTAAAAATTGTATAAAATAACAATTTCTACACAACAGAAATGCTTATTTTATTAGCTGTTAGCTGTTTTGGTTTGATTTTAACGAATATCATTTGACCTAATTTGGAGAGTATTAGGTCAACTTTCTGGGTCAAGTAGGGAAAGATCCCGGATGAACTATTAGAACGCTGACCCCGGGGGATTCAGACACACTTCGCAATTAAATCTGCATTAACTCTCCAGATTTTGGACTTTTAACAGAATAAATGTGTTTATTGATCGGAAAATAAAGATATCTTGTGATTTTTCTGACAAAATTGGTTAGTATTCTGTATGAGCGAGAGAAATCCAGTCTGAAAAAATGTGTAGCCTACGTTAGTTTTCATTTTGCCTGTTTGCTGTTTGTGACTGACAGCACTGCCACTGGTGCACTGTATTGTGTACGGGCCTATGTATGTACATGTCTCCTGTGTAAATTGTGTGCTTTCATGTAAGTACACGCATGTGGGCACAGGCCTAGGCCTATATCTTGTCCATGTCCATGTCATGCAATTGGCATGGGGGAGGGAGCTGTGTTGCGTAATTAGGCCTATGCATCCAGCCAAT
>NMRB01000863.1:156476-208807 GCA_002633025.1 Notospermus geniculatus
TTGATTGAAATTTTCATTTCAACAATTCCGTGACTTTTCAAGGACCATGGACAAAAGTTTTAGACAAATCTTCTAATGCTAATTCTACCTGGTTACGAGTTGACCGAAGTACGAGTTGACTCGAGTTACGAGTTGACTTGGTTACGAGTTGACCCAGGTACGAGTTGACCTGGTTACGAGTTGACCTGTAATCGATGTGGAGCGAATGGTGTCTTCTTAATTCCCCATGATTTAAAGACCCCCACTAGCCACTACGGCACTAGCATGACTAGGCCTAAGCCGACCACCCCGGTATCCAGACCGCGACCACTGCTTTTGTTCTCCCAAATGACACTTTCGACCCCGCTAACCCGACCAGTTGCCCTAATGAGCAGATGAGGGCTACCTGTAATTAGCCTGAGACAATCGCGGTTACCAATTAGGCCAAACACTAACAGTGAGCGCAACAGACGAAGAAAGTTAGCAAACAACTCACTGAAAATCAAGAAGCCATCAAAAAGGAAACAACAAGACCAGTGATCGACTGATCAAGGGAGTTAGGCACGCAGGATCTGCTGTTTTGGCCACCGACGATCATGTCTCAGCAGCTGGCTCTCAGGCCTGATCTCAGTAACGCGACCACCCCGCTAACACGACCACTTGAGCAAGGTCCCGTTGGTGGTCGTGTTACCGGGGTTCCACTGTATTTTATTGGAATCGTGTACGCGTCTAAGGCTACATCATGTCGAGATGAAAATGAACGGGGTTGAGGGCCTCCCTCCTGGTGAGCTAGGCCTAGGCCCTATGCTATTCAGCAATGATGAGGTGTAAGATGAGATTCATTTATTTATGACGTGATTGTGTAGGCCTAGCATCCTGAGGCGCACCACCCTATAAGGCGCACCCCCAATTTTAGACCCTTCTTCAAGGAAAAAGGCTGCGCCTTATAGTCCGAAAAATACGGTACATCATGTCGAGATGAAAATGAATGGGGTTGAGGGCCTCCCTCCTGGTAAGCTAGGCCTAGGCCCTATGCTATTCAGCAATGATGAGGTGTAAGATGAGATTCATTTATTTATGACGTGATTGTGTAGGCCTAGCATCCTGCATTGCAGGCAATGCTATTAGTGACCTCTCTACATATATTTGCAGGAGTTCATGCTGTGTATCTCGGAGGAGAAGGACCCAAGAAAATGTCTAAACGAGGGGAAGGAAGTGACCCGATGTGGCATCGAATTTTTCAAGAAAGTGCGAGGAACCTGCATGGAAGAATTCAACAATTTCTGGAAGTGCCTCGACAATCACAGCTGCAAGATTGATTTCAGATAGTAAGAGTCTGAGATATCCGTCTGATATTTGAATGGTTAGGCCTAGGATGCTCTCCTATCAAGGTTGTGAGTCCAGTAAAAGCCCCTTAGATATTTCTACTAATGGAAGGTACACGTACATGTACATCATCATTTGTTTAAAGCTGCCCATATACACAATCAATATTATTGCACAATATGGGGCCCAAAATGGGGGCTTGTGCTTCTGGTATGATGATGGATGGAAGAAAGATTGGCAATAATATTGCCCATTTGAGCCTCACATTGTGCAATAATATTGCTCGTGTATGGGTGGCTTATTTTGAGCCTCATATTGTGCAATAATATTGCTCGTGTATGGGTGGCTTAACACAACTTCACTTGCTGTTTCAGTTGTAAAAAAACACAGAAAGTATTTGATGAATGCATGAAGGAGAAATTTGGCATGGAGAAGCCACCTCTGGGATATTTTGCCAAAGTTCGATTGCATGAGTCAAAGAGACCAAAACCAGCTCCGATTACACCAATTCTTCCCGAGGGACCAGCAGATCCTCCAGACAGAGAAATGATACGTTCGATGCCTGATCCACCATCCATGAAGACTGGAAGCAGAGCGTTTTGAGTTTTGGACTATGTAGGCGATTTGTAAATATCTGTATGTCAAGTTGAACTGTTGAAGAGCGTTGTGTTAACTTCAGAGAAGAGACAAGACATGAAGGTTGAATGAATGGCTCTGTATAAAGACACCCCTGGGACTGATGAACGCTGTCCTTCATTTAGAGGGGTCCTGATTACAGAGATAAAAATGACAGAAAATGATCAATTTGGGAGTAAACTTCAGTGTCCATGATAAAATAGAGAGGTGTCCTCCTGGCAGAGGTGTCTGTTAAGGGAGACATCTGAAAGATATTGCCCGGTGGGCACTACACTGCACTAGTTGTTTTTGTTTTGATAAGTGCACAGTGCCATCTCTTATATAATCAGCAGTGACACTATGCTATGCACATGATTACAAACTAGTGGTTTTTTGGTTAGATACGTGTTCTAAAGTCACTCCAAGATACAGAATAGCACAAAATTGACACACAAAATGATAATAAACAAGAAGTCAATCTCCAGAATTCACGAATTTTCAACCCCAACCGGGGTCTTTTTCAAGTGGAACTTTACAATCTGAAACTCTAGAAAAGACTCAAGACTCTGTTCTAAACTCACCGATAGCTCTCCAGGGGCCTGTGCCATAGCGTAGTGTCACCGTTGATTAACAGACGGCGCTGTGCGCTAATCAAAACAAAAAACAACAAGCAGACGCGGATCCAAGGGGGGCGCACCTGCCGCACGCCCCCTTTCGGCCAAAAAATCTTGAAAATCAACCGTGAAATTCTGAAATTTGGAGCAAATCATTGAAATTCACCGCAGATTTCAATGTTTCTAGCACAGTGCGCCCCCTCTTTCCCGAAATCCTGGATCCGCCCCTGACAACTGCCCACGGGCAATATCTTTCAATGTCTCCCTTTAAGGGAGGTTCCACTGTACAATAGCAGTGATTCAACTTGTGGAATCACACAATTTGCAGTTTGCAGCATTATCTGATATCTAAGAACCAACAATGAACAAGGCTGTATTTCTACTAAAACATGCCATGGCGTGAACAATAGGGAGGTTTCGCAAGTGCCTGGTTAGGCCATACGACGACGTTTACGTTATCTATTATCTGGCTAGACCCACACAATAGATAAATGTCGTCATAGGGCCTAACCGGGCACTTGCAAAACCTCCCTAATGGCCAAAATTCATCGTGTGTCATGATTTGTACTAAACCTTGTTCTTGTCTGATGGCTCTGTATTGTAAATACTAGTACATTCATTCATTGATGCTCCTCAAAATGACTGTTTGTTTTTGATTTTTCTCTTTAAATGCTATGTTTGATGCCGATTCCACTGAATATTGAGTGCAATTAAGGTCTGTTTTATACAGAGCGCGACCCTGACAGCGACACTGACCGCGACAGTCGCCTAGAAATATGCCAGGACGCATTAAAGTTCACACTACAAAAAAAAGTGTCGCGCGACATTTTCAAAAAATTCGCTCTGGAGGCAATCTCTGCGGCATGTCGCTCGACCAAAATTTTGGGCGCGGTCGCGTTGTGTATAAACGTTCCCATTTATTTTACAATTGATCAATCTAATGCGGCTGTCGCGGTCGGGGCCGCAGGCGCTGTGTATAAACGGGCCTTTACAAGTCAGGTGGCAGATGCATTCCGTGCCCTCGCCAGTCAACAAAGTCCTCCACTTGGACCACCACGGAAACGGATGAAGACGTCATAACACGCCAACGTGTGTTTTCTAGACTTCACACATGTCATAGATATAAACATGGATAGCCCTATATTATCAATTTAGTTCCTGGGAGATTTCATGAATTTTGGGGAATCGTGGGATTGGTTGAATTGAAATCTCTAAATTTAGCATATTTCGCAATCTGCTTTAGATTGCAAAAACTTGATGGTGGGTGGGTGGTTAACCTGCTGGGTATGTGCTCCTTGGACCTCTGAACACACCAACCACCCCCGCAATGCATACCTCATTAGGATGCGATTTGATTGTTTTGGCTCAGTTGGTCTTGGCTTGAGTGGAACGGACAGAAGCGCCGCGGGACTGCAGCGGCAAAGACAGGAACCAGTATAGATTTCAGCCAGTAATTCATACACCAGCGTCCAGAGGGCGCTCAAGTAGATTCGCCTGATGACAATCCTCAATTCTTGATAGCGGTTGACTCTGATCTCATTGACAGGTTATCGAAGCAGTTGAATCAAGGGTCAAATGGAATAATGAGAAGAAAGATACATTACATGTAATTAGTTGGCAAAGAATTTGTGCTGGATGGTTTGGTGAATTTTATTGAGCAACAGTGTAGGCCTACTCACTCCAAAATCAGAAACAGTATATTCCTTGTTGTATAAGGCCAAGTAAAAATAATACCATTAGATTCGCATCCTTTTTTTCTCAGATGAGTGGGGAGGGGGGAGGTTTTTATTTTTTATTTTTACTAGTTTGTGGCTGAAAAGACTCATCAAAATCAAATAAAAAAACAATTTCAGAGATTGCCAAAATTTTGGGGAGGTATAGGAAATGCATTGTAAAATCTTTTTGCAGTTTTTGCACTTTTTGGGGGCGGGAGGGGACGCTAATCTAGTATATTTTTTTACTTGGCCTAAAATAGAGTGCGGGACCTCCTATGGCAAGCCGTTTGTCCATTTAATCAAATAAACCAGGTTTTTAAATAAACCTGGTTTTTTTATTAAAAAACTAGGTTTATTTCACTCCATTGCAAAGAATCTGGGTTTATTTTTTTAAAAACTTGGTTTTTTTAGCCAACTGTTCATTTATTCAAAAAATCCTAGTTTTTTACCTGAATGGAAAAAAACCAAGTTTATTTTTAAAAAAACTTGGTTTTTTTAAAAGAAACTTGTTTTTTTAAAAAATAAAGTTGGTTTATTTTGATACAACTCGCCATTTGTCCAATAAAAGGAAAAAACAGGTTTTTTTGCATGCCGTTTGTTCATTTAATCAAATACATGTAAAAAATTTTTTTTAAAAACTAGTTTTTTTTAGTAAACCTGGTTTTTTAAAAATAAACTTGGTTTTTAAAAAAACCCAACTTTTTAAAAAAGA
Organism: Notospermus geniculatus; assembly: GCA_002633025.1. Classification (NCBI taxonomy): domain Eukaryota; kingdom Metazoa; phylum Nemertea; class Pilidiophora; order Heteronemertea; family Lineidae; genus Notospermus; species Notospermus geniculatus. The sequence continues at coordinate 161,438 of NMRB01000863.1, forward strand.
AACTTGGTTTTTTAAAAATAAACTTGGTTTTTTAAAAATAAACTTGTTTTTTTTTAAAAAAACTAGTTTTTAAAAAACCCTACTTAAGGTTTTGAATCTGTTTGGAGAGTATAGTTGGGCGTTCCACCAGGGGCGTAAACTTTTGTTTTAGTACTGTTTGGGCTTGCAGTCTCTCTGTCTAGCTGAAGGGGGGGGGGGCGGGGGGGTGTAGACGAACGTCATAAGTCTTAACCCCAACCATTAGGGATATGACATCGCTCCATCCTCCGACTCAGGCGCGTGTCCAGGATTTCGAGCAGAGGGGTCCAGGGGTTCGGAGGGGGCACGCCCCTGCCGTCGATGGTGGCACCCGAGCGGGAGCGCGAGGGGCGTGTCCCCCCTAGCGAAGAAAATTTTGTAAAATCTGCACACCGAAGACGCCATTTCACACCATTTTCAGCCTTGAACATGTCTTGACTGAGTGAACCTGGTCGCGTCCGCCACACCCAACTTAACCGAACTACAGTGGGTGTGCCTACATCTATCATGTCTATACCACCGGAGGAGGGGGCCGAAATTCCAGAACCCGCTAGTACCTCACCCCGGACCTTCACCTACTTCCCCCTCTCCCTGTCATTTAATGCTCGCGTGAAGTGATAGGCCTACGATAAAAAAATCTATGGCCTGCGCGAGCAGGGGTGTCCGGACCCTCTGGACACGCGCCTGCCGACAACGTTCAACCCACACTCCTTCGCAGAGGTGTACTATAAGTCCTAGTGTCACTGTTTGCAACATGGCAGAGTATGGAAAGTGGACTGTTCAGAAACTTAAAAATGAGTTATCAAACAGAGGAGTGTCACTTACAGGCAGAAAAAGTGATCTAATCATTTTCAACCTCAGAATCCTCCATCATTGACTTAATCATCGTATCAGACTTGATATTTTGTCCATCATTCTTTTATCTAATGGCACAAATCGGCTCCTAGTTCTACCCTTAGGTTTTTATGCCTTAGAAATCAAACGAGCTGTAATTTTGATCTGAGATGTTGGGGTGATGGTGATATCGACGTTCGATATCACAAAATTTGATATTTTGAGATAACTTGCCAAATTGTCAACTGATCAACATGAAACAAGTCTTAATTCATGCCTGCTTATCCAAGGACAGTTAAAATTCTCAGCCGCATGTGTCCGGGTGATTATCATGAGATTTTGATATTTTCAAACTTGATAATTTGAAATATCTCTGCCCGTGGTTGAGGTAGAGACATGACATCACCCATACTTAGGTTATTGAGCATGCCCATTTCGATTATGCAATGACCTTGATGATCAGGTCAAGTCAGGTCAAACTTGATAATTTGAAATGTCTCTGTCTGTGGTAGCAGTAGGTTTGATAACACCCATATTTAGCTTATTTAGGATGCCAATTTCGATTATGCAATGACCCTGATGATCATAGGTCAAGGTCAGAGGTCAAGGTGAAATTTCCCAAAGAACTGATAAACAATGAAACTTAGTTTGGTAAATGAAACTCACTGAACAGAAAGTGGATAGTATAACCTGTAGTACAGTAGAGACCCCTATTATCAAGAGGTTGAAGTATATTCTGGATAGCCCCAGAGCCGTTTCCAACCGGTTGTTCCTGTTTGTGGACCCACTCACGCTGTTAGTTTTATAGTAACCGTTTTTCATCGTTGTTAACATTTTCAATAGGCCTAAATCTGACAATTTCTAAATACCACGTCACTCTTTCTTCTCTGTTTTAGAAAATTTCGTTGTTTTTGTTCGACAGTAGTTCATGCGAGTAGTGGGTAAATCCCAAAAAATGATAGAGTGGCCGAATTTTTGACCATCCTCGTTCCTAATACATGTGCTTTCCAACCACAGGATACACATGGGGTGGCGCAGTGGAAACATCGGTGCCTGCCACCATGAGGTCGCGGGTTCGATCCCCTGTCGTGCAAGTGGCTTTATGTGGTAGAGAGGGCGATCTCTCCTCGACATCGAAAGCCCCCTCCGGGGGCTCCGGTTTCCTCCTACATCGTTAATATCGCCCAGTATTGTTTGATGAGCAGCCCTAGTTAGGGCGCTTGCACTCCTGAAATAAATACACAGCGGTTGGTTTAACTGGCTTGTTCTGCTGGCCAGTCAGCGAGGTTGGCTGACAAATGGTGCACGACAACTTGAGGTGCGAGGGAAACACAAATCACGGCGAAGTTCCATTGTGTGTACGAAGTATGAGGTAGTAGGCCTACAGACACGTGGTAAGGTAAGCCATCGATGTTCACACATGTAAAAAAAAGATGTTTTAACTTCTGGACGACTGATTGGCCAGCGGGACTAAGTGAATCGGTGGTAGCTCTGATTGGCCAGTGGGGCGTTGGGTGACGGTTGGAAAAGAAAACTGGAATTCTGCCTAGTCTTGGCCGATATAAGCTGAACAATTGCAACTCAACTTCAAACTTCCAAAACAAGCCAAACTTGTTCGTCTGAGCAGACCATTCCCAACCATGGCTCGACTCGTAGAAATCAGCGGTATCGACACCAACATCTTCTGCACCAATGAGGCCTCGGGTGGCCATGGTGGCGACAAAAAGATGTTCGTAAACCTGAAGAAGGGCGCGGTCATGACCAAGATCCAGGCGTGGAAGGAAGGTTGGCTGATCAAAGGCGTAGAGATGACTATGAGCGACCACACGATACAGCTCTTTGGTACCAGGAACGGGCACACCGATTCATTTGATATTTCCCCCGGGGAGACGTTGACAAGCCTGTACACTCAGGCTTCTGGCAAGCCGGGGCACAACGGTGGCTACCGCCTTGGTGGCATCTCGATGGTAACCAGCAAAGGACGAAAATGGGAATTCTTATGCACTGGGCTGAAGGATGTTGACAAGTACTGGTACAACGACATACCTAATTCTGGAATCGTCTGCGGGTTGTTCGGAAAGTGCGGCGACGATGTCGACTGCCTGGGCTTCGCTGTGTTGAACCCCATCAAGAGTGTTACCCTGATACACGTCACATACCCTCAACTCGCTATGCAACCGGTGAACAAATCCCCGACCACCGTGGCCACCGACAGCTTCGTCAATGAATCGCCTTTGAACCAGTCCTTTACTCTCGAAGGGAGGCAGATGGTGACAACAGAGCGGTCGTGGAGCGCAAAAGTGGGATTCGAGATGTCCGTTGCTGTTACCGTTTCGGCCGGCATACCTGAGGTAATTGGTGTCGGAAGTACCGCGGAATGGCGTGTAAACGCCGAAGCTGTGTACCGCCGATCTGTGCAGAAAACTAGGGAGTGGGTGTGGAAATGGACGATCGTCTGCCCACCGCACTCTAGTGTTGATGCTGCTGGTTCGATGTTCAACGACGACATCACCACCAAATACAAAGCTGAACTCTGCGTCGACTTGGCTAATGGACACAAATACGAGTACGCGGCGGATGGCATCTATACGGGAATGGACGTTAGCAGGACGGATGTGAAAGTTGAGAGTCATCCACTCTAAAGGTGACGGTTTTATCGCACTAAGTTGGCCCACACCACAAAATTCAATGGGACACGGTTGAAAGACTTTGTACTAACGTGGATAACACCATTGTCAGGAAAATGCATGAAGCAATGAGGAACCCGCATGCCGTTTATCCCGACAGGTCGGCGATTTTGAGCTTCAAACTCTGTTTTTACCACCCAGGTGCAATCTTTTTCACATATAAAGCCCGAGGGCGCCACTAAGATAGGCCATGGTCTGGTACTCAAAGCTAAATATCAAGCTTTTTTAGGCTTTGGAGCAGGTACTATTACACTTTGTACTTGATGAAAGGTTTTATAGACTCCTAAATGACAAATCCTAGGTTTCTACATGCATTGTGACAGGGGTCATAACCGTAAGGCCCACATGGAAGGGTATGCTGCACTGCATACATATAGGACCTTTCCAAGACTTGTCAGATCCAAGGCAATTAATCATTGATATATTATGTATTATTAAGTTTAAATTCATAGTGTGACCTGCTCTGGCGAAAAGAGTCACATGTCGCTCAAAAGGTGAGCCTGAACGCACCGAGATGACACCAGAAGAGAAAATAATATGGAAGAAATAGATTCTTTTATGGATTTTTTTATGTTTGTATCTTCATTGTGATCCAGGAAGCATTTTACAAGAGAGTTTTTCAATTTCTGTTGCATAGTCGCTTATTGATTTAAGTTTATGTATATGTATGTTGATTTTGAGAAACAAGCCAAAATGTGTACTCTATGTAATGGATTAACCATTAGGTTCGTTGTGAAGAAATTTGAATATCTTCGTTATTCGGCAATATTTTTGAATAATTCTTTCACCAGATTCAGCGGAGCGTATCAGGGTGAAAAATGTAAAATTTGGACGGCATTTTTGGCCTGCAACGCTAATTGTGCCCACCTCATTACTCATGACCATAAGACAAAGAAAAACTTGACATAAACAAACAAAATGAAAATAAACAATGATTTTCGAGGCCCGCTAAAATATCCGTGATCTTTAACTCATCATGAACCCGCCTATTGTTTCCTTTGTAATTTCACTTTTTCTCGGTTGTCGTTGTCTGATGCGGTAGCACTAGGTTTGATTAGAAGTGATGTAAAATGGACAACTTTCTACACAGTAAATGTATGCGCTTCATGTCCTTTCTTTCAGTATGGGCGGTTATTCCCGCAGATTTAGAGGTAGCTTGATTTATACGTTTAAAGTAGGTGACAAGGACGTTATGTAGTCTTTATTTTGTTTGAAGCACGTTTTTATTTCATTATATGAGGATTTTTCTTTGTAAGTTATGCGACAAATACCATTTATTCGTTAGGATTCAGAGGTTCATGTTGTTTTCTTTAAATGTCCCCGATTCAGTTGTACACGCGATTCAGACGTTTACGCGATTCAGTGGTATACGCGATTTAGACGTTAGATGGCGCTGCAACCAGAATTGTAGACCGAACACTGTCCTGATTAAAAATACTAGGACAGACGCAAGCAAATGCATAAAACCATCATGGCGCCCGCTGGTCTATATTTAGCTCGGGGAAGCCCTGTAGGCAAAATAGCAATTGTATCACCGTTCACTGCCCGTTTCAGGCATTTAGCTTGCATGGGTTTTAGGCAGCAGTAAGCTGTTTGCCTTCTTTCATTCACCTGAGCTAAAGCCAACTTTGATCTGAAGCAAAACTCTATGTTTTTCTGAAATTCACTCATGATTTACGAGATCATGCCTGAGTTGTGGGAGCCGCCATCTTGTCAAAATGTCACCTGACCCAATATTGTAGAATGACGTCACCAGCCGGGAATCCGGCTTAGATCATTTGATTTCACCGGTCTTCGGATGCAAGTTGCCCAGAAGACCGGGTACCAGTCTACCAGAATAGACTCTATCACTCCAAAAGAGCGCAGCACCTGACGGGGTCAGCGTCATCACGTCCCGCACGTCGTTGCTCAACGCAATGACGTGACTCGAAAAAAAATCCGGTTGTTTCAGCGGTCATGACGTCGTGAAACAATCTGATTTTTTTTCGTCTCATTGTAGACTGGTCCCCTGTCGTATCGCTCTGAATACTGAATACTGAATACTGAATACTGAGTTTATTGCACTCTAACCACTACATAGCGGTACATAGAGGAATTTGTTTTTATAAAAATAAAAATTCCAAACACAGATAGGTACAGTCTACAAATGACTGGCACACTGTACATAAACAACGTAATTCTTAACTAACTCTAACTCAACTAATAAGGAGGGTTTTGTAGTAACTTGAACCCTTTATGAACAAACTTGGCTAACCGCCACAAGTCTTGGTTGGTTGAGGACAACAACTGTTGAAATTTATACCTGTTAGGATTAACTCGATAATAATAAGGTAAAAATTGGTTTCGAAGATCATTTAACAGATGACAGGAAAAAAGGAAGTGAAATTCATCACCAACATCATTTTCAGTATTACAATAATGACAGTACCTTTCATTCCTATGTACAACTAGCAGACTAGGTTTCTTAACATCAAGTTTGAATGAACCTGATCTGAATTCAAACAGCGCCTTGCTGAGATGCTCAGGTAAAATATCTAAGTATTTCTCGTATCTAATACTGTCCTTGTACTGACGATAACATGTAAAAACTTCTTCATCTCTAACTCGCGCACAAACTCGTCCCCAGTGGGTTTACGTTCCTACAACACCACTGGAAAGGGCTGACGACTTCAGGAATACTGCGCATGCGCAATCTACTAATTTTGAGGCGAATCACGCCGAGGCCGCGGCATGATGTTCGCAACAAACCATGCTAACTATTCGTTTGAAATTGCTCTAATACTCAAACAACTTCGTGTTTTGGGAGTATTAAATGGCCTTTTAGGCATATATGATGTTTTTCAGTCACTGATGTACGAAATATTGCGTGAAACAAACATTTTGGCTCGCTGCCAGCGGCTGACCAGAAATTTTGGTCAGGTCGTTAGCCCTTTCCAGAGATATCCTCGGATGAGGTAGATCTGGGAACGAGATTGACTCGCGCATACCAGGCTTGGAAAAATTGGTCCTTCAGCGCTGACTTAATCTTATCATTTAAGAAGCTGCTGCTTGGTATTCTCTGCTCCAACCAAATGTAGTTCAGACCACACTCCTTGGTATGAACTAGTTTGGTTCCTGAACCCACCACTAGGGCTCTAGTTATGAACCCCCAAAATAGGTCAAGGCCGGTCAAAGGGATTCCCCAGGTCGTTCTGGAACTTTCATGGTCAGTTTTGTGTTTCTGAAGTTTATTTTGTCGGTTTTAAGATGATATTTGTTCTCTATGCATATGATGGCCATTAATTATTTCAATGCACTCTTTGCCTCTGAAAATCAGGACCTCATCTCATATTGCAAACAAAGTAAAAATGGCTGGATAAATGCTCGGATCGGATCACACAGAGATAGGTTTTCTTATCGGGTCCAGGCACACAGAGTTAGGCCTTCGGCCTAAACAACATACACTGTAGTAGGCCTATAGGCTAAGTATAAAGTACGGGCAGTGTATGTTGTTTAGGCCGAAGGCCTAACTCTGTGTGCCTGGACCCGATAAGAAAACCTATCTCACCCAGAATCACAAGCCACTGTGATCGGATGGACATGATGGAGATCCCCAAGAACGCAGAACATGCGGAATGTAGGCTATGTAGGCCTACCGGTACAAGGCCTAGAGTAGGCCTAGGTAGGCCTACTGCACCACACACACAGAAGTGCACTGCACATCAGACATCGTACATGCTGCAGGCACTGCACTGATGCTACTGTACTGGCATCTAGGCACAGCGCCACAGGTGCCTGCTGCTTGCTGCTGGATGGAGGACTGTCACCAAGACCAAGACGCGTGAAATAATTATGATTTAATGACAAAAAGGATTGGCATAATTAGGCCTAAAAACACACAGAGAGACAGACACAGGACCTGGTGGTCGAGCGGTCTAACAACACGCTTGACTTTCTCAATTCTAACACATGAACAAACAGAAGCCTAGGCCTAGGCCTAGTATAGTAGGCCTGGTTTGATCCCCGGCCAGGACGTGTGAAAAAGATTTGTGAACCAAAATGAATGAGGAACCGGCGGAGGAACTAACGTACAACGTGGCACTGCGAGCAGTGCGACCGAAGTTTCTTTATAAATGTTATTTCTATTTAGTTCTGCTGTGACAACAACCCTTTTGTTTTGGTCACCTGGCAATAAAATTTACATCATTTTTTGGTGCTTTTTTCCTTAAAAAATGAAGAGATAGGATAGCAATAATGATGACAAGGTTGGTATCCAAAAGGGTTATGAAGCTTCCAAACGATACATACATTCATACAGTAAAACTCGCTAGGGGTCATCACCGGAGGTGATTCCGAGCGAATCAGCATCGCCTCCACGATGACCCCTAGCGAAGTTTTACCGGTACTCATCCTGTGTGTTTATAATCCTTTTTGTGACAGTCCTCCAGGCCCCTGTGAGTGTGATCTAGGCTCATCCTTTTTTGATACTCTTTTCAGATATGTCATATTACATAGGAGACTCTCTGTGAAATGGCCACAATTGATGACAGTCAAGTGGCTGTGGCAAACATCTTGTTGGAAGAGGGAAAATATGAAGGTAAGTGAGTCATAAGGTACAAAATGTAGTTGTAAGTTCAGTTTATCAAATTTAATATCCAATACTTGTGCTGGGACTGATGTGACTAAACCCAATTTTGCCTGGTTGGTAGAGTCGTCCACAAGTGTGTTTGCTCCTCTGATAAGTCATGATGATTCTCTGGTCATATTTCAGCGGCATTAGAATTGGCACAGAAGGCAGTTGATTCTGATCCAAAAGATGCTGCAGCTCACTTAGCAAAAGGGTAAAATGAACATAGCGTACTATTTTTAACTGTTTCATTCAAACAGGTTCTATAGTTTTGTAGCTTTAGACGTGCAGGCTATGGCCATTTTGAAACACTGCCACATCTTACATTCTGGCAGCAAATCATTACATAGACATGCCATAAGTTTCAACATTGCCAAGGTTTGCGAGGTGACACAAGATATTGCGAAAGTTTAACACTTCTAATTGTTATTCCTGCTTTTACAGTGTTGCCTGTTTTCACCTGGAGAAGTTCCCAGATGCAAAAGCTGCTTTTGAAGAAAGTCACAAATTAGACAGTTCAAATTCAACAATCAAGACTTGGATCAGGAAATGCGAGGCAGAGTTAGACTGTGAGATGGATATCTGTTCTACTACTTTTGTTAAATACTGTAGTTTGTGTAAGAATATTTTTGGCAATGAACTGCCAGAGAGTTCCCCATTGAGGCTTCAACAGATCGGTCAAGAAATGACAGAATGCACTCAGGTGTAGGGATTGGCAACTCTCGGTGACATTGTACAGGTTTCTTAGTATTGTCTCATCCTATAGCATCTACAAAGTAGGAGATGTTGCACATTAAAATACTCACTTGAAACTACAGTATTTTTTTCAGTGGCAAAGAAGGAGAACTCTGGTGTAGGCTCAAGTACAGCAAATGAAGAAAAACCCAAACCGCCCCCAATGCCTTCTGGACCAAAAACTAGGTAATCTATTGGAACATAGTATCAAGTTGTAGGAAACATAGCTGTCAGATGTTGCATGAATTATGAAACTGATTGTATACCTAATTCTGTCCCGTCGGTCCTCTTGAGACCTTACGAAATTCCATGAATGATAATGATGTTAAGATCTTATAATAATTGGCTTTCTTTCAGATATGATTGGTACCAGACAGACACACATGTCATCGTGACGATCATGCTGAAAAATGTGCAACAAGAGGACTGTAATATTGACATTGGAGCACGATCAGTAAGTCTGAACACAGGGGGCATTGTAGCCCGCCCTTTGTCTATTTGACCGCCTCGGAATGATATCAATCCACTTTCCATTCTTTGTTTTAGGTGAGTGCCGCTGTGAAGCTTCCTACAGGTGGTGAATACAGTTTGGAGTTGGATTTAGCTCACACTATTGATCCAAACCAGTCATCTGTTAAAGTTTTAAAACCAAAAGTAAGTGTGGGAACCGGCGACTTGGCCGGGATCAAACCCATGACCTCTCAGCCTCCAGGCTCAAACCCATGACCTCTCGGTCTTCAGGCTCAAACCCACGACCTCTCGGCCTCCAGGCTCAAACCCACGACCTCTCGGCCTCCAGGCTCAAACCCACGACCTCTCAGCCTCCGGACTCAAACCCATGACCTCTCAGCCTCCAGGCTCAAACCCATGACCTCTCAGCCTCCAGGCTGACACTCATCCACTGCACCACTGCACTCCCCCAAGCTGTTATGCCAGGAGCTTGTCATAACTGAAGATTGATCCCTCTGAGCAAAGGCAGAGTACTTGCACAACAACAATTTATCTTGCCATGATGTCCAGGCTGACATTAATGTGATATAATGCAGCCATCCTAACAGCTGAACAACAACTTTCAGATGTATTGTCCTCAATGAGTTATGACACTGAAAATTATCACTTGCAGATTGAGGTGAAATTAAAGAAAGTAGATGGCGTGCGGTGGACAAAGTTGGAAGGCGACCATGACACCGATGTTAAACAATTCACACCAGGATCAACATCAACAAGTACGTATAGCTACCCCAATATACCAGTTTCTAAATTTCAGGCTCTGGACACTGAATTACATGTAAGATGTGTCTTTATTTTACAGCAAGTCCACCCAAATATCCTTCTGCCAGTAAGAAGGACTGGGACAAGATTGCAGCTGAGGTGGATGAAGACAAGGCAGAAGGAGATGCCGCTCTGAATGAACTCTTTCAAAAAATATATGCTGACGGGAGTGACGAAGTGAAAAAAGCCATGCAAAAGTCTTTTGTGAGTACTGTCATCCTCTAAGTCCAGTTTGCACCTGTGCAATGGTAACCATTCCTAATACTCCTTGCAGGAGTGAAATTGATTGTGTTATGAAGTATGACCGGTTGTTTAGGCCCCCAAAAATGAAAAATTCTTCATCAAAAGAGTACTCAGAAAAGTAACCATTTCTTCTCTTGTTTCTAGTATGAATCAGGAGGAACTGTGTTGAGCACAAACTGGAACGAAGTTGGAAAAGATAAAGTTGATGTTAAACCCCCCGACGGTATGGAGTACAAGAAGTGGGACAGCTAATGAAATTCTCCTGAGTTCAGAACATTGTGACCTCGGGGGACAGTCAATGAAATTAGGTTGACTTGTCAAGGTCAGGGTCCATATTCATACACATATAAGTCAAAGTGTGATATTTATCTTTTTTGCTGAGCAAAGGATGAGTGTCACACTTAGACTTAAGTCGTTTTATGAATATGGACCCAGATGTCTTCTTGAGTGTCAGTGTTGAAATCTGTTTCCTACATTGCCTAACTTATTCTAGTTACCAGTTAGCTTTAATGAACTATTGAACTGATGCATGCCATCCAGGAAAACTTATAATGAAATTTTTGAGGGTTCTATAGCAACTTCTGCTTACTTCAACACTTGGCTTTCATTGATTCAAGAATGATTGCTTTCTGCAGAACTTGACGTGCTTGATTTATGGTATTTATGGTATCAGAAAGATGGCACCACTCATGTGTTGATAACTTTGTGTAATAAAAAGATAAAAGTTCTATTTGATGAATACAGTATTATGCTTTCATTCTATATTTTCTGAAGAAGTTTATTCAAAATCTCAGAGAAGGCAAGTAGTACTGCCCTGTAGAGATGCAGTGGTGCCCCCTACCCACGTCTTCGGATAATAAATAGATTATCACAATGAAACATAGGTACTGTCCCCAACATTGTGGGTTGAATTTACTATTTCTCTTTTAGCCAAAGCTCCTCTCAATTGGCTAATGTCAACACTCTTTGGTTAAGGATCTATTGAGCCCATTTGGAGGGGGTGGTAGAATTCCTTGGGGTGAACCTGATACTATTGGATCTACCCGGTAGCTTCCTATTAGTGTGGCATCAAACTTTCTACTTATGCAAGGGTGTAGGAATAGGAATCATTTTTCAGAGGGTGTCAATTTGGCCCAACTCTCCCAAGCTTCCCCTATACCAGAAAGGACACCTCCCTGAGGAGTTGGTGCTTTACCCCTGCGTATATTACATCACCAAATTGCTATGATTCAATAGTGGTACTTAAAGAACGATGTGTCACGTTCAATGGTCATGCTGATTGTTTACAAAAGTCGGAAGCATGAAGCAAGTTATGACTGAATCTACGGAACTGAGCCTCGATGACAAATCTGCTTCTTAGTGTAATGACACAACACATGGAAGAAATTGAGAACTGACACTCTTGTTGAGAATGACAGCAGTGTAGGCCAGGATAACGAGTTAACAATTAGCAAAATAAAATCTCGACAACAATATTTCTGAAGGAAATAAGTTTTGAAGTGGAAATGGTCTAGATGTGAACACCTCAGTGTCACATAAGTTGAATTTTCCAATGTAATTTTGAAAACTTTTTAATTTTGCTTCATTCCCGGAAGTTGATGAGAAACAATTTTGTTTATTTTGTGGCATTAGCTCACTTGAACTAGCAATAATGCTGAGTCATGGAGTGTTGATAGCGGTGTGTCAGCATCAAGTGCACTTCTATGTCATCTGTTTTCAATACTGAGATCTCATTACATCTGTATTTGAATTAGATGATTCCGGCACCATGTATGACGCAATTAAAATCGTACACTGACCAAGTTTATCGCAGGATAAATGCAGTTTTTGTGAGCTTCATTTTTTAACTCAATGAGTACCGTACCGGTACTTGTAAATGGAGGTCAAGGAAATTACAATTGGCATTGCATGATGCAGAATGATGATGCACACTCAAATTTGTATTTGATTTTTCCATCAGGGCCAAAGCCTTAGCATTATTGGACAAGGCCATCTCAAGCTACTCATGTTCCTCACTTGGATAGGGTCTTTTACTTGCCCTTGCAAAGACGCAAGGGTACAAGGCACCACGGCTTACTGTCCCATGCAACGGACATGAACGTCAGGGATGATTATTCCCATATATGGCCCAGGCTGGATTCGAACCCGGGACGTGCCGTGCCATTTGCTAAGCAGACGTGATGATAACCACAAGGCTCCTTTGCATACTCAAGTCCTCTCTGTTAAGGACAATCTAAAGATTGAAGTCAAGTCGCATAATTTCATCCAGGCTAACCTGCGTTTTGCGCTTAGTTCGCACGGCTCACACCACAAGTTAATGGAATGCCATCACCGCCGGTAAGGCCACACCAATTTCTTTTCTTGCATAGCGGGCCCGCCGACAATTCGCCCCGAAAAAGTGGAAAGTTTTTAAAATTCCCGCCGAAAACGAAGTCTTTCCAAAGCATGTTTTAATATTAAAATTCCCGCCGAAAAGATTCGTGAATATTTTCTGTTTTATTTTCAAAGTATGCGCCGAAAATATTATCTAGTGTTTTTGTTTTTAAAATACAGTCTGGCATTTTTTTGTCACTTTAAAAACTGTGTTTTCGTAGCATTTCTTCGAGAAGTTTGACGTAAAGTTGTTGAAATCGAGCAACCTGACAGGGTGCGAATTTCACGATGGCATTTCGCCGTCGTGCCCCGCGCAACTGCCGTGATGCCCTATCGATTTCAAGACGTATGAAGGCAATACTTTGTCGTGCCCTTTCCCCCAGGTGCCTTGGTGCCCTTTTGACTAAACTTACATTTAATTCTTCTTAGTAATCTCCGAGATCGGCGGAGATAACTGGGGTGGAAGGACGTACTTGTCTCCAAGGCACTGGCGGGTTACCGACGATCCCGACTTGAGGATAGCTTTCACCTCTACAGTGTCCTGAACTTTTGGTTTTATTTCTCTGGGATGAAAAGAAATCGCCTCAAAAACTGTTTGGTTGGATTCCTGATGAAATTTCCTTTCCAGTGACATAACGCTTGCCCGTCTAGGTCATTTTTATGATAATATATTTACTTGTTTTGTCTGAATAGGCTACAATCGACAGTGGCCCCCAGAGTTGGCTTCCCGCCAAGTGTGTACCTACGATGTTTCTGGTCAGCCAGTCTGACCTAATGAGCAGAAATAAGCTATGATGGACACTATGAGAGGCTGAAATTGGGTCTTTTGTTCAGTATGCTGTTGATTTAATTGCAAGCGTTACTTAGATTAATCATTTTGGGGCCAAGTTATCAAGTTTGTTTGACTCAGTTGGAAATCGCAGAAGCCAATCAGAAAATACCTTGCTTTAATATGGTGTAATAGGCGGGAAATTTGAAATCACTTGTGGAGTCTAATGAATGAGAGGCCTTTCACAGCAGGTAATGTGTAGAGATGCAGTCAGTCCTGTTTCTGTGATGGAAATGTTGGACACCGAATACATTAGACTTGTCATCCATCCAGAGTATTAATGAAATTCATTATTGCGATTTATACGTGTAGTAGTATCGGAATTAAATAAATTTAACTCTGTAGTGTTACTTTATTCCTGATATGCCTACCAAAAAGCCCTATTGAATTTTCCTTCTTTCATGTCTTTAAAACCATCTTGCAGTTCAATTTGTCTTTTTCCTTAAAATTTTATTTTTATTTTCACCACCTACAATTTGTTCTCGACACGACTGTGAAAATTTAAAAAATTGTCAATTGGATGGACTTTTATTTTTATTTTTATTCCTCCCTCCTACATTCCATTTCTGGCAGACCTGCCCGCTATGCAAGAAAAGAAATTGGCGTGGCCTAAATTGGCATGCATAATTTCCTCTTTCCTTTGAGAGGTGTCCAGATATTAATGGAGAAAAACCTCTTATCTATTTGTACTGGTTCAAAAGAATTGGTATTAGCAACCCTGTCATTTTTTCTTTGAAATAAGACTCTCTTTCTAATTAAACCTAGTGAGCTTGAAACAAGATTCTTTTTAATCGACCCTGAATGCTACAGCCCACTGAAACATCCTTTATAGTTGAAAGACACACTGTTCATCTTTTATTCCCCATTGTCATCTGCCTGATGCATCATTAGATAGGGGGAGAGGTCACCTGTAATTATTGACAGCATATTGATGAGGTGCCAATCATTTTGAGGTCTTGGTGTATTTTTTTATCCATGGCAACGTAAGGGAGATGCAATGTGTCAGGTCCTTGGGGGAAATTCCTGAGCCCAATTCGTAAGGGAAGAGGGTAACAGACAGTGCAGGGTCACTCTGAGCACCGGCCCCTGGAGAGCTGTCCGAGAGAGAATGTCAAGCACAGAGTCCAAATAACACTAAAGAACACAATTCAGAGAGCTTCCAAGACTACTAAATGCTTTTGACATCAAACTTCCTGTACATTTTACACTCACCATCCCCCTGTACAAAATCGTTATGTTGTGAAAGCATTTACTGGTATCGATGGCTCAGCCCCGGAACCCATGACATCAAGGACACTGACAATATCAAGAACACCTTTACTTCCAGACAAGGAATGAAATTTACAGCTCTTTTGGCCAAATGTCTGCCATGTGGTGGGCCAAGACATTAAAGCTGACATGTTTGCATTACCCCACAGCTTTGGCTGAATAAAAAAATACCTGCCGCGCCACAGCGTGCCAGGTAGATGAAGTTCAAACGTCGAGGTCCTTCATCAAACACTTCTCTCAGACAACCATTACTCCAAATACCTCCCAGGTGTTGCTGTCATTCGAATGAAAGTCATCGAGTTGGGAGGATGGCGAGTGCTCTGCAGGTCAGTACAAGTATGCTGTGGGCGTACATAGACAACAGGGTCAAGCCTAGGCCTATACAATGTATGTAGATCCAACTACAGGCAGCTATTGACGACTAAGCACTAGCAAAAAGTAGCCCTCAACACTCCCGAACAGAAAACAAATCATGATATATGTCAAAATGGATAATATTCAAACTTACCTACAGAATGCGAATCACTTTGTAAACTCCAACAGGGCAGATGAAATCCAATTTACATGCCATTCTCACAAAGTTCCTAACCCTTCTGCCATTTTTGTTCCACTGACCAATACCCCTGAGTGCATGACCCATACTAGGCCAACTCTGTCAACATGCAGGTCTGATGCCCTTTATTCAACCCGAAATAGATCCAGTTTGCTCAGTCGGGTATGTTGTCTGCCCTTTCAATTACGCATGATGCAAAAGGTTGTGGGGTTCAAAACATACCAGGATTCATAACTTAGTTGTCAATAGCTGCCTGTAGTTGGATCTACATGTACATTGTATAGGCCTCAGGCCTAGGCTTGACCCTCTTGTCTGTGTGTGCCCACAGCATTGTACTTGTACTGACCTGCAGAGCACTCGCCATCCTCCCAGATCGACGACTTTCATTCGAATGACAGCGACACCTGGGAGGTATTTGGAGTGTGGTCTGAGAGAGGTGTTTGATGAAGGACCTCAACGTTTGAACTTCATCTACCTGGCACGCTGTGGCGCAGCAGGTATTTTTTTATTCAGCCAAAGCTGTGGGGTAATGCAAACATGTCAGCTTTAAGCATGTTAGTCATGTGTTTCTCCAGTGCCTGCCCAAGTGATGAACTCCATGGCCAATAGAGAATTGCCTTTTCTATCATTCAATCAAAATGCCATGCTTCAGCGACACTAAAAGCATCCTCAATATCAACTGAAGCTTGCAAGTTTGCCTGGGACAGTCTTGAGCATGCCTCAGGTTCACGAGACCACACTCCGCAGTTGTGATGACCAGCTCAGTGGAAAATTCAAGCGATGATTAGTCAGCCATGAGATCTTCTGCATTGAGAAGTGATGTCATGAACTCCAGTGATCCCTGAACCAACATAAGGGATGGGACACCAGATAGTGGTGCAGCAGGGACAGGGTTCCTCCGCCGGACAGCTGTAAAATTTCATGGACCTTTTGAGGACTTTCATGGTATCAAATATGTAAAATTTAATGACTTACACAGAACTCTTTCGTGACGAAAAGAAATTAACGAGACAGTGTAAAAAACACTGGAAATTTAATTTTCAAGACTGAACATTTTATTTTTTAAGGACTTTATAGGATTTTCTCAATATTTATGGACTTTCAAGGCCTTAAATTTAAGCATTTTATATTCTTGGACTTTCATGGTTTTAAAGGACCTGGAGGAACCCTGAGGGAGGGAGATAGCTCAAAATCAACACCACATATCGTCGCACAGGAAAGGACAATGCTGTCTTTCCTGGCCAACTTATCAATGTTGCCAAAAATTTATAAGGTCGCTTATAAATTTTTGACGTCGCGTATCTCAGTATCATACATATTGAAAGACAAAGTGAGTAATAATCAATGGAAGACTTTACTGTTAGCAGGGTCCTCGTATGTCACAGAATTTGACGTCACAGACGAAGGCTACAGCCTCGTGTCATTATGGATGACTTGTGGGATGCAATATGACGTCAAATTTTGCGATGTTCTAGGACTGCAAACTGATAGTGGCATCTAACGGCAGTCAAGTCTCCCATTGGCACGTCGGTCTCTTTCAACACTGTGAGGTCATACAGCCACATAACAATAGAAATACAGAAACAAATGCGCATATTTCAAAAACTAGTCATTTATTAACAACTTCTGATAATCCATTTGACCGTCATCCTAACATAGTCATATTTACAGAATAAATATGATCTCCATTGTCTAGATTTAGTTTTCATCTAAAAATCTTATGTACACTTTACACATCATTTTGTACTGATCGGATTCAAAATTTATTGCTATTGAAAATGTGACATTCCAGTTGAGAATGAAATAATATGTATGTCAAGGTCACAGTTGCAAGTCACCTTGACCTTCAATGGCATGACCTTGAGAAAAATTCTTGTCATCCAGGTTACCAGCTCACAATGTATTCACAGGCCAAATACATTCATGTATTGGGAGAAATTTGCAAAAAATTACACAATTTAAGGTTCATTAGTTTACTTATACCACATTTTTGATGAGAGAACTGCAATAATCTTTTGTAGACTGGAAGTAAAGGATTGCATAAAGGTTTTAACTCTCTTGAATAAACAACTCAGACCAAAAATATAGATATATATTTTTGCTCAGACACATGCATTGATAAATTCTGCTGCTATGCAAACACAAATAATATAAAATTTCAATAGACCTTTAACATTTTTAATTCATCCCACACCCACTGGTTAGGCAAAGGCTTTAGCCAACCTCTGTTATGACCTATGATACTTCACACCAACGGAATACTTCCAGTCTAACGAGAAAATATTTCTTTCAGGCTGTGCCATAAACGCTCAGAATTTTCCTTGCCCGAAGTAAAAAAAAACATCAGATTTAAGTACACACTTTAGCTGAGGGACTATGAATACCATTCAACCAGCTTTCCAACTTGACCAACTGAAATAACTGACACAATATTGTTGTATAAACACAGGACATTGGATGAGTTTCTGTATGACACAACGATGATGATGAACAGTTTTACTGTTGATGCGAAGAGGTGAAACAAATCCTGACACAACTTTATGAAAAGTGAATAATAATCATGAATTTTCCTCGAACGAAATCTTGAGTAATTTTTGGACTGGTCCCAACATTTATAATATTGGTAAGTAGCACGGATCTCATTCCATGCCCCAACTCCAATTCTTAAACTCTAAAATGACGCTATAACAGAACAGTACGCTAAGAATTCATCAAAAGCTAAAATACATGTATCTATGTACAATTTACACATAAATCTTTATTCCTAGCACATGTTTAGTCCATTTAAGTTTTTCTGCCCGTTCATCCTGCTTCCATATCCTATATAGAAATGTACAAAGTGAACACTACATGTACATAAGCCGCAAAACCATGTTCCAAAAGCTTTACATTTACTTATTGAATTGTCCATTTGTACTGAATTTCAGCCCCTGGTCATTCTGAAACCATCTCCTAGCCCCCCCCCCCCCAGCAAACAAACTCAATGTCTTTACAATGAGTAGCATGAACAGACTACTATATACTTTTTATACTTTGATTTTGTACTGCAGTTGTACAGCAGAAATGATGAAAATCTTTTGACAATATTTTTCATTCTACCCAACGTCACATTTGTTACGCAATGGGACCACTGACATAGAGCATGGTGATGCCAACAGACCAAGACACTAAGTACAAACGACAAAACCAGGCCTTTAGATTCCCCTGAAGTCCAGACACCCTCTATTTTTGTTACCTTATTTTGGGGACATTTCGTCGCATATTCATCTCCATCTCGAAGCCATCGGCCACCAAGGAGACTGGGTTTTTGTAGTTATGAGAGTCATAGAAATAAAGAAAATACAGTCCTTCATGTTTGAAAACTGCAGGAGAGCTATTTATTACACTTCTAGCTCTCGGGAAAAACTTTAATGACAAAACTTTGTTTCTTCATGGAGTTTTTGTTTTCTGGAGGGGCTGAATTTGGGGACATCGATTTTGGGGACATTCGTTAGTGGGAATTTGGGCGACACCGTATAACGGCGTCGTTTTGGGGGAATCTAAAGGCCTGAAAAGAAGACCACCCCAAAACCATGGAACATGATAGCCAGACAGTATGAGAATTTCACCACGAACAAAACGAATTAATAGGAACCAAAAGGATTCTTCGAAGCTTTGGAGAACTGTCTACAGAAATCACAGCATCAGTTCAGCACCTGCTTCCATTTCTACAATAACCCCTTTTTTCATATCAGTACCGGTATTTTATCAAATTTTCACTTATTTGAGTAACCCATATAGGAGGGCAGTTTCACCTTCCCAAACTGTTAGAATAGAAGCAGAAGAGCACCTAATTGATCATTTTCATACTGCCATGGTTTCTCCAAATCATACAGGGCAAATTATGTGTAATCTATGCCTAGGTATCATGGCTAGTGCACTGAACTAGCCAAGGTAGTCGAATCTGATTTGTGCACTAACAAATGTCCTACGAGAATAAGTCAGTCAGTAGTGTTATAGATATAATGGAAGTTCTACTTCAGCAGATAAAAGGAAGCAAAAGCGAAGTCCAAAACTAATATTGCGTGTTCCCATTTTATGGAAGCAGCAACACATAACTACAGAATATTTCTAACGGTGGTCTTTTGAATAATGCAGATTTACAGCACTAGTGCTGCAGATGTCAGCGTACTCAGAGGGAGAACGAAGGAGTTAAGGTCAGTCAAACTCGAATTCCACACCAACCCTCCCCCACCACCATCACACAATCGCCATCAAATTCATATCTGTGGACTAACATCTTACAGAAGTACACATCTGGTTATATTTGGTATTGAGTAAGGATTCGCTAATTAATGCCCAAATTTTGATGGCAGTCGTAAAACATCACTCAGAGCTTCCCATTCAGCAGAAACATACTTTCCCGAACACATATAATTAGCACGCTATTTAAAGCAAGCTCAAGGTCATATAACTGACCTTCAGAGGCATTATGGGGGAAGACCTAATGACGAATACACCAATGACAGTTAGCCAAGTTTACTGAGTAATAGAAAATTTTGAAAAATTCAATCCCCTCGACTTCATATGAACAAACAAAATGAACAGAGAGAGCACTGTCAAATTATCAAACTCAAAATGTGTTGAGTAAAGACATTCGGTCTCTTCAATCTCCTTTCAACAAACGCTTGTTGAAATCCTGAAAATCTCATATAATATTCAGATCACTGAAGTGACAAAAACAAAGTTTTGTCGTACCTTGCCCATGTGTTGGCATCTACCACTACCCGCACCCCAAAACATCACTGCCCATGAGTTTGTCCAAGGAGACATGCAAAATCTTATGCAGGCCTGTATCATCTTCAATTTGGGAATGCTCCTGAAATTTCATATCCTCTCCAGAGGGAGACTCTGTGAGCCAGTACAGCCTGATATAAACAAGATGCTGTAAAACTGGTCAACTTGACACTGTACTAGACAGACGCTTCTGAAATCATCAGTTGAATATGAGAGACGATCTCTGAAAAATCATTAGCCGACTGAAAAAATTCCACGCAACCTACGTTTGTAGAGGAAAACATCATTTTATGCTTTAACTACAGCCGAGAAAGAACTTGGATAAACTGAAGACAAAGACTAGGTCTTTCAAACCAATACGCGAATAGTAGAGTACACTCGTTGACTACAAATGGCAAGTGCTGCCTTCTGAGAGAGGAATATTATACTGAACCTCCTCACTATCAAAGGCCCAGTCCTCCCAATGCATATGATAGAATATCCCCAGTCAGTTTTCGCAAAAATATACAATACCCTATGGAAAACAGTGCTTTTCCCCGTAAATCAAATGCTGATCCTTTCTTAGCGTTCTCAATAGAGCTCGAGCCGATGACGTCATCACGAAAAAATCCGCCATCTTGCCGGTCAAACTGACGTCAAATGACGTCGGCGACCCACGTGGTGCAGTTTGTCGTCAGCGCAAGTGGAGTGTTGCGTCTTCAACCATGACGCGATTTGCACGTGGCGCACTTTGTCGTTGACCGGCAGCATTGCGGACTGCAGGTCAAACGTGACTTCATAAATAATGAGCCGCGGCTCAAGCTCTATACGCAGAAGGCCTGGGCCCTTTGAGACTGAGCAAGATGCAGGAACTGACTCTTGGAATTCTGATCTTCGACACGAATGTCGTCAAGGCAGTGGACGCCAACTGCCACAGATACTCATCACGTATTGAAACTTGGAGACGATATTAACTGAAAATATGTATCTCGCATACGTCACTCCTCACAGCATTCGAAGAGTAATGAACTTCTTCAATCCATCATGCACTATTCATCAAATTTTGGCTCTAAGGACCAAGCCAGTCCATACAATTTGGATCCAGTCTTCATACGTCCATTTAACATCTTTGTAGTGTGGCATCGGACTGGCCCGTATCCACATTTCTTCTTCACAAGCTTGTACCCAGGTAATCACAATATCTGATCTTTCTCCCCAGGTATGGCACGGATTTTACCAATACAAGTCAAGTCCATGGTTAACTTGTACCGACGCAGTCGATTTCAATAATGTTCTTTGGTACTTGAGCAAACTGATACACAAGTCTTTGACCATCGACTTTGTTTAGGATGCCTCGTGCATAGTAGTACCTGCAAAAGAGAGAAGGGAAATTGAGAATATGGGAAGTTCGGATCACGACAGTGAGAGAGAGTACCGGTACAGACAATAGGTTTGACTCAACACAGGTACCACAGGTGTCACTTCGCTTCACAGCATGTCCCATACATGAACAGGACCTTTGATTTCAAATTCTGTCAACATACCTAAGTGCCCTGCCCATGGTCTCGTAGTTCATCTCCGGCTTGTTCTTGTGAATGCCCCATAATCGCGACACCGCTTTTGAGTCGACGAGTTTAAACACGCCACGTTCCCGATTCAACCATTTGATGTATCGTGGACAGTAGTCGCGGTTTTGAAGGAGTTGTAGAAGGAATTCCCAGAGATAGGTGGTGCTACCTGGAACGTTGAAGTAGAACCATGTAGAAACATCTGCATATTACAGCTGAGGACTGATATTGATCTCTCTCATTTGAATATTTTCAAGAACACGTTTCACATGAACTGCACCTGGATTTTTTGAATAAAATCCTCATTAATTCGATCAAATTGAGCAACTGGAATAAAACTACATTCCTCTCAAGTACAATTTACAACTTTTCAGTTATACTTCCAATAACCTATATTGAATTATCTCAGACGCTGAAGTGGCCAGCATTAACTGCCAGTCAAACTCTACACTGAACTACCTCAGCACAAAAATCCGAGACCATAACCATACATATACTCAAACATATACTCACTTTCTCTTTTTCTCTTCGTCGGTATCTGTGACAATTCTTCTGCACATTGTTTCATTTTACGCGCTAAAAAAGACAAAAGAAAACATGCCGTGATAACACAAGAAAGGCGAATTCAGCAATCAAAACTATACAGTATTCAACTGTCTTTAAACAAGTGACTGAAAAAGACAAGTCAAATCCTACAGAGACCTTCAACTCTTTTTTTCTCCTGAAGTGGATGGAGAAAACCAAAGGGAAAGATCCTTCACTATCCTCTAATAAGTTTGATTAATGCTAGGCAATGAGAAAGGAATTGCCACAAAAAAAAGTTAGCAAGTCATTTGAAGTTAGTGAGCCACGGGCTACAGGTATCTTTAATAGATAAAAGTCTATAATCATAGTGAAGAGGACAGTTAATTCTATCCAATCATCGTATATGATATCATTTTTCATTTTTTCCAATCATGTACAAAGATCAAGGAGCCAACAATTGCTTTTTAAACTTTTTTACGGTTCTGATCGTCAAATTACTTCTGACGTCCCGAAGGCATCAACCTATTGAAACCAAAAGATCAAACTGTAGTTGTTACCGATAAGTGTATCATTAAAATATCACCCAGTTTTTTCTTTCAGGAAACCACACCCCACAGGTATGCAACTTAAAATTCTAGACGCCTCCGCTTATTGCATATTACAATACCCATTTTCCCTTAAGAAAATAATCATCAAAATCACTCCGGGACTTGGGAAACGATCTTTTTACTCATAAAACTTTATTCCCCGCCGCACATGGTCATATTTGTTATATGTTCTTATTAAAATTCAGGGCCCATATTCATATCAGCATGCTAGCTTAGTTGGTTGCTAGTTGTGTACACTGGCCTGTATAAACTGGGCACTTTAGCAGGTAACTGAGCCTAGCAAGGTTTTATGAATATAGGCCCTCCTCTAGGGCTTATATTTATGGACTAACAAGTAAGCCTTCATTGAGCTAGCATCATATACATGTACATGTACTCAACTTGGTTGTGTGGGGGATGGCATGAACAAGTCACGTAAGGATTCAGACCTATACATGAGGGGTCTGTATTCACTGAGCACCTGTTATGCTTATGCATAATTTGGTAATTTTCCCTTTCTGTTAGAAAATGTGAATGTACAGAAAAAATATATCGTAGGGCTCTGACTATGCATATATCAGAGTCCTTCGTTGAATATACAACATATGGCTATAAGGGCAAAATTGGATGCAGTGCACTACTTTTTTAGGGGGTCGTCTCACAACCTTTTAGGTTTCATCTGATTCTAAACCACCTAGACTTCAAGACATCAGCAGCGGATAATCAAGAATCAAGTGTATTCCTGAGAAAGAGAGGCTTGAACAGTGGTAGCTGATTGGACTTATGACGGAGAGGCCATGGTTCCATTCCTGGCCTAGTCCTTACTTTGTACTCTCAACTGCCCTGAAAGGACCAATCAACACGTGATGGGCTCAACCAGTTGCTCCTGGCTCGAGTTCCCGAACCGTCCCGGCAGGACTGGGGTAGTAACGTGAAGCAGTTTCAGGATGCATTACAACTGCTCCAACAAGAGGCCCATGGACCTGGCACTCAGCTGAGCATGAAGCCCCCTACCAGTGGGTAGACCAACAGGACTACCGGTATGTGCAGCGACTAGTGGAAACAGTAGTTACACCTTATTGAAAGTGCTACACAAAAAGGTTCACCTTATTATCATTATCATCCCTTTTTGCTGCGTTTGAGACAGCCCCTATGATAGGAGTGGTGAAACCGAGAAGTTGTACATTTTCATACAAATTACATCAAGTGTACACAGCTGATAACAAGCTGCACTTCCATAATCAAACTTGTTGGAAATTTCCCAGGGAAATGTACTGGAGCTGTTAACTCCTCAACTTATTTCCTAGTTAGATCCACAGTTGGCTGCCAGTTTTTTTACGCCAAAATTTCATCAGTCAGTTCATCATTTTCAACTCCTATGCATGACTATGCATAAGATGAACCCACAGCTATGCATATTTGATGTTTTAGTGTGAATTTAATCAGCATGTGCGCAGATGACAGGAATAATCAAGTTTATTTTGAAAACATTTCTAAATAGATATACAGATGTCTAAATAGCAGGTTTCAAACATCACAAAACTTCCTGTTGCTCGTGCCCTCGGACATCGTTTTTGTTCACAGTAAGGGGTGAAACCGAAGAACAATGGACATATACACTTCCTCAGGTTTTGTTACCAATCTAAACAACGCTGCAGCCATAGGAAACTCATGCCAGGTTAAGCGGGAAGAGATGAACACGAGGAGACAACTTTCCGCAATCCAACACAGCTAATTGAGCCAGAGATAATGAACATTTGTTCCTCGTTGGAAATAATACCAAAATAACTGTCAATCAGTCGAAGGCAGATGAGGTGTTTTGTTATAGCAACAGAAACAATACCAACAGGTGATTTGAGAATGTTAATGTTCCGAAATAGTTTTTGACCTTCAGATCAGCGAAGTACACATGTGTGCTGGTATTTGCCTTTGGTACATTGTATTTTCAAGGACTGTTTTCAGTGTTTCACTGATTGCTAACTAAAGCTGGCCTCGCACTGTTGGCTCCCTGTCATGCCTGTATTTCTACTCTTCTGATTTTCCAAAGAAATAAAACATTAAACTTGTCCTTCACATAAAGAAAGAAAATTTTCTTCTGCAGATAGATAAGGCATGCCTAATTTAGTTTCAACTCTTGCCACAAGGTGGCAGTGACAGCTGAATAGATATCAAAGAATATCACCAATTTTAAAACAAAAGTGTGTTTACAATGAACCACAATATTGTTGGAAAGGACAGCAATGATCATTAGGCAGGGCAAGGGATGGCAATATTGGACTAAGCCAAGGACAAATGAACAAGTAGTACAATTTGTTTTTATTTCAACTACTAAATTCGCAAAAAAATAGCCAACAAGTCTCTCAAAAGCCCTATACCTGAATGACACTTACCCTTTTTACACTTATTTCTGTTTGACGTTGATGATGGATGACTTGTGTCATATGTTTCGTATTCTACAGGCTCTAAATGGTGGTTGACTGTCGTAGGTATCGTGTAGGGATTCTGGTAAAGTGAATGATCTGAAACGACACAATTTTAACAACATGAACAACTTTTTCCACATCTTTGAGAGTTTCCACATCATTGAGGATTCACATCATTGAGAGTTTCCACATCGTTGAGGATTCACATCGTTGAGTTCCCACATATTTGAGGGTTTCACACCTTTGAGTTTCCACATCATTGAGGTTTCACATCTCTGGGATGCTTCCACATCACTGAGGGTTTCACATTATGAGTTTCCGCATCATTGAGAGTTTAACACCTTTGTGTTTCCACAACTTTGAGGGTTTAATTTTTAAAAACAATTTTGACACATTTTTGTCTGGGTTCACATTTTTCTGTCGATATAAGTTATAACAGAATCACATCCTCTCTTATCTATTTTTGGTATACCTCATAATACTAGGCCTTGTCTCAGTCAGTCCCAAAACAGTCTTCATCGTTGTCCTAGTAACCTCAGAGGAAGTACGTTGACATTCATTAAGAGGAAATCTATTAGCAACGAGTCATACTTAATTATTCAGCATCCGGACAAACTTGACCTGCTTCCCTGATGGTCATTAACATTATTATGTTTCTTTAACAAAAAATCAGGGACATATTACGTATCACATAATCTATGCTACCAATAAAACAATGCTCCTTACTATTAAGGATTTGAATCCCATTCTGAATAGAATACTATCCCATTCTGAATGGAATGACGTTGGTCATGTTGGTGGGCAACTGTTGCTATAAACACATCTGAATATTTTTTTTTATTCAATATCGCCAAAATCAGGCAAATTCTCAAACTTTGGCATGGGCATGCAGATTTTGTATCACTGACGTAAACGCACACATTTCAATCTGCTGTTCAATAAAATACCCTGTCCCTATCAGACCATGAAGTCTTTTCACACTATTATCCAAATATCAGAAACCTTGCGACCTAATTCTGGTGAATAGTGCACATAGGTATGTTTGTAAATTGTCAGGCATAAGTTCAGACATGTATATTATTGCATTTGACATGTAGGCCTTGTTCGGCAAGTTGCCAAGTTTTATGCTTCCTGAACAATCAAAGACGTGCCACATAAAATCCTTCCTGATCAGTTCCTGTTTACACTTTATATTATATTTGACGGCAATTTTTCGGGGCTTCAATATCATAAAGCGATTATGACTAGTCCGAAAAAAATTGTCTGATAATAACTAGGCAGGCCAACATTTTTAAAGAACATCAGTAAAAATTTCACATTCTAAAAAACAGTCTAAAAAACCTTTAGTTTGATATTGTGAACCATTTGAAAAAAACTTTGGGATACCTTTCTATATGCCACAAACTCCATAAACTATGCAAGGTTAGATGCAGTAATTATACCCTAAGATCATATGATGGCAACTGGAACAATTATTAAACATGGCATTCAGCTTAAATAAGTCCCATCATCAACCTACGCATCGCTCATGCCCTATCATGAAAAGCTTTGACATATCTCAAATGATCCAGCTAGAGAAAGTTAATCCGGTTCTGAGGCAAAGACATCATGAGGTGTCCCACAATACAAAGGAATAACACCCGCTGATCCGCGCTTATGCACCACAAAACGCGGCAAAGGAAAAACTGGGACAATTTCGGACATGTTGAAATTTGTTCAAGCAAAAACTAACGGAAGTCCATTCACGTGAAGCGTCTATGGAAACTTGGGTGAGAATAAGCCTCAATCTGACCCAGAATATCGCATACGTGAACAACAGTCCCCAAATTTGTATGTAATGGAAATACTGAGGTGACCCCGAGTGTGGGGACGATATCATATTCGTGAAGCCAGACAATGCCGCAATGGCGAAAACGGAACTAAATATTATGTATCTAGGGTGTCTTCAAAGTTTCTGCTTGGCTTCATGTCACTCATTGCAATGATGAGTTTCCTGAATTGTCTATTTTGAATATGCAAGTATCCGGTTCAGGTATATATTTTTAACGAGTATTTATTTCTTGCTTTTGACAAAGGAGGTGTGTCTTGTGACCCAAAATTAAGTCTAAGTGTCAGAAGTCATCAAAATGTTTCCCATTCAATAACACTGATATCACATAATGAACTCAGTTCGGATAGGCCTGATTAAGTGTCTTTCAGGATAACGGGCTGAAATCACCTCGTTTACGGAATTCAAATGACAGGGAAAACATACACACTGTCTCGTTGTCAAGCCAACTGATGGAAATAAAATCAATTCCATCATTTTTTTATGTATAGGCAATTTGAAATACGTTTTTTGTACATCAAGGCATGAAAGGACTGAGAGAACAATGACGATCAATGTTTAACTGTTCATTTACAATGATAACTTGTACGTTTTTCAATTTTGTGGACCTGTTTTGAAGAAATATGGTTATTGACACGGCACGTGTGAAGATATTGGCAGCAAAATTTTAAACTTTTCCGACAACACGCTGCTGTCTGTTGAAATACGTTCGCCAACCGAACCAGAGAGCAAACGTAACCAAGATTCATTAAAATTAATTACCACCACCCAACCAACTCATTAAACATACCGGCCACCCCGGCGCGGTACACCTCGACGATCCTTTTACAATTCTGTTTCAAATATACTCGATTGTCGCTCAAGTAAAACGATTCACCTTTGGAAGGTAAATTTCAGTTTCTTCAGCTGTGGGCAACCCCAGACACGATTCGTATTTTTTAAATTCTCAACGCACATGAAAAATTACTCTCAAACGCTACGCTACTTAAGTCATTAATTTCACCGGCAGACAGAATGTTTCACGATTGCCATTTTTTCATATGTAAAAAATGTTTTGCATCGCTGCAGTTTGGAACTTACCTGGTCTCATAGCTACGTGTGTCGGTGATGGCAGCTGTTTGTATAAGTGGTGGGGAAGGGGTTGGCAGTAGGGTGGAATTAAATATGGTAAACCTCCATTGGCTAGCGCTGAAAAATATGATAGGAAGAGAGAATTTTATTAAGTTGAGTTCATCAGTATCAACCAACATCTTCCATGAAATACCCAGAAGAGGGAAGCTAACAATGAGGAAGAGATGGGATACTTCCTGCTGAAGCTGGACCTGAAGAAGCAAAGAAAAAAGTTCCCACAATTCCCCTAACTCACAATGTTCAATCACAAGCCAGTTTTGAACCAAAGGAAGCAATAAAGAAACTCGTTCCAGACTTTCCTATCTGACTTCCTCATACACTGACTTCTGCCGTTATTTCCTCAAAAATTCCTTATGTTGTCTCAAAAACAGGGTATGAACTTGGGGAAAGAATGCACACAGTTCCTGCCGTTCCCTCACAAGTAGGACTTCAAAGTTTAGGGATTGTTTTTCCCCAGACAAAGGAGAATGCCTGGAACTCGGACTTCCAACCAAATTCCTCCCATTTGCTAATAAGAAAGAATGCAACGTGCGCAAAGTACAGATCCTATTTCTAATCATATTCTGCAACTGCTTCCCCCAATCTTCATGATCTTACCAAACAACAGCAGTTCGTTACAAAGCTACACAATTCGAGCAGACAACCAACAGAAAACGCTGGTAATTCAACAACTGAAGATGCATTTATGACCATGATTACTGACAAGACAATGAAGGAAAAAATACACCAGAAGTGCTTTTCTTCCACATATTTAGTTACAAGAAACAAGACTTAAAACATTTTTTTCTCCTCAGACAATTTTTTGCAGCATTTGCTTCTCGATTACCTACAAAAGAATGAAGCATCATCAGTTTCTCTTTCAACTTTTTTTTTAACTGAAAAGACATTTTACAATCTTTTTCCCCACCTAGTCAAATATTTTCCCTGTCAGTTTTTTTCACGCAAAACAAAGCCTATCAGAAGTAACAACTTGAGTGTGAGTACGAAACAAGGAAAGGTGACCCATGATCAAATACCACATTTTACGGAAATTGATCACCTAACGCGGCTAGCGAAGTGATCAGGTTTTCCTGAAACAGTGGGGAAAAAATATAATAGACATAGGATACGTGCGTAAATGCTGCGAACAAGTGGAGTCCACTAAACAAAGAGTCAAATAAATCATCAAAAAACCTCACAACGAGAATGTTTTTTTCTCATTTTCTACATAAGTTTTGTAAGGTAAACCTGCTAACTTCCATCAACATACACTTTCCTGTCAATAACGGCTGGGAGAATCACTCCACAGACGTAGTAAACTTATCCGTAACCGCCAGGTAAAGACCGCCACGCTTTTTACATATTTTTCAAATTTAAGGAAATTTGCGCTCATTTCTTCATTTAGTTTTCAAATTAACTCGTATTTATCGACACACTTCTACGTCAAATTCAATTCAAAATAAACAGGATTTATAGCTAAACGTCTTCAATCGTTCCTCTTTATTAAATCACATGCGGTCAAAAGTCAACAAGGAAGGTGAGACGATCTTGATCACGCCAACAGTCAGGAATTAGTGTTAACCCATTCAGTGCAAAATACGTTTAGCAGAGATGCTTCTATAGTCACTGCATGGTTTCACAGGAAATGATACATGGTAATTCAAAGGCGAATCATCTAAATGTCAGAATAATTCAGCATTGAAAAGTACCAATTACAACGCCGTTCGTTCTGAATGCGTTAACCCCATCAATATTCATAGATTATTAGAGCAGTGAGTCATGTACACCGTGACCATTACAATCTACAGGGTGACAATTTCACACTTATCATGAGCTTCAACAGACAACACACATCGCATTCGCCACAATACAACATAAGGTTCAATGTCATTATTTCAGTTGGACATTGGACTGGTCTCCAGCGTCGCGTTGCTATTGTGCATGTCACCGGCGCGTGATGTGGAACTCACAAACTGCCATTACTAATTAAACGAGGCATCGTTATCCTCTCATCACGATCAATTCAATGGGTCGACTCAAATATCAAAAGGTTGAATTCAAAGGAAGACATATCATTTTGTTCAGGAAGCAAGCATTTTTTGTGTGGGAGATATTCAGGGGCAAAGTGCATTAACCATTGCCATAGACCGTTCTCAAATTGACGTAAACGACAAAGACCTGCGCATTCCACCAAAATCTCAACCATAACCCTGGTCTGAAACTGAATGACGAGATGCAGACAACCCCACGAAGTCGTGACTTCGAAGACGCTGCGTTCAGAGTCGACCAGAGTTGAATCATGGATTGCGTCACTTCACCCAGTTTCAGATCGAGTTCTGGTTGACATTTCGCCGGAGGTGCACAGATCTGCAAATTGAAGAATCGTCTCTAGCCCCATTAATTTTAAGCTACAGTACCACAAATCCGAGCTGGTCGATCGGCGGGTACCTGTCACCCTCTCGGGTGTTACATTTTTGCCGCAGACATCAGCTTTTGACAATAATACAACTGCTGATGTGAGATTACACAATGAAGACTTCAGGACCTTCCACTTTATACATCAAGCGAAAAATTATCTTGACCATCAGTTGCATTAGTCTCGAAGACGAACCATCCGACTGTGAGAACATTCAAGTTCAGAACTCAAGATTTCAAAACAATTGTAGTAGGAGCACTTGCAGAACCATCCCTTCCAAGATACAACACACACATCGACTGATATTATCTGAAAGTCTAAAGCGAGGAACGTCAGTCTTTTTGTTTGTGTTCCCACACTGAAAATGACAATTATCAATAGCACTAAAATTGGCTAAGTGATCACAAGTTCAAACTGCTTTGGATCAAATTCTGACAAGTCGCACAAAAAGTCAACTCCTGAACTTACAACTACCGGTACATCACCCCAACTTTCCTTAGCTGATGATGTAAATGCCCGTGTCTGAGCCGAGCCTATTCTTAGCGCACCCTTCTTTTGACCCTTTTGCAAGTTTTGTGTCCATCCCAGGGATCTGATACACAATGCCATCCTCTTGTTCCAGAAATAACATCCAGGGACATCGAAGTGAAGGGTTGTCTCCCTTTTTTGCAAGAGGGATACGGAATGACTCGGCGGTGACAGCGTCGGCACATATCAGTCTGACCTGTTATGAACAAGAGCAATGCTTTTGCCCTTTTTGCAAGAAACGTAAATGCAAGAGGGAACTCCTAATAATGACAAATGAAATGGACCAACTAGTTGATAAAATCAAGTCAAAATATTCGAATTTTCATAACTTCTATCGAGCGAAACAGAGAACTCACCAATTCTCATAATAAGGAGACAAATTAGGGAATCTGAGAATGCATTTCTCAGACAGAGTTAAGCAGCTGGTTCCTCGCCAAACTTCACGCCAATCAGTTCGACAGAAACTCAACACATCACCAACATTTCGATCTTGAGGTTCATTTTTAATCAATCTGACATGAAGCATGCCAATTTCCCTTGGCGACTACTGCTTCCAGTCAGTAAGGATGAATCACACCCACGGCCGCTTGATGATCTCATAATTATCCATCAAATCTGATCGCCTTATTTCATTAATCAATTAACACTTTGGATCAGGCACGAAAAGACTTAAGTTTTTCAGATTGAGAAGTTCACGTATTCAGCGCTTTTTATTCCCATCAAATAACGTGACTGATTCGAAATTGAAATTCAGTGCTTTTTAATCTCATCAACTTACAGAAATGAAGCAAAATTGAAATTCAACAACCAGGGAATTCAGAAGGAAAACATACCCTGATTTTTCACGTAAGATATTTCGTACCACGTCTAGGTTATCATCCTTCTATTGCAAATACACTTTCGACATGTTCTGGCGATCACCTTTTTTGAAACAAGGTCAAAACTTGTGTGAAATTACACGCCCATGATCACTTTGCTAATAAGTAAAACTGTTTGGTATTCACTAATCTGAACTTGCTACTATACTAAATTTCGATTAGAACCGAGGATTTCCATGTACTGTCGATAAATTACAAGGCAAATTGTCACTCTGAATCATTGTAGTGGAGTCTTCACACATCATGAAAATCGATTGTTCCCATTATGAGGTTAGATCCGGGAGTCAACAGACATGAAGTGGGCGGCCTTATCACCTAGTTATCGTACCAGGAACTAAAAGTGCTCTAAATAAAACAAACACTAATGCAGGAATCCATCTCCTGGTGTGACTACACTATACTCTGAGCATGCAACCTTCAATATCAATACAAAAGATTTTGGGGATGACTGACAGTGGCATATAATAACTTGTTTGTTTCATTTTTATTTCAATTTTATAACAAATTTGGTAGCAGCCCACACTCAAAACTGTTTATGTCCCAAAGTTGGTGTTGCAAGTGTCACATTTTTTACTAAAACTAGTACTATATCCAAGTATTTGTGTCCTCAATAACAAAACATTCTGATTCTGAATAACTGCATGGCAATGATTTAGTCAGCCACTCAAATCCATCTACAGGGTGGGCCAGAGAAAGTGTCCCTCGTCGAACAACAGCATTTCTATTGTTTCGCTATTGTTCGAGGGACACTTTCTCTGGCCCACCCTGTAGAAGTTGAAACCATCAACCGATGTCTTCGACACCCAATTACAAACAACACCGATCTCCTTCTCTAGAATACAACGCTACTTCCTGATGAGTATTCCCTAAAGAATTACTGCAGATATGAAGTGGTTTTGTTATCTATTGATTTTTACCGAATACCGAACCACATTTCTACGGAATCATGGATTCCAAGTTCCCGTGTACCGACCTTTCACGCCCACGCACCTATCTGTTGACATCCTGCAACGGAATTGCTTCCTACTCAACCAGGGGCTAATGGCCACGTTACATATAGAAATCGGGGCGTGGATTGGAATTGAATCATCATACAATACAGAATTACCGATAAAGGTCAACTCTGTTGGCCTATTTTTTATGTAATAATTGGTCGTGTTTGTTGGAATGATGCACCGCTTGCAGGAAGCACGCACAGTGACCAAATCTGAAGCGAATCGGAGGCATCCATGGGTGTTTCTATTCCTCGCTTCACCTGTGTGGGAGTATGTGTCGACTTGCTACCGTTACGTTCCAAAATAAACAGAAACACCCGTGAAATTCCATAAGACCATAACACTGAAAATCATGTCAATGGGCCACTCAAAAATGGCCCGAGATCTGAGTGAAATCAAAGGGCATGTCCTCTTCCCAGAGGAGCACTGGGAATGCGACATTTGGGAAAAGGTGCCAATACACAAAATATTCGGGGGTCTAACTGCAAGCATGTCAAGTAGCTTAAAGCTCCATTTAACTGCTGCAACAGCCGACTCACTTTCATATTCAGATTCCTCAGTATACGAGCATTTCGATCGCAGACTTCCCGTTAACGATATTATCAGGCAAGTAGCAGAATCGACACCATCAATGACTCACCTTGTAATCGTGATCTCGCCTCGTCACTACTGCTTTCCAAGTCGGACACACCACTGTCAGCCGGACTTGGCGGCAAGGAGGCTGAAGTGAGAGAATATGCACAATCGTTATTTCTGCTGTGGGTTTTTAAGCAGCGTTGCGGCAAAGGTAATGACAACCGTGATGAAAGACACGCGAACAAGCAAAATAGTTTTGGAACCTGTTGCGGGGCTGCCTGAAACTACTGAAAGGAAATATGAAGGATATTTCGCGTTGTTTAATGAGTCACAGTAATTTTTACGCGATTTGAGGTGAAGGTGATCATGTGATATCTGACTCATTCACGACATGAATTTGAGTTATCCCACACAAACAGATCTGCTTCAAACAGTTTTCAAAATGATGGCCAGAATCTAACTATTCTCTCAAACTGTGACTATGGTAAGCAGGCCTATTTGAAGCTGCAATGAAATGTGCATCATCAGCATGGGACACAGTGGCAACAGCTGACACGTCGAGGACTATAAGCATGCTAAGTGCATGGCTTTTCAAAGCCACAGCTCTTTATCAAGTGAAGATGACGATCTCGTGGTAGTACAGCTTTTGAAAATCCTCACACTATTAAATTATGATCACATCTGTCGTGTCTATGTACTTAACCACTTGTTGCATACTTTGTAAGCGAGCCCTCTGCCTCATAGGATGAACTTGAGTAAATATCACATTTTGTCAACCTTCCACGAGTGTTCTCTAAGACCGTGGGACCGTGACCCCCTGTCACCAGTTTTCAAAACTTCACAAAGACAACGCATATTAACAGACAACAAACATTCTGCATTGGTGCACCCAAACTTCTGTTCTTGGACCCCCTTTAAATATACGTAAGCAGAATTTTTAAACTTATGCCTAAAAGAAGTAAAAGTTGTGTCAAAAGAATCATGACGTGTGATATTTACAAGTCAACACAAGCATTTCAGCCTACATAATCCAAAATTACTGAACTCTGAGATCTAGGCTATATCATGAACTTAGTCATTCAATGCCTGCTCCTCTAAATGTCACAGGTAGAGTCACATGGACTCGCTCAAAATACAAACGAATTTTCGGTTCTACATAATGAAACAATGAATTCGAACTCTAGATATAATGAAATTCAGAGAAAGAACATAGATTATTTATATCTGGTCACAATTTGTGTGCCACATCTATTCTATTGATAATATTTTAGAGTGAAAAGGTTCAATATCTAAAATATGTTCAATTTATCCTAAGGCCTAAAAAAATAAATGTCTTGTTTCGGGTCAGCCGACCGACCCTCCTGAAAATGCCCCGACCCTAAAATTTTTTTCCAAACCTAGAAAAAATAAAACTAAAAAATCACACAATAATACTGTTTTTTTCAATTAAAACTTTCAAAAAATGACAAGAGAACAACAAATGAAGAAGGAACATTCATGACATGGCAGAATCTACAGCTCTTCCTAGGCCCCCTATGTTACAGATCAGTTCCACTTCGTTATTTCAGCTGACATTTCCTATTTTACACACAGTTTTTCAAGCAAACTTTGGGAAAAAATTTGTAAAAAATAAAATTTTATTCCGACCGACCGACCCTAATTTTTCAAACTGACATGACCCGAAACAAGACATTTTTTTTTTAGGCCTAATGTCTAGGCAGAACAGTGGGACTAGGTCACCAGTTCTCTGTACATTAACCCACTACCAGAGAGGCCAAAATATTTCATATTGGCAGTTCAGTATGGGCTGCTGGCCCTTGAGCATCACTGCAAATATAGCCTACAAAGTTCTTCAAAATATCAAACTCTTGATCCAGCCTAGTAATAGTAGAGAATTTTCAAATTTCACATTCAAATAAGCACTTAGATCAATTTACGGACATCCAACTTCGCTTTGAGTTCCTGGGTCCATATTCATAAACATACTTTAAGTCAAAGTGTGATACTTATCTTTTGTGTTGAACAATAGGATAAGTGTCACACATAGACTTAAGTACTTTTATGAATATGGGCCCTGATGGGCGATTTCAATGCTAGTCCCTAACTCCATGAAACAATTCATATCTGAAGAATACAACACCAAAAACATCATCAGATTACTTGATCAGGTAATTTAAATATTCTTGTGCAAAGAGATCAGCAAAAGTACCCATAGAACTCTCAAAGAAACAGACAAAAAACACCATCAATATTAAGTTTCTGCAGCATGAAATATGCTCAACATTTGTTTTTTTATGACACAATGCTGCATCTTCCTGATAGATACAACCAGCTCCCTGCGGTGGAGTCATTTTCTTTCCCATAACAGATGCGCACGAAAACAATACTGATAATACTAGGCCAGGGCAAAAAAACTTCACAGGAAAGATCCTGGTTATTTTTCAACAGCAGCTTTCCGCATTTGAAAATATATCTCGAATGCGGACAACCTGGGGAAGATCAAATCTTGCATTCTTTATAAGTGCTTTTTTAACCACCGTTTTCATGAGTCATCGGCGCAAATCTCCCAAAGGGCACGGAGTGGTTCAACATATGCAAAAAAACGTTGCACAAGTTGATGCATGCACAGTTTTAGAACTGCAAGGTGTAATTCTTGTGCAGGTTTATTGACTACAGTCATTAGAGTACATTCTTTACACTCCAATGGCTTATTTTTCTCCACAATTTGAGTTCAATTCAAATTTAAATTTCTGGGAAGGGGATTAATTCCTATTTTTTGGCTAACCAGGAAATGCCAATTAAAAACTTGGACAATGAGTCTCCTACAATGTGACACACAGGGATGACAAAGTCCTTGATAACAACTCAAATAGGAAATATTACATCTACTTTGTGTAACGATAAGTTTTTGATTCAAGTTAAAGTTCAATCACAAATCAGGAACTTAACAACATAATTTAACACTTTTGAAAACATGCCAAAGGGCAAATATTTTCCTAGTAAGACGGAAGACGTAACAATAGAGCATGTGAAATACTCATGACAAGAATTTTGAAAAATTATCACACATCTTGATCAGGGTCAAGAAATTCAAACAAAGATAAAGAACAATATCAAATAAAGAAGGTCCAAGTCCAGAGAAACATTTATTCAAGTTACAAGAGCCAATGAAATGGTTAACCTCCCTTGGAAGACTGTCTCAGGACATGGTGTCAGTATCATCTAGGCCTAAAAGCATCCGTAGGGAGGAAAACCCAACCCAAGGTTCAGGATGTCCGGTAGTTCCAAGTTCAAACTCCCAGTATAAACACAAAAGTACTTCTTGTTCTCACTGGAATTTACTTATGAACTTGCTGTATGTTCCTGAACTTTGATAACCAGGAAGAAACTTTGTGACACACACCTAAACCCGAACATTTCCTGGCAATTCATGTTCTTCACGGGACTCAAAACCCTCGCTACTGCACACATCACTGTAATACAGATAGCGAACTGTTTAGAGGGGTCTTACTGCCCGCCATGCAGTTGTAGTACACAACCTGACCTCAAAACCAGGAAGTTGTTATAAGAGAGACAAGGTCAACAAGAACAGGTCCAAGTCCACATTACAGGTCCGAAAGTCCCACTGACTGATCAAAGTTTAATACGAAGTGATTTGAAAACAATAACAGCTCAATATCACAAGCGGAAGGCATGTGTATTCATGAAATAAATTGATCGGCTGATTCGATGCCAGTCTGGGGTGATCTTAGTTCATGTGTACGATTTCTACGCACAGCAAATCTCAGACATGGTGGTCTGCCAAATTAAGAAAAACTAGCATGGTACCCGTGGCGAGCACATTCACAGGATGCATGTGGCCAGAGGATGGCATTTTGCTGGACGTCTCTGTGTGGGAGGAAAATGTTTAGTGGGGGCCAACTCCTCGGACAATAATCTAGGCCTATGGGAAGCAGATGGCAGCAGTTTTATGTGTTGAAGTTCCTATTTTCTGATCACCCTACCTGGTTGAAGACAATGCATTATACCTGGTTCCGTCGGCCACCGTCTAGATGGTGTTGCATACGCAGCGCCATCTACACGGTGGCCAGCGAAACCAGGCTAGTGGGCATTGCAAATCATTGGAAGTTTCTTCCTGCATTTTATTCGCTTAAGGGTAAAAAAATGCAATGCCACCCGCTTAAGGGCCACCCCCATGTCATTTTCAACACTTCCTGTGAAAATGGTGCCATTTCGATCAGAAACCACGGAGGAGTTTATGTTCGAAGTTAAAGCGCCACCGTCAATTATAATATAGATGTCCATTTCACAACAAAGCGAGATTTATTTATATATTTCGTCAGCTTTCACCATTAATTCAATGCAGTCCTATCATTTGCTTCGGTTCAACCTGTACTACACAAGACACACTGAATGTCCAGTACTTGCCCAACGCCCAGAATGTTGCACTGGGTGAGCTTCCAGACAGTAGCCTGCAGGTTGAGACATCGTCATACCCACCTGGTTGTTGCTGGGCCAGCATCTGTTGAGTGATACCCTGCAAGAAGGTTTTCGACTCGCTGCTTGTGCTGGGCGATTCCATACTGAGCAATGCCTCGGCTGCCTGCTCGCGGCCATTTTTTGTTTGTTTCTCACATGTTTCAACTGTAAAGATAAAGAAGGAAATGGTCTACTTATCATGAAGCTGGAAACTCGATATTTTGCTTTGCTTTTTAAAAATAATACCAGTGTTATGATGAGTAGGCACAAAACTGCAATGAAGGAATACTGTAAAATTACACAAAATCAAATGGTGTGGAATTAGTATCAACTGAAGCATCTAACGAGATGGGAGAAAATATCATCTACAGTAGGGTTATATCTAGGCCATTTTAGACAGGCGCTGCACCGTGCCTCTAAAAGGGGGCGCCACTGTGCCCTTTTTTTAAACCCCCTAGGGTGCCCCTAAAAAAATTTTTTTTAAAAAAGGTTTTAATTCCTTAAGGTCCCTTTTGGTCATATCACCTTAGAAACTGGCTTAAATCGGCTGTTGACTGGAGTTATCGAGACCTTTTTAACTGACAAGCTTCTCAAATTCCATTAGTAGAAATGTCACGAATGAAAAGGGCCCTTTTCTAGGTTGAAGTGCCCTTTTTACAAAGTTTGCACCGTGCCCTTCTGAAATCCTAGATATAACCCTGTATAGTAAATGTTCCAGTGCAGTCACCCTGTCCCCTATCCGTCTAGCCATAAATCAGTTCCTAACAAAACATCACTCCTGTAACCATCCGCCAGGTGATCATGAAATCCACAATGACCTCATAAATATTTGTCCCCACCAAACCAAGACACCTGTCCATTTTCAACTTGAACAGCATCTCAAAGTGAACAAAAATATTGTGAAAAAACCACCATTATTCGCAATCAGATGAAACGGGAACTCATGACCCCTCTATTCTGATAATGATATAAATCAAGTAACCGTTGCATCAAATTTTGTCCAAATTCCAATGGATTCTTAGTGCAGAACATCCCGCAGACGAACCAGACAACAGGATACCATTTACTTTGCCATCATTTTGATATAAAAGGAGACTTCATAATCAGGTTCGAGCATTCTTAACATGAAACTGAGAAAAAGAGGCATTCTATTTCCAGCAACTATTCAAAGTTTTTCTAAACAGGAACATCCCACAATGATCTCTCAAAAGACAAATGCAACTCAAGCGTGAAGAAACAGTGACACCTGTTTCCGAAATTCACCTGTTACCATGCTCCCAAAACAAGGAGGCCATCTCTGGGTACCCAGAGCTCACAAATCTTTACCTATTGTGCGCAAACAAGAACCCCTGCCAAAGCACGTGGACTGATTGTCCAGGAGGTAACGGAAATGACTGGCACACTTTCTAAGGCGGAGGTTAATATCTTCAATGCTTCTAGAAAACGAAGCAGCACTGCAAGGTGATGCAAAGCCACAATAAACATTTTTTAGGAAAACAACCTCATTTCTAACACGTGCATTGCTGCCAACACTGCTGCCGACCAGCGTTCAGACACTGAGAGATAACGATTGGATATCGCTTTTAATTTTTGCCAGCTGTATACTTTAGAAATCGATTATCAAAGCAGACTTAAATTTACCAATTAGGCAAAATTCTAAAATACAGTGCACTCTTTACCTGTCCTACACTTCAGGATGTCACAAACATGAAGAAAGAGCTACAAAGACTTCAGTTACATGGTGTAGCAAGCAATATTACTTTAGGATGTCACAAATAAAGACTTCGGTCACTGATTGTTGAAGATGTGGTAAGCAAGAAACATTACTTCATGATGTCACAAATGTGAAGGAAGAGCCATCCAAAAACTTCCGATAAGTACTGACTGTTGAAGAGGTATGATGCCACAGGAACGTTACTGCAGCAGCTATCATGATGGAATTCAAATTAACGGCCATTGTCCGCATCGCACACAAGGTGCTTCAAATTCGTCTCAGACCATTTGTATAAAAGAATGAAAGCTGAGCTTGTGCAAAGGAGAAGCCAACAATAACCAACCGCTGGCATCTCATCAGTTCCTCTCGGCAAAAACACGAAGGTATGCTCTCTAAGATTTGGTTATCAAAAGCGTCGCGCGTGTGCACATGTTCCTGGCAACCAGCCGGTTCCTTTTCAAATTTCCTAGGAAAACCTATTGAAACTAGGCCATGGGATAGCAACACCCCCATCAGTTGTATAATTGTACACCAACTGCCAAAAGCCAAATACCGCCAGGCAACGAGGATATTAGAACCTGTTTTCCAAAACTATTGAGGTGTGGTGTGCCGCCGAACAATAGGGAAGACAACCGTCACCATTCACGGCGCACTTGTAGGAAATGACCGTTTCTGATGCAGAGCCAGTAACAGGTGAATCGCGCCTAAATTTGGAAGATGCTGTGTGCGGCGAACCGTAGCTATTCTTTGCTTCATACCAAACATATTTTCAATCTCATTGTTCAAGATTCCCACACTGCTTTGACGGGACTGCGTCAAAAGTAAGTTTGGGCGTTGCCATGGACTTGTAAACGATCACCAAGGAAACGGTCTTCGAGTGATGCCTCCTGGGAAATGATGCTGAGTGGTAGTAGCTAGCACGTATCCCAGGCAACCAAGGTTGAGCAGAAGACAAGACAGGATGTCCCCCTTATTCTCAATCAGAGTCGTTTCCAGGGGAACCTCAGGAAAAATTCCCAAGTTTGTATTTTCCTTCCCAGAGTGACCGGGAAAGTGGACTTGAATAGACAGGATATCCTTTTCCCATTCAGAACAGAGCTTCTGGGCTTTTAAAAGTACACTGCATATCAGTGGTTTACTGAAAGCCAGACTCTTTGTGGAAAGACATCTTAACTATTGTCACCTTTGCTGATAAAAACAGCCAATGATGAAACTATCGTGTAAGATCAATCACCACCATTATGTGTTACCAACCATACTGGCATTATGATTTCAAAGAATGTTGCTATTGTGAATTCTCATATTTCCAGTGGTTTTAATGAAGCATTTCTTACATTTATGCGTTTCATTCACTTGCATCAAACAAGTTGAAGAGATCCAACTGCATC
The DNA here is from genome assembly GCA_002633025.1 of Notospermus geniculatus. Classification (NCBI taxonomy): domain Eukaryota; kingdom Metazoa; phylum Nemertea; class Pilidiophora; order Heteronemertea; family Lineidae; genus Notospermus; species Notospermus geniculatus. The sequence continues at coordinate 202,627 of NMRB01000863.1, forward strand.
AGGAATCAATCACTTAAAGTTTGATGAGGACCATTCATCTGAGCCTATTGGTAGGTCTTTAACATCTCACCAGTCAGAAGGCAGACACTGTAGAAGTAATCAACACTACTTGCATCTGCAGTTGAAATAACTTTTTTTTGAAACTGGCAACACCCAAGCATCAACTGTTAGTTCTTACAGTTGGCATCAATTCACCTTTGCTTTCAACCTCTACTCGATGCAAGAACTGTCAAATGACTAATTCTGCAAATACAACACTGTATAGTAATTGCGGAAGGTTCGTGTTGCACAAACGAAAACAAGGCTCAAATTATTTCAGAGCACCTAGCTAAAACCGCCATCCAGAGATTGCAGATATAATTCCCAGAGTGCAGAAAAAAATTTGCTGCAACTCACCTACAACTTGGCTTGTGGCCAGGTGTAGTAAGATGGCGTGCAGCCGAGCCAAAGTTTAAAATACAGACGATGATCAAGTTTAAAATAGAGACGATGATCGACGATCGGATGATCGAGCATGGGACAGCAATGGTGGATTAGCCAAGTCCAATCTGACATACAGTCCATTTGGATTGTATTTCGGCACCAAGTGAAAGTCCATGCACATCCATACAATAAAGTCACATGACATGAGTACAGAGATCACAAAAAAATTAATTTTCATCAAGATGAGGACCAATGGTCATTTTTTGTATGTTCAAAGACGGCTTTACGGATAATCAATCCGACCCCAAGTTGAGTTGCAGGGCAGCAACTGCTTACGTCAGCATGCACAGAACACGCTGCCCCACACATGATGTTCCAAAAGGTAGATTGCACAGAACATTTGTTGGGCGCAGCCAGATCACGAAGATTGATCGATGATCTGGTCTAGCTCTGACAGGCATCAGAGCAAACGACTAACTGCAGCGCATAGAATCATTTCATGCTGGATGATTAACTCTAAGTGACGAAAATAGACCGTGAGTGAGATCACCCAACGATTTTCCCCGATGTTGACATCCTGGTACTTCGTTCCAGGTAAAAGAAAGCCTGGTTCCAGGGCAGGTTAACAGGCCTACATGGGAGAAGGGCATGTTGATGTCAGAGGGCCCTGAGACAGGGTATTAAAGCATGTTCTAAAGTGCAACGCAAAAACAGAATATTGATGACTTCCCGTATTTTCACAGCGGAACAGTAAGAGCAGGCTTGCAAATGTCACGGGAAAGCTGGGGATCTAGGCCTATCTGTCTTCAAAGGCGTGTAACACCTGAGAAGAAAATTGAAGTCAACATATAATGTTACAAAAGAGTTATAAATACTTTCAACCCACATGATGTCAAAATGAATACCAAGATGTAACGTTGCAGACAGCGCAGCAGATAACGTCATTTTTTATTGAAACAATGCTAGGCATCAACACGAAGCTGGCAGTTTTCATGAAATGTGAAGCCAGGTATAGAGCAAATAAAGGAACCAGGAAACGTAGGAACCATTGGAGGCTGCCAAGTAGCTATCACAGGCCTAGGAAGTGGAGAAGTAACAAGTTGAAAGCAAAAAAAAATGTGTGTATTTTGTGCTTTTGATCAAAGAAACACAAAAGAAACAAAGCACGGAAAGAATGTGTTGTTCACGTCTTCTCTGCAACATTTTGACCTCCGGGAAATACTTTTAACTTTAGCGAAGAGGATCGACTCCCATCCCTGTGTCTTTTATCAAAAGTTCATTCAGTCTACGGGGTGGTCCAAAAATATTACTGTCGGCAAGATTGCTACTTCATATTTCCTGAGCTTTCTGATATCCACTGTCACTTCGTCCGAACAACCAAGGCCGATATTGAAACAAGGTTGGGCCACTGCATGTTCATTCCAGCCTTGTACCCGTGGCAACAGGGAATTCTGGACCAGCCTCTTCTTAAAGGCTGCATGCTCCTTGACGGACAGTCAGACCATGCTCCATGGCGGACAGACAACAGGGAATTCTGGACCAGCCTCTTCTTAAAGGCTGCATGCTCCTTGACGGACAGACCACGCTCCACGGCGGAATTCTGGACCAGCCTCTTCTTAAACATGTTAAGGCTGCATGCTCCATGACGGACAGTTCAGTGATAATGTGAAGACCTATGATGTTGGGAAAGCAATTCCACTGAACTGAAATCAGTTGCTTCCTCTCCGCCCTCATTCACCTGAAGGTAAGAACAACAATCGGACGCCTCAATTGAAACGAAAGGTGCTTGTTTGAAGTTACTACTACACACCAGATCACCCAATTCAAACACGTCTTACCACATGTATAACAGATCAGTTGCAGAAAAAGAAAGGTTGTGGTTTCAGATCAACATTTCCTCAGTTGCGAGAGGAGAGAAAATGATAATACAATACTCAGGAAACAACACGAACAGTCCACTTGAAACAATACTAATTTGTACAGGATTCTTGAAGAAGTTCTCAAGTTCTCTTTTCCTGGAGATGGCATACCCGTTTCTGCTGTGTAACCATCACTCACGAATATTGGTGATTACAATGAATTGGCCATGGATGCCTCAGATATTTTGTCAGTGCTGTTAGGGGCTGGATCGCTTTCATGGCACGGCTTGGTGGCGGTGAATGCATCTCATTTCAGCGAAAAAGGTCGCCACACGCGGAAAGCTCTGTTTTGCAGGTTGAAAAAGTGAGGATGGCAGGATTCACATTCTTCTCATCAACACATAATTTGCCAGACATCATTAACAGGGTGCTTTCTGCAACATGAGAGCAAGTCAGTTGTAAAGTGATTAGCCCAAGTGTTGAAGGGAATGATAGGTGCATCTGAAATTCAACAGCCATTATACTGTCTCGATCACTCTGGTTACACCCCACCGTATGTTTGTATGGTCATTAAAATGTTAAAAGCACAACAAGACCTTCAATTGGGGTGAACAGATGTTAAATTTTTAATTTGCACTCACTGCTGCTTTTGCCCGCCACCATTTCGGACAGGAGTACTTTCGAACGGCACAGGCCCACGCCTGTTTTGAATTTCATTCTGAGGCAAATTCAAGTATTTAATATTGACAACAAGAAACCAATGGATCAGTGAGCACTCGACACCAAACAAAAACATGCCAGATTTAGGCCTATATAGTCATCATTGTATGGGCCAACATTGCTTGATATCTTATCACGGTGGAGACACAATATCACAATATCTCGCCATCACATGAAACTCCGTAATCAGGTTTCTGTGTCACATCCAGGACAAATTCCTGCGTCAATTTCCTCTTGGAGAGGAACAAGTCAGGAAGTCTGCAATGACATGTTCTCTATTGTTCAACTGGAATTAATTAAGGTCGAAAGAGGAACACACTCCACCTCTAATTATACAGCCAGGTGTTAACTTCACTGAATTTTAAATTCTCAAGTTTTTTTTACACCAATCAAATTTGATGGACCTTTATACTTCACAACCAACTGTACCTGGCCCAGCAGCACTTTTATGGATTTGAAATAAAAATTCTGTTCCTTTCCAGTCACTTATATGACTGAGGGATCTCAATCCTAACTGGTCAGAGGAAAAGCATGAAGGAAGACAGAAAGGTTCGAGTACAAGATGTTTTTTTCTCCAAAACCTATGAAAGGGAACCAATACTAAGTTTTTTTTGCTTTCTGCTGGAAACACTTTACCACTGTTGGTGGCACCATACCTTCATACTTCAATGATTTAATTTATCAATTAAAATCGATGAAACCCTGCTGTATTTTGATAGGATGATTCCATCTGTTTGAGGCTTTTAGCCTGTTCACTGAAAAATGTTCACACCTGCCAAGCTACGGCAGCGAGAGCACTTCTGTAAGGTGTCATGGGAAAATGTTTTTGAACTCTTAACTTGGCAGCTGGGCAAAGGCAGCAAATCCCAAGAAAACATACTCCGGTAACTGCATTACCAATTTCTTGACCCAAACATCTACATTACATGTAGTTCACGCTTTCCAAAGGTGCTGAAAAGTGGTGAAACACACTTCAAAATTACAGATAATCTCTTTAAACGATCTGTGTTATGTTTTTGTCTTTAGCAAAAAATCCTCCGCATAGCCAGAAAGAAAACAATACCTCCAAAATAAAGTAGGTGTCATACGCCCATGAATATGAGTCAGCAGTATTTACCAACTTTAATCACCACAAAAGAAATGGTTTTGAATCATGAAGTAGGCCTTTGGGAACGTGATTCACGCTATCTACAGCAGAACATGGTCATGTTACAAAAAAACAATGTTTACATTAGAAACCAACAATTGACAACAACATGGAAACCACCTTTGAAACCAGGAAATAAAGAAATTTAAACATTTCACTCATACGTCATCATATTCCAGTGAAAATGACGGAAGCATAAATATTTTGAATATAGGAAATCATTTTGATTCTTAGCGTCTGTAAAGCGTTCACGGCCCATTTGGCCCATTTTATTTCAAGACGCCTAGAGGGCCCATGAATCTTCACAATATAATACTCCATGACTCTAAATGGAAATCATGACGCTAAGTTCTTTGATAATATATAAGACATTTGACATGAGAATTCTAAAGGTACACATTGAATAAAGTCAGGCGCATTGTACCGAGGGCATCTCCTGGTTTGCTTGCCTCAACTCAACGAACTACTCCCACTATTTGAAGAGTCACAAGGTAATTTATAGATCACAATTAGTTCAATTCCATAAAGGAATCAAACCATTCCTTTGTCAATTCTTATATATCTTCAGACATATCTCGGGTCATTGGCCGAGCTGCCCAGTCTTTTGAGAAATCCTGTTCACTTCCATGAATACGAGTAAACTTTATCAGGACATGGACTCGGGTGACAAGGTGAATTTTAATCATTTTTCAGACATCAGGAATGTACTCTAATTTATCGAGTCCTTGACTTTCATTTTTACGTCACTCTAACTCATCACCAGTATCGATTAGCAGTTTTGAGACATCATAAATCGTTTTGTCACACTCAATATGAAAATCTTTCTATCAAGGCAGCTGAATGACAACAAGATTATTTTTCAGTATCAACCTCATCTGAAATTCAATAAGGTTTATTAGGCCTATTCTTAATTACAGTTTTTATTCTTAATTACAGTTTTTACCCATCTTACACAAGATGGCTGCTGCTTGTTCCAGTCAAGGGGCTGCAGTTTCTTTCAGCCAAGGATGCCGAGTTTTTTTGTGATTCAAGTTAGCCAAAGGATGTGTTACTCCAGCAAAAAGGAACCAGCATGACTTCTGGAAAACATCCTGATCTCAGGTTGTTTTCCAATTCGTTTCGTCACCTCTAACCATCGGTAATTTCCAGTCAAATTAAATATGACATTTCTCGATGCACAGTTATTTGACCCGGCCATGTCCTGTTGCCGTGGATAAAATACTCGAGGACGCGCAGGCGTGTATATGGGTATAAATTTGTCATTATATATTTGGGACAAACTTAATTATAATGAGGATGCCATTTGATTTGTCCTAATTACATGCGTACAAGTATGAGAACAGTTGTAACATTGATGACAGATGTGAAATGAGTGGGTCCAATGGGCCGTGATCCAAGGAATCGCCTGGCAGGTCTATTTTCGGCTCTTTTTCATGAAAATTCCAGGTGTTATTTTAATACAATGGCATAATAAAACAGAACTCATCATCATTCTGCGATTCCGCATTTATGAGCACAATTCAAGTCAAAAGTAACTGAAATTTTCTGAACTTCAATAAAGTGACTTCCAATGAGCATAAATTCAGGAATGTTGGATCCGACTTCTGACATCATCACACGACATGGTAAATCGCCAGCAGCCTCGTGCAACAATCACTTTAATTGACGAGCGAGTACATAGTCATCATCATTCCAGTCGCATGAGCGGGCTAGATGGCCTGTGCAATATCCAGGTATCATTTCCACCAGGTCCCTGGATGTGCTGAGGAAATTACTAACATTTTGCATGGAGCAGGAAGTAAACTTTCATCGGGAGTGCTTGTGACTGTACTTGTTAAACCCCCACATCTCGAGCCCTGGGTTGAAGTGATGACTCATCCAGGTAGCTTGTAATGCATAGTACCATAATGCATGACATGATGCACTATGAGAACCTCTCGCTGTGGTGCTCAGGCAGGAAATGACTGGTGACCTATTTTTCTCTGCCTTTTATAGCCCAGGTGGGGGTTTAAGGTCATCAAAACCATCCAGT
>NMRB01000863.1:221589-240853 GCA_002633025.1 Notospermus geniculatus
GACTCAATTGTGTCACTTGATTGAGAACTGGCGTCCCCCTCCAGTCACCTTTTACTAACTGTGAATGACATCCTGACGTTTGCAACCCACCATTCTGCTTCACTAGAAACATCAGGACCCTACTCGTCAGTGAGATCATACAGCAAGTCAGAAGATTTCCACTTCATTTACAAGGGCTGTGCGCTCCCTTCGTGTTATCTTGGACAATATGAAACTTGGGCGGAATGCCCTTTCATCAGGTTTTTCAGCTACACTAATTATGACAAGGATATCACAATCAATCTGTCTGAGGATTCCTAAGGAAGACTATTAGGTGATGACGGTCATTCAAAATGATAACCACGCCAACATTTGATTCTTCCTCATCCGGGCCAAATAATTTGAGCAGACGGACGTGCCAAAGTAAACACGACACCTAGACACACACGAGGTTACCGAGCCACAATGACTCTTAGAAAGAAGCACCAATCAAGGAAAAAAGCTTCACAACCCCATTAATGATCAAGAAAATCTCATTGATTATAACGGGGAATTGTCACAACTTAGGACCTCGCACCGATCCGAAGATAATTACGGAAAATGCCCCATTCAAGAGCTATCAGAACGATGTCATTAAAAACTATCAATGCGTCAAAGACGGTTTACAATTTCTCAAAGATGCAGGAATCAATACGAGGAAGCTGAAATGCTTGCGATCAAAGGGGCTGCTACGCTCTTAATAACGCAAGAAAGTAGGCTAGGAAACAATTTTGCTAATTTAGTTAGTTGGGTGACTGCTTTCTTTCATGCTGTGCGCACGGTAGAATGACACAAACGCTACTTGAGACAATCTGATCACAAGGAGATGCCCTTTCTAATTGTGCATTGATAATCAAGGACTTTGATGTGGCGACTTGATGATGGCACGAGTCGCTCCCTTTGAATCAAAAGATGCTCGATGAGAATACTTATAGATTCCTGCATTGATTTGAAGACAGGCGACTGTCAAGCATGATGGTATTTTATCTTGCTGCTGTTTGACACGCAATGGTAGGACATGATGGTCACCAGGAAGATAAGAAGATTCCGTCTCTGATTTTTAGCGATATGTCTAGTCCCTCCAATGGTGAGAGATGAATATCTCCCAAATGAGAAGCTTCAACACCAAATCAGGGCTGGGTTGCACAAAACTCATGTTAGCGCTAACATGAGTTTTGTGCAACCGGCCCCAGACCAATAAGATAAGGGGAAATAACAATGTCTCTAAGGCGAAGTATCACCTCATTGGAAGTTACATGTAGGAAGCAAAAGCGGTGAACAATCTTCTTACTAAAGGCGGTCCAGGAAAACCTGTCAGTGTCAGATGTTGCATTTGTTTTGAGGAACCCGCACATTTCAATAGCTGAAATGTACTAAGTAACAGGTAATCAGTAGCAGATCAATGCACAGGCAATCTGACAGCCCTTGTTGATCATTCAGCGACATCCAACGGGTTTTCCTAGACCGCCACACAAATGCTGAAATAAGTAGACATTTACTTCATAACTGCATTCACAACAAAATATTATTCAACAGGAAAATAAACTGCAATGTGTAACAGGAACAAAGACTTTTGCCAACCTCAAATGATGCAAGTCAACTCATAGGCACTGCAAGTCAGTCACCCATGAAAGCTGACAGTCCATCAGAAGAAGCAAGACCGCAGGTGTCAGCTAGATGTAAATAGAATATCAACGACAAAATATCAACGACATGAGTTAGGCAAGAAAACAAAATTTGTATCTGGACAGTGCTGCCATCTTTGCATTGTAACTGACACCAACTGGGAAGAGCTTCATGAACACAAGTGGTGCCATCTCTTCACTACACAAGGTACTACACTACTGACCACTGAAATACATTAAAGAAAACATTAGTGCCATTTACTTTCATCCAAGTATAAGTGAACTTTGGAGCACAAGCATTGTAAAATGTTTCGAAGTAAATAAATTATTTGTTCACACAATGAAATACATGGACTAAAGATTAAGAAGAATTAACAAGAGCTTAAAATAAATTTCTTTTTATTGGGCAGAATACATGTATAATTTCAACACAGGAGCTATCAATCATGTCCACCTGGTTGGCTATTGCCCCAAAAAACTTATTTACCATGCCAACACGAAAAATAACAGAAACTTCTTTGAATCCCAAACCACCAAGTTCAAGATATCAAAACAATCACAGAAAAGCACATGATGGTGGGTGAGAAATTCACATCACATCTCTGCTGCTCACCAGAAAATTCTGGCAGAAATTCATGTTCTGGAGCTGTAAAATTTCAACTGGATTCAGATACTTCTCAATACAAGAGACATGCAAATGCATCAATATCAAATCAAAGGCCGATTTGTCTCCACAAATGCCATGCCTGCAAGGTACAAAGGGGTATTCCCCACGTACAAGAATCTTTGTGAAGCTGTACTCACTCAACCTCATCTGCACTGCCTCTGATTAAGAAACAATAAGCTTGTCTTGAATTTATCAAGGCATATCTGATCTAGGCCTACCACAATCTCATCAGGTAGGCCTACACACCAACACATCCCATGTTGGCAATGCACTGTGGTGATTGCAACACACCAGGCACGGCAGTGGCTCTGTGTTTTGCGAAGCCTCTATCATTGACAAGTACATGTACAGGTGCATAGAATCCCCTCAAGATTCATTCAAGCATGCATGAGGCTAATGACAGCGAGCTGAAGTTTATTGCACAACCTACAGATTACCTTGTCAGATTTCCATTTGGAAACAATCAGCTGGAGTATTGCCATAGGCCTATGTGTACACCTGTGTATGTACTGTAGGCCTTAGTTCTCTTGCTTAGGCCTAGACTAAAGTGAAAGTCAATATCACTTCATCATGGACATGGCAGTAGGCCTAAGGGTGAGGATTACACCATCACAAAGAGACATGATGAGCACAGATTTCAAATCATTCATGCTATGAACTTCACAGGGAGAGGGGAAAACAGAAGCGTGGCATTCGCAGGCATGGATGGAGTGGACATTGGCATGGGATGGATAACATTAACAATTAACATCATCATGATCAATCACCTTCCGGTCATGGCATAGGCATGACATGGTCCTGGACCTGGATGAACACAGAACAGCAGCAGTAAAAACACGATCAAAATATCACATTATCTTTATTGAATACGATGTGGTGCACTTCATCAACAAGCTTTTCACATGAAATAAGGTTATTCTCGACAAATTAGGGCGATTAAAGAGGTTATTTCTAGACAGTCAACATGTGCCCGAGAAACAGGAAACGATGCGACGATTGCTGTGGTGAAAACAACGTGGTTCACTTCCGGGTTTGGAGGGCAACAATCAACCATCGATTACGACGATGACAAACGCCAATTTTTCAAATAAAAGCGATGTAAACATTCTTGAAGTAAGGGACAAGAGTGCCCTGATGTCTGTACTACGATTTATTTGGAGTAATATACTTTACCAGCGAGTAGTAAAAGATCGAGACTCTTCGCATTTTCAGAACACGCGGCCATCTTGATAGACCTGGTTACAATATAAACTTACTGCGCGGAGTGAAAAGGCCGGGACTACGTTATTTTATTGGATATAGTCCGTCAAATTTAATAGAATTTTTTGTAATATATTGGACCAAATTGTGATATTTACCTATCTTCTACATCGTATCATCCTTTGGTCGGTGCGGGGGGAGTGTTGTGGCATGGAAATGACACAAACTTGACTTGATTGTGTGGAATGATACAAAGTATTTCATTCTGCGAAAACGGGCCACTTATGGAAATTGGGGTCAATAGGTTACCGCGGCTCCAAAAATGGCGGGAAATTTAAAACCACTTATGTTTGACTTGTGTCAGTCATCATCACCAAATCAATAGAAAGGTTATGGCGCCATGACTTCCACTTGGAGATTTATGTAAAAAAAAGTGCTTTAGGCTTAGATAAACATGAGAAACAATCAATGAACAATGTGGACTATATGGCAAGCCGTTTGTTTGTTCATTTAATCAAATAAACCTTCTTTTTTAAACCTGTTTTTTTTTAAATAAACTAGGTTTCTTTTGAAAAATCTTGGTTTTTTGCTCCTTCAAAACAGAATCTGGAAAAAACCACGGTTTTTTAAAAGAAACTTGTTTTTTTTAAAAAGTTTTTTCCCCATTTTTTTTAAACTAGTTTTTTCCAAAGTAACTTAAGTTTCTTTTTTTAAAAACAAGTTTCTTTTTTAAAACATTTTTTAAAACCAAGTTTATTTTTTAAAACCTGGGTTTTTATTAAGTGAACAAACGGCGCCTATTACGCAAAGATCAACCTGGTACCTCTGTGAATACTGCTGTCGTTATATATCGGTACCGGGGGGTATTGTACAGAATCTAAATGGCTGCCGGCTGCTGGCTGCTGATGAGGTTTGCTGAACCAACCTTGCACAAAAAAACTGGTTTTTGCCTTTTATTGGACAAATGGCGAGTTTTTGTATCAAAATAAACCAACTTTATTTTTTTTAAACTAAGTTTCTTTTTAAGAAACCAAGTTTATTTTTTTAAAGTTGGGTTTTTAAAAACACGGTTTTTTAAACCAGGTTTTTTCCCACTCAGTTAAAAAAACTATGATTTTTTTGAATAAATGAACAGTTGACTAAAAAACCAAGTTTATTTTTAAAAACCCAAGACTCTTTGCAATGGAGTAAAATAAACCTTTTTTTAAACCAGGTTTATTTGATTAAATGAACAAACGGCTTGCCATTATGTTCCATCATTTTACCACCAACTCAACATGAGCACAGGGACACCTGGAGCATGGCACATAACGAAACCATGATGGTAACGAAACCATGAGAGTGTTTTCCAGCTATCTTCTCACAGGCGATTGGTTGGCCTACAACTAGGCCTAGTTTGGGTATCGATGGGCCTATTGCATGGAATAGAGAAATACAGTACCAGAAATACATTACATGCAGCCAAGGCAGCAAATCCAGAAACCTTAGTTCCAAATGGTAAAATCTAAAACTGAGGTAGGGCCTACCCATCCATATAACAGAAGATAGCAAGAAAGAAGGGCTAATAAGGCATGTTCAGTCAGAGAGTGTTCCATTGAAATCAAAAGATTTCACACTTTGAAACACATTTCCACAGGTTGGCCAATAACTCATCAGGTCAAATATAATCTTTAGTTCCTCAATTAAACACTAGATGTCTCTACTATTTTGCTCATGAATACCATCAAATATTGTGGAAATTGGCACGTCTTCAATAATTTTTACTTTTTGATGATCTTTCCATGGATCTTTAGGTTCATGACATGCAGAGTAAAATGGAACAAAACATGCATCTTTCAATTCAAACCTAACAGTGACTTTCACTCTCAACAGAAAAACTAATAACAAAAGCATGCTAAACAAGAAGAGGAAGTTACATCAGTGGGGTAAAACTGCTGTGGGAAATGAGCAAAGATCCTCAATGAACATACAAGATAGGTACCCCGGTATTAAGTGTTAAAGCGAAGGTCCTGTCTCATGGCAACAAAGCACCAAGTCTGTTGCCTCCGCCCAATACAACAAAATGGATAAGTGAATCGCTGTGTTTGTGGCAATTCCATGCAATGGTTATGGCAGTTGCAGGCACTAAAATTTGTTTTAAAAAAACAGAATATTGTTAAGTCACTGGCATAAGCCCCTCTTCGATGAGAGCTCTTTCTGTCATCCAGACAGTGCACAAGCTGTAAGCAAACAAAATGAAACTAATGAAGGACTGTAAATTGGCATTCACTGACAAGATAAATCTTATGACCTCTGCCTCAACCAGCGAAGGTCGCATAAAATTGTTATTTATTCAATACAACATTGAACCTGACAATCAGTCAAATTAATGGCATAATTTGCCATCATTCCCAGGCCAAAATCTAGGGCCATATTGGGTGGCGGGGATGAGTTCAGCCATTCATCACCAAGAATTTGTGAGAAATGGTTCTTAAGGTGTGAAATTTACCACAATTGCACTTTCACTGCCAAGGTCAATTTCGTTGAAAATGAAAACATGAAAAAAGTTTTGCTGGCAGCTGAAAGATGTGACATAGGTACGCATTGGAAAGCTCCCAGTGGTGCTGGGAGCAGTAGTGGATCATTAATGATTATTCCATGTTGGGCACAAGTCTTAGTTCAACACTTCCTGCATAGAGGGAATCAGTGGTGCAAAGGGTTCAATGCTGACCAATCATTTGGCTTGGTTTCCAATGAACACTCGACCAGTCAGAAAGATCGGGTTCTTATATTCTGACATAAGGGGAATGAGCTCAGAGCAATGAGTATGCCGGTTAAAGGGTGCATGACTTCGAACCAACCATCAAAACTAAACAAATGTTACGTAACAATTAACGGGACCAAACACTACATCCAACTTGAGAACGTTAAATATTCTACCATAACATCCAAAGTTACGAAACACCTGGAGACAGTATAGATTAGAGAACTGCAGAAAAACTATGGAAACATAAAATAATATCTAGAAACGGTAAAAGGAAATTGTTCTTACCGACTTAGAGTGAAGGTGCTGGTAAAGGAAGAAAGAGGACAATCAGAAGAACAGTGCAACTGATTCACCAAGTGCTGACATCTGATAATTTTCAATGTTTGTTTGGTATCTACAGATATTTGTCGAATTGCAATGACCTCTCGTTAATTATGATGAAGGTTAATTGATGATTGATGTATAATATGCAAACTTTATCAATTATGGCATTTTCCCTGAGCTGGGAGTTATGGCCACATTTGCCTGATAGTCCGATTTAACACAGAAGAGGGGTGGAGTAATAAAATCAGAAGACGATATCGAACAAAAACCTTTTAACAGAGGTTTGGGTTGCACAGGGATAGCATCACAATTACCTGTAACCTACGTATGTGCACTGATTGAACATACATGTACTCACATCTAGAGACAAGTTCGATCACCAGTTGCCTGTCACTGTCAACTGGAAGTGAACAGACCTACAAGCCAAGGCCCACGCAACTACGCGATGTACACAAGGCCAGGACATCCCCGTGCTACGTAGGCCAACTGATCATGGCCAACTATACGCTGGCAAAATAGGCCTAAGGTACATGTACCACACAACACCGAAACATACTAAGACCTCTCAGATACGGATATCAAATGCAAGACTGGTTCTGAACTATCTCTTTAAAGTTTCAATGATATTCTAGACCTACCTGTTGTAGTGGTATTGTTTGCCAAAGTAACAAACTTCTTTTTTTACCTACAGAGAGCCTTCTTGAAAATCGTGGTTGTCCCACACTATTTAAAGGAAGTGATACATTACAAGCAATAAATGATGATGTCACATGGCAAGTCAATGTCATTGGACACTATCCATGCGCAACGAAGACCTCAAAATATCTGAAGTAATTGACGATAACTGATGGAGCTGCCAGAATCCCTCAGACATCACACCTAGTGCAACATGAGACATCTCATAGCGTGCTTCTTGAATTCCCAGTGGCAATTAAACGGGAAAAGGTATACATAGTATATACTAAATAGATTGAAGACTAATGTTAGTAACGGATTTGTGGGATTGAATTTATGCTAAAGTTAAAGTTAAAGTTTGGGTTTATAGTCTGATATCAACTACGGTTGAGGCCTCTCATCCGACTTTACACTTTAACCACAGTCCATCCTGAAACCTTTCAGTAGAACTCAGATGAGCTGCTCATTCAGCACTACAATCTGAGCATTACCGACTGGTACCCATTTATACACCTGGGTGGAGAGAGGCCAGTGAGGCAAAGAGACTTGCCCAAAGTCTCACGCCCAGTGGGATTTGAACCCGGGACCCTCTGACCACACTACCATGGCTCCACAGTGCCCATGCCCATGGATATAATTCCTCCAAGGATGAACAGTGAGTTTAATGAGAAGTAAATCAAGATTAATGATACTACTATGAGTTGTGAAACTACAGGAGTTTTATATGACATTAAATGCAAATAATATTAACCTGCACTCAGATTGCCACAAAGAAATCCGACTCCATATTTTATGCAAGACCAACTGTCCCTACAGATGCACCCATGTTTTGTGGGGGAGTCTTCATGATGTAGTCTGAATGCCTTGAATCCCAGGATGACTTTCAAATGGAACCCTTTACTGCCCTCTACACAGGAAGTATGAAAGTACACTGTACCACATAGAACATTTTGATTTTGAAATGAATACAAATGAACACCGTCAAAAATATATACCCGGTAAAGATCTTTGTCTATTTTTTACGCCATTCTATTCCTGATGAGGCCACACTTTTTTTATTCTTTGGTTTACGGGCCCGCCGACGTGGCAAAATGCCATTCCGAAAAAAAAATAAAATTGGGAAAATCAGTTCGTTTTATTTCCGCCGAAGTTCAAATGAGGTCTTCTGAGAAAAAAACAAACAAATGGAGTTGTTTTTATTCCCGCCGACCTTGATTTCAGCAGTCACGACAGCTAGAAATAAACAAAACCAACTGGCACATGTCTATTTCTGGCAGTGAGGACGGAAAGAAGCAGAAAAGAGGCATTTATCAAGAATTTATTTGGTTTTTTATTTCCTCCGATTTGTCTAACTTGTCATTCTGAAGCTGAAAATGCAAAAAATGAACTGAACCGAAGTTTTTTTTTATTTTTATTTCGTCCTCCGTACCTGGGTTCAAAATCTTTATGCCCGTAAACCAAAGTATATAATAACCGTGGCCTGAGCTTCATGAATTCAAACATTGACGACGACAATGAGGGCGATTAAAACATGATCACATGCAGCATGCCTCCGGTTCTTCCAAGAAATACTTAAGTTTGTGTCATGTTTGCCTCAAGGGCGCTGTCTCGTAGACTAATAACATGATTTCTGCGGAAGGAAGTCCTGTTCTAGGACACAGTAATAATCATGCCCAACCAAAGATTGTTAAAACAGTACGTTAAATCCACATCTCGAGTCAAGTCATTTCTAATTGCCGTTTCCACAGCCACCGAGATACATGTAACCAATTAATTAATTAAAAGGCAGACGGTGCCGACCTTGAAGGGTTTTAACCCGTTTACTGTGTAATTAATTTTTGAAGAAAAAAAATTATTTCTTAGAAAAAAAATTGCCGAAAAAAATATTTGACACATAAGGTTCAGGACGTGATATAGCGTCCTATGCAATGTGAAGCACCATTTCCTTGCGGGGCCTACTATTACGTCCTACGCAAGCTGAGATCCTCGGGTGTTTCCGTCCTACCCAGTTAACGGGTTAAGGACATGGTGTTAAGATGTTTAAAGGGTCAGAAGAAAGTATGCAAGAACGTGACCAAGTGGGCTGTGGAAAAAACTCGGGTTCCTTCTCTTCTCCTAGAGCAAAATCAATGCAATATAAAGTAAACAAAAGTTGCAAAATTATAAACAAAATAAACATAAACTAAAACATAACAAGCCAAACAAAAGTAACAAAGCTAATAAAAGAGCGCTTTCTTGATAGGCTACATTCAACCTGAAATAAAATGGTGAACCAATGAAATCAATTGTAATATTCCTTCTTCACATTTTTTTACTCACAGTCTGCATAACTTCAGCAACCATTGGTATTTTACTCATAGTCTAACTAACCAACGTTATCAACCATTGGTATTTTACTCAAGACTAACTAATGTGGCTTTAGCAACCATTAGGGTTTTACTCACAGTCTAACTTCCTCCTCTTTCGTTTCTTCTTCTTGCTGATCGGTATCTCATCTCCTTCGCTCTCCTCGTCAGTCAGCAGTCGCTCATTCACTTCGAGATGCAGGCTACGGTAGTAGTCTTGTGAGCTTTTATGACTAGACGGGCTGCTCGAAAGGCTTTCTTCATCTCCATAATCAGAGTCGAGGCCGTTAAGACTCGTGAACGTGTCGACTTCAGCAGGTTGCTGGAGGACAATCACAGGGGGACCGGCATCCTAGGTGATGAAATGAGTCTTGTCAATCATAAGAAATGATCAACGTAAAAAAAATTGTACACACATACATGTGTGCATTTGACGTGACAAAACATCACGAACCAATGAAAAATCCAACTCAATGCACACGCCAGCTAAAGCAAGAATATGTACACGGGAACTTCTTCTTGGTCTAATAATAGATTTACAAATGGCTCCACCTTATGCCTGGGGCCATGCAAGCGTTGATGTCGCGACAAGGTTCCTGGTTGTTAGTCTCTACATTTGTACTGGCAAAGATACCTAATAACATCTAGTCAATGCCGTGGAAAATACTTCGAACCTTTTTCATACAATCCAATGGCACATGGATGCAAACCTGACGATGGTTCATTCTGAAAGAATCACTCACCACAATGTTCTCCTCTTCACTGTTTTGGCTCTCTCCCCCAGGATGCAGAAGGACGTCCTCGAAAGGGAGATCATAACACACGTCCATACTGAAAGAGAAAAGTTAAAGTTTGGGTTATAGTCTGATATCAACTACGGTAGAGGTTCTCATCCGACGTTACACTTTGCTGCTCATTCGGCGCTACAATCGAGCATTTCCGACCGGTACCCATTTGTACACCTGGGTGGCGAGAGGCCAGTGAGGCAAAGAGACTTGTCCAAACTCTCATGCCCAGTGGGATTCGAACCCTGGACCCTCTGACCACCAGTCGGAGACCCGAACCACTACACCACCGGTCTTAAAGCGAATCGAAAGCGGATTTTGTTTACATTTGGATGGTGTTTGTAAACAGAAAATTCAGCCAATCAGAATGCCCGAAAATTTCTTTTGTTGACATTCTGGAGAAGTTTGTTTACATTTTCCCCGAAAATTCGTCCCCTTTCAAATTCTATTTCTAAATCAATTTTTTTCGCTTTTGATTCGCTTTAACGGCCTCGACTCTGATTATGGAGATGAAGAAAGCCTTTCGTGCAGGTCGTCTAGTCATAAAAGCTCACAAGACTACTACCGTAGCCTGTATCTCGAAGTGAAGGAGTACACTTGTACGAATTATGGTGACTCTAGGTCAGTTCGGAGCTGCGCAGATCATAGCACATGTCAATACTGAAAGACGGTAGGAATACACGTGGCGAAAATGTGGTGACCCTAGGTCGGTATTTGCAGCTAGGGAGAACTTAAGCCAGGCGTACATCGCACTTGCGACTGGAAACAACTGATCTGATCAGTCGCTGGTGATGTACGCACTGTGTGCACATCGCAAATTCAGCAACTCAGTAAAACTAGGAGGAAAGTTGAACATGTGCAACTGGCGGTGACTGGCAAAATCTCAGTTCCAGCGAGTCGCAAGGGTGCGTACACCGACTTTTCTGGCGACTGATCAGTCGCGTCCAGTTCCGGCTAGATCCTCCCAGTCACCAGGTGTGATGTACGCTAGGCTTTAGGTTAATATTGGAGCAATATGCGCACACCAAACGATGCATTTTTCCACTTCATGGAATTTAGGGAACTGCTGAGTGAACGGAAGGAGGAGAAAAGCATTTTTCCACTTCATGGAATTTAGGGAACTGCTGAGTGAACGGAAGGAGGAGAAAAGCAGGAAATGTCTGGAAATGTAAAAATCTCTATGTCCAGGTATAGATATAGCATACTAATATTCAGATATCTTTAAGTACAGATCATTGGCTCGGACACTTCCTTAAACTGTCAGTCGAGTATTTAAGAACAAGAAGCATTTCTGAGTAATATTATTAATCGCTCTTCAAATCAAGCACATAAAACGGCTGCATCCTGTCTGATAAGCAACCTTGGCTTGTTCATGACCAATGGCTTTTGTAGCCAAATTATGAGATTATGGGAGGCCGTAGACGTAGATCGAAGGAGATACATCATACAGGGGGTCATAGGACACGTCCATACTGAAAGAAGGTAGGAATACATATGTAAGAAATATGATGACCCTGGATGAGCAATTTGCAGAGGAACAACACAATTCTTTCAATAATTTCGAGATGTTGGGAAAATGGAGCGGAAGGCCCAAGCGAACCAGAGTGACACTTGAAAGCACACACCCTCAGACCTTTTAATAGTGCAGGTTTTGCCAGAGGTGCAACAAATTTGGGTAGTTCATACATCAGTCCCATAAAATACAACAACAGTAATGTTGTTCTTCACAGCGTATAATCTTTACTTTTTGAGCTATCCATAGTCATGGCAGAACACACGATTTCTAAAACGTCACTTTTTATTTATGATGACATTGTTATTGCACGAAAGATGAAATGCCGATGCATAATTTCCTGGTCTTAATATTGATCTTGCTAGAGACATGTCCGGAGATGATCACCTCTACTTTCATGACTTCCATACAAGAAATTGGAAGATAATGAAGAAAATAAACGAACCATAAGCTTCATGACCAATGGATGAACAGAGAATAATACACTAGTTTGAGTTGCATGATCAACCAAAGGATGGCACTTAAAAGCCTGCTTGGATAAGTCATCCACAGTTGAACTTGCCCCCCCCCCCCATCCCTATTTTAAATGCACCAAAACAAGAAACTAGCATTCGACCTGCATTAAGTCGAAATTTCCTGGATGCCACTCATGCAAAAAAGGACCTTTCCTACCTGGTGTCCAACCAAGCATTCCAGGGGTGCCCCATTTCAGAGAGAGAGCTTGACTTAACTGCAGTAGTCATCATGATTTGGCGACAACAACGAACTAGTCCTATTATTGTGACAACAACAAAATCCAGGGTTTGAGTAGTCCCCAGATTTGGTGACAACTACAGTTTCCTAGGCTTTGAGTAGTCCTGGTTGGTGACACTACAATCTCCTGAGCTTTGAGTAGTCCTGGTTGGTGACACTACAAATACATGTACAATCTCCAAGGCTTTGAGTAGTCCTGGTTGGTGACACTACAAATACAATCTCCAAGGCTTTGAGTAGTCCTGGTTGGTGACGACTACAATCTCCTAGGTTTTGAGTAGTCCTTATTGGTGACACTACGATCTCCTAGGCTTCGAGTAGTCCTGGTTGGTGATAACAACAAACACCAGGATTTTGAGAAGCCCTTTGGTGAACAACAACAAATTCCTAGATTTTGAGTAGCCCAAGTAAATATTTGGAAATGACATAAAGAAGTGTAAATGTCTCCAACAATGTATCTGTTGCCTCTTCAAATGATTGTGTATCCTCAGAGTCACCACAGGGAAATCCCCACACTCAACAGGAGGGAAGGCACGAAAATTACAGAGCTTTGTTTCTCATGACATGTATGTATGAGATGACATAATCCGTGACAAGAACAACCGGAGTGAAATTTGAATGCAAAGAACATTGACATCCACAGGATGCGGATTGTAGTTAGTACCGGTACAAAATTCGTCACTTCTCCTTTAGTATGGAAAGGTGTATGAGAGGCCGAAGGAAATAAACGGTGTAGGGAGGATTTCCAATGTTGGAAATTCACCAGTTAATCCTGTACACACAGATCCACCATGAATCAATGTAACTTAATATGGTATGCCTGGAATGGACACTAACACTTGCAAACTGCTCTTAATACAATAGACCTGACAGACAACAATATATGTGAGTTCACAGCCTATCACCAGACACACTGATTCATGTTTGCCTTATCATCGAAATTCAGTTCATGACATCATTACTGGACCTCGTAGTCGTTCAACACATGACTCAATGACATGCTTGCATGCCGTCATTATTAACAAAATGACCAATTAAATTGTGCTATTTTTGTTGGGATTTCCACTTCCATATTTGGCAGAAGGAATTGATGGCTTATTCAAATTATATTCAACTCGAAGGCCTGATTTAATCGCCAGGTCATGTGACTCAAATAAAATCATACGCACTCGCAGAATACAAATGAAATTATCAGAGCATGGAAGATCCAGGTCTATATATCTTCAATAAGAACAAGTCATGAACTAAACCAAGGCACAGAAAGGGTAACTGAATGTGTTGTTGTTGTGAACTTGAACAAACATCACGAGAACGGTTGATTTATAAGCGCAAAAGACATTTTGCCCAAAAATGGTGCAATCCTATAAATCATTGGTGAATCATGTGAAGGTGAGACAACACCTGTTTTGGAGGTGCAGTCGAAACGAAACATTTCTAATACATGTAGACGATATCACTCCAAAAGAGTGCAGCACTGCACCTGACGGTGTTAGTGTCATGACGTCCCGCACGTCAATACATGATGTCTTGACGTGAGACGAAAAAAAATGAAATTGTTTCACGACGTCATGATCGCTGAAACAATTGGATTTTTTTTCGAGCCACATCATGGAGTTCAGAAATGACGTGCGGGACGTCATGACGAGAATTTTCGTATGCAAGTTTGGCTTGCCTTGTGGGCAAACTGGGCCATAGAAAACTGCAGTCATTTGTGTCACATCTGGTCAAGGTGTATAATCTGTAAGGAAATGGAGGGGGGCTCGGGGCTCCATTTTCCTTTCTGCACTGACATAAGAAACTTGCCAACATCTATGAAACTCCTCTAGCTCAGTATGGTGTTTTTCCACAACTTTCCTCAGGTTCAAGGGTAACTCCAAGGGTTACAGACATTGTACTTGGTTCTGCCGAGTGTATTTTTCTTCTCTCGACCCCACTTCACAGTGACATATTAATTGATCATTCTGCCGGTAGGAGAGTCGTATTGTGGACGTCAGAGCCACACCAGCCATGATCATCGCTTGAAGTGGCCATTTGATGAATCATAAGAACTATAACTTTGACCTATATGAGAATGCCAATAAGTACCCCAGTGTTAGACAACACCACCCATGAAAACCAAGGCAAGGAGAACCTACAGTCCATCCATACTGAAGAAACTCGATATCAACTCCAGTGTGGCCAGCATCCAGAGAAGCTGGAAAATCCCACCTGTTGCTACAGAGAATATCAACACTCTATTTTTAGAATGAGCCAATCTGGGGAAACCCAACTGTCGGGTGATCTTCAGTTCTTAGAATTGTCAACAGTCAATGAAATCATGTGGTTCTGCAGACGGAGTGTGGGTGACTCATTCCAATGAATGGAGTGGTTACTTGGTTGCTCCTGTTACTGGAATGTGGAGAGTCATGATGGCAAGTGCTGAGAAATTGGCAAAAGCAGACGCACGTCGCTCAGAAGGTGAGCCTCAACGAACTAAGATGACACCAGGAGAGAATGGAAGAAATAGATTGCTTCAGATTTCATAATAGACGGACAATACTGAAACTGACAAACATTTGGTCTCAACCTGCCAAGCTAAGAGCAACATGCGTCTGCTTTTGCCAAAGCGGGTCACATTTTTGGGAATGGCTACTTTCATACGCGGCCAGTCAACCATCTCGATCTGTCAAGGCAGAGTGGTGCAGGGGAAACATCCGCCCACATCACCACGGAAAACAAGACAGCTGATTCGCTGACGATACCTGCTTCTTCCAGGACATGGTAAATGGATTACCAAGAAATAAACAAGTTGGGCCATATCCAATCCCAGGCTTAATACAATGAATCCAGGCCTATTGTTCCTAATGCATGATCTAGTTTGCCATGTTTATCTCCATTGACAGCATGACTTCGCCCAGAAGTAATCGTTATCTATGTATTGTCGAAATCTAGGTTGATATACTGAAGAATTCAATACGGACAATTTATAGCTGTCTGTACAGTGCAATCATGACTTTACGACAGATAACTACCAAAAAAGCTTTGATTGCCAGGTGCCTGGCACAAGGTTTATGTCGACTGAATGAGACAGAACTTATTTTTCACCATGAACGTGTTTACAATCCCTTACAGAATATGAAGGTTCCGACATGTCTGAGAGGAGTGGCGATTCTCTCAGCAGCCATGATGAATCTTGTTTTCAAGTACAGTACGTTGCACAATTGACCTACCTTTATCCGCGTACCTTCCACGAATGTCATGCGGAAGGTACACGTCACGAGTCTCTTCTGCGTGACGTCCGCGCACCACGGGCGAATGACGTTACGTCTTCACTGCGTGCCTTCCATGATGGCGCGCGACATCCGCAGAAGATACGAAGACAGTACGCGCATGACGCTGCATGTGGTATCCGGATGGTGCGCGGCGCGGAAGGGAGGTCAATTGTGCATTGTACTGTATGTATAGCCTCGTGTCCAAACAGTCAATTTCAGAATGATGAGTTCCAAATTCGACTAGAGAACTTCCCATGCAGATAACTTTTACATTGATATGGCAGACCCACAGTCTTTTAGATGGGCTGTCTCATTGCAAGACAAAGGCATTTAGATTGTACGCGACTTCGAAAGACCAAAAATATCATGTCTTTGGTGAAGGCCACGCCATCAGAATGAAGACAAAATGACGCTGCGAAAGGATGTCCAAAAAGAACCTCCTTAGTAGCGCCATCACTGAGTCTTATTGAAAATCAATGGTTACATACATACAATACCAATATGGTTCCGTTAGCTGTCAAGTTATCCATTCATCTATTTAACATATTGATTGCGTTGCAGTTCCTGACACGTGTGACGGAACCGTGAGCAACAGATGAGAACGTCTGGGCAGTGGACTGGATATAATACCAGCAAAAAATCATTATGACTTGCAGCCTTTTGTAGTCATATTGCAACAGTTCTGGCTTCGTTTATCTCAGCTGGCTAGCAAGCTCCAGAAATTTGTAGGGTTCGTCCAAATCCACAGGTGTGTGGTGCCACTCTTTTGGCAATGTCATTTCTGCACGCAAGAAATGGTCGTATTTCTGCATGTGACAAACAGTTCAGTTGACCCTCCCCGGCACGAGATCATGGTACCGTATGGTGTAACAGCAGATCTAGTGGATCATCTCACAGCAGATGCAGCTTATAGAGATCGAAACAGGTCTTCTTGTACTAAATCACGTGACATTTGCATGTCGAAGACAATAAACATTCAAGCCAGCAACTTTTTTGCTTGTTCCAAATGGTAAATGGCTGGATTTTCTCAGGATGTCAACTAGTTAGCACACGAGAGCACATCCTCCCACAGCAGGAGTTTTTACCTCGCTCCTCTTCATCCACATACACACACTTGTGTGCGAGTGTATGAAGAGGAACGACACCAAAGCCCTGCTGTGGGAGGATGATGAGAGCAGGAATTTATATCCACCTGACGCAAGCACTGATATACCAGCAACTACAGCACCATTTGGGACACCTCTTCGGCCAACATGAAATCAATACAGATAACATAATTTTATCACTGGCACATAGATAACACAGATAGATGCACACTTACTTTGTTTTTATCACGGGAACTAACATAATTACCCATTGTACATGAAAAGTAGTAATAATTGCACTCTCGAATCAAATCTAGGCCTCTATTGTTTGACCAACAGAGAACCTCGAAAATATAACAAACGAGGCCTAGGAATATTTTATAATTTGTGGTAATACCACAGCAATAAAAAGTTATCTCTAGGCCTACCCCACAAATGTGGTTGTGTTGGCCATTTTTATCATATTACAGACACCAAATGAATACTTCCCCATAGAGCAACTTGCTGATCGACCTGAATCACATTTGATGAGAGAAGTCGTCCCAAAAATCTTACCTCCGCAACAATTTCTGAATCAAAGTTTGTCTGAAACACAATTTTATTCCGGGTATAGATTAGCTCAGAGCCACGAATTAGTGGAGGAGAGATCAGTTGGCTTGAGGCATGTGTACAGAAGGGCCGAGTAGGGGACTGGGCCCACCAATGGAGTGACACTAAACAACCACAAAGCGCAGTGGAGCCCTTAAAGGTTACCTGAGAAGCTTCCCAGCACTCGGCCTCTCTGGAAAGATGTTGGAGTAAAGATCATTTCAGTGAAAGTTGCATGAAAATTGGACCATTAATTACAGTGTTGTACCAAATTTAAGATGTTGTTTCTACCTGACAACCAAACAACTTGGTTTCCATGGCTGTCCAGGCGGCGGGTTCGTGAGGTAAATTGTGCTGTCCAGAAATTCTAAAATTGCCCTCAGAATCCATATTGAGGGAAATAACTGCAGTACGACTGACTGAACAAGAAAAATACATCAAAACTACACCCAACTGCCCAAGTTAAATGAGTTATTTTGATGTTTTTTGCATGTTTACAAAATCCAATGACATCAAATGTGCTGTTCTCCGCTGCCTGACATGGTTGTCAGGGGTGTGTAGTAGTCCTATTTAAATTGCCATAACTTTGTAATGGGTGACCCGATTTTCATGCGGTTTGCAGTTTCATGTTGCCTGACTAATGCTCTATAGTATTACGCAGAAAACCAGAAGTCAATAAAAGCTTCTCAGGTAACCTTTAAAACCCTTCAATTCAATGAAGCCTGACAGAACAAGGCCAGACATTTAACCCTTTTGTTGGAAAATTCCTGGACATACTCATATTTTCTACAGAGCTGAAGGCCACAGGCTTTTAGTAGTAACATCGATGACATCCAAAACATATCCCCCTCAATTATTGCCATTACAGACCCATAAAACATTCATGCACCTCAGTGACCCACTGTGAGGTTACCCAGAATTACGAATCTCCGTTGAGTCCAGTCTAGATTCCGATTCCATGCAGGCATTTTTGGTGTAGAGGGCAGCTCTTGGCCCAAGATCAATGCATCGGTGTCTTCCCACTTCACCCTTTCCCAGTTCGCCCCCTAATGGTTATTGGTTAGGGTTAGCTACCAGTATTGGATTTACCGTTAGGGGGCGAAATGGGAAGGGGCGAAGTGGGAATAAACCCAATGCATCCTGAGAATCTCAGGTCATTCACGGTCGTACCCTCCCTCCCCCGTAGTTGCGAAAGGAGCGAGCGCGAAGCCCTGGGATAATCAGGATGAGATCAATGAAGTTAGGAACAAACCTGGTCTAAGGTGTGACGGCTCGGCATTCAGAGACCACCAGGCCCGCCACCAGGACACTGGTGCCTGCAGGACGTTGGCTAGGGTCAGGTTGCTCAAGATGGGGCAAGTGAAGAAAATAGGGTTGTCACTGCAAGCAGCAGAGCTGGCAGAGGAGCTAGAAGGTGAAGTGACTTCCTCAATGTCCCTCTGGAAGAGCAACGCAAACATCATCTGGGTGACTTGGAACCTCATCTTTGGACTGACAGATACTGCACCAGGGGCGTTGCTAGCTTTTATGGCCTAGGAGGCAAAATTTGATTGAGTTTAGGAAAGCGAAGCCGGAGGGGGGTATGGGGGGTCCTCCTCCAGAAAAAAATAAAATTTATATCCTTTCACATGCATTTTCCCCACATCTGACACCACAATAAGACCTTTTAGAGGAAAAAATTGTTTTGTC
>NMRB01000864.1:5376-16788 GCA_002633025.1 Notospermus geniculatus
CGATGCCGGCGAGTTCCTTCTGGACGCTAGCGGGCCCCGTGGTACTGAGGTGACCGACGGGCTTCGGGAAGGCGAAGCCAGCCCCAGGCGGACCCTGGCCCTAGGACCAGGACGAGGGCCTGTGTAGTCGGCTCTCCTACACTTGAGACGGGACCGGCGACCAGACATGGGGACTTGATGGAGGATTTAACTACAAAAGAAAAGAAACAAGATCAGGAACGCCGAATATGAGACGCCCCCCAGCGTGGCGATAGGAAAAACCCAAGGAGGGTCAACTTAACAAGAACAGAACGTTCTCAAATAAACGCCCCCATACGTGGGGAAAATGAAAGACCCAAGCGTGGGTCAAGTTAACAAGAACAGAACGTTCTCAATTAAACGCCCCCAAGCGTGGGGAAAATGAAAGACCCAAGCGTGGGTCAATTTAACAAGAACAGAACGTTCTCAATTAAACGCCCCCAAGCGTGGGGAAAAAGAAAGACCCAAGCGTGGGTCAAAGTATCCCAAGCGTGGGAAAGAAATTAAATTATACTAAACATTATTACCACTAACATAGGCAGACGCCCCCAAGCGTGGGGATAGGAAAAACCCAAGCGTGGGTCAACTTCACGAGAACAGAACGTTCTCAATTAACGCCCCCCAAGCGTGGGGGAAATGAAAAAAACCCAAGCGTGGGTCAAATTATCCCAAGCGTGGGAAAGAAATTCGAATGTATAAATATGAGGAAAATACGGCGGGCAAGTGAGCGGAAAGGCTATGAGACCATAGGTGTGGACTTAACCCCGGCTAAACGGAAACCGACGAAGCGTTTCCCTGACGANGGTGAGAAGGAGATTGAGAGCACCACATGTGTGGGTTAAGCAATGGATCCAGAGGAGAGGGATTTTTGGGGCAAATCATTCACTTCTGAAGGAACAGAGGGCTGAAGACCAGTCATCCTATAAAAAATTTCTAAGGATGGATGTCGCAGCCTTTGCGAAACTCCTAATAAAGCTTGTGACCCGAAATATCATGTGACCCAAAACCGTAATCTGATTGGCTAGAGCTTGAACAACCTTGAACATTTGTCCAATTAAATTACATGTAATGTGCATGTTCGAACATCATCCAACATGTTCGCACTTGTTCGCAGATGTTCAAATTCCCATTTACAGTTCATACATTTGTCCATGGTATCATCACACAAATTATGATGAAAATTTGAACAAAAGTATGATCGCCTAATAGGGGCTTAAAAACGGTCTACGTTTTGTCTTAAGGCCCGTCTACACGATCATACATTTGTTCAAAACACCATCATAGGCCTACATTTGTATGATGACGTTCAGTTTGTTGTGGATTTCCGTCTACACAGTCCAACATTCATGGACATCTGTATGGTGAACGCCTACACAATCATACATTTGTACAAAACAGCATCATAAACTTGTATGATGATGTTCAAGTTTGTTCTGGATTTCCATCTACAGTCCAACATTCATGGATATTTGTATGATGAAGAATGATGGGGAAAGGATAATGTTGGATGCTGTTCAAGTTTGTTGGGAAAACCGTCCACACGATCACACCTTTGTCCATGAACATCGTCATACAAATTTTGTGGGATCATGTGAATTTGTTGGCAAGATGAAACATGCAGGTGAAAATTTGAACATCATCATACACGTTGGATGCTGTTCAAGTTTGTTGGTAAAACGGTCCACACGGTCATACATCTGTCCATGAACATCATCATACAAACGTTGTGGGGTGTTGTGAGCATTTGTTGCCGAGATGAAACATGTAGCTAAAAAATTCAACATCATCATACATGTTGGATGTTGTTCATGTTTGTTGGGAAAACGGTCCACACGATACATTTGTCAATAAGCATCACCATACAAATGTATGATGATGTTTTGAACAAATGTACACACAAAAATGTATGATCGTGTAGACGGGCCTTTAGTTTTTCATAAATTATGATAACCATGGTGACTTTGTTTTTCATGAACTATGATAATGGTACCCTTTTCTCTTTGTTTTTCATAAATTATGATAATGGTGTAAAGGGGATGAGCACCTAAGAGACTAACCTGCACAAAGTTTGTATCTCAGAGACGGTGACTTCGATTACCTTCAAATTCGCACATATTATATCTCATGTGAAGTGATTGATAACACCATGAAGAAAAATTATTTTTGTGAACTGTTACCCAATAATTTGAAACAATTGTTTTTTTAGATGGCTAGAAATGGTGGAAAAAATAGAATTTATTGTCTCTGTTTTCACAGTGGCTTGAAGAACGCTTCAAAGAAAAATCCCCAATGCTTAGTTTTGATTTATTCATACTCGGATTGACAGGAAATGAAGCAAGAAGATTCTGTGATTTCTGGGTGAACTCATGCTCTGGAAGAGCCCAAACAACTCTTCACAACAGGCTTCCAAGTTGATTATCCAATGTGGTAAGCCGCAGGCAGTTTAGCACAACAATAATCCTCTATTTACCATGGTTAATGGAGAGTACTTGTGTCCTAGGTCAAACCGCCCAATATTGTTCGATTAGGGCCGTTTAGACGACAGGCAAAAATCCACATATGATCCGATCGAATCCGATTGTGGTTCAAATCTCTTGCGTGTAAAAACGCTACCCAATGCGGTCCAATGTGGATTTTGGACCACATACAACCACATTCAAATCTCGTCTAAACGCAAATGAGACCCGATACGGGTCGATCGGATCCAATCGGATCGAATCTGAATGTGGTTTTTGGGCTTGTCGTCTAAACGGCCCTAATGATTCCCCTGTGATAAAAAATAGGATACTTTTTCCAGTCACTAGCCACCACACCATTCATGTGGCCTCAGCTCATGTCAAAGACCAACCATTGATTCCCCATTACATATCTGAGCCCTTTCACATTGCAAGGCCTAATACAAGCCAAGCATAACACAGACAGAAATAGATTTGTTTTGGTTCTTCCAGAGCATAATTCCACCCACAGATCACAGAATCTTCTTGCTTCATTTCCTATCAATCTGGGATCAATAAATCAAAACTAAGACTTTTTCTTTGAAGTGGTCTTCAAGCCACTGTGAAAACAGAGACAATAAATCCTATTTTTTCCACCATTTCCAGCCATCTAAAAAAACCATTGTTTCAAATTATTGGGTAACAGTTGACCAAAATAATTTTTCTTGTTGCTGTTATCAGTCACTTCACATGAGATATAATATGTGCGAATTTGAAGCTAATCGAAGTCACCGTCTCTGAGATACACACTTTGTGCAGGTTAGTTTCTTAGGTGCTCATCCCCTTTGTTCATATTGGTTCCAGAAGCTACCGCTAGAGAGTGCTGTCAGATGGTAGCTTCGGTAACGGCCGGCCATTTCGCTGCCAGAAAACAGGCGGCGCGAGCATGCCCATTTCGATTATGCAATGACCTTGATGATCAGGTCAAGGTCAAACTTGATAATTTGAAATGTCTGTCTGTGGTAGCAGTGGAGGTTTGATAAAACCCATATTTAAGTTATTTAGGATGCCAATTTCGATTATGTAATAACCCTGATGATCATAGGTCAAGGTCAAGGTCAAAGGTCAAGGTCAAACTTCCCAAAGAACTGATAAACAATGAAACTCACTGAACAGAAAGTGGATAGTATAACTTATAGTACAGTAGAGATCCCTATCATCGAGAGGTGGAAATATATTCTGGATAGCCCCATTGCTCGCGCTGTGCACCGGTTATTCAAGAGCTGCGTGTGATTAAAGGTCCGTGCAAAATCCTACCATCAATTTCCTAACTTCCGCATTCCATTAGGTCAAAGTTAGATGTTGCCAGACTATACACCGAAAGTGATGAGGTCATTTTGTTCGATTTTATTTTCTTAACGGTCGACTTGAAAATTATGACTCACTCGAGTGTGCAAGTTGGCAAATGTCGACTTACAAACTTGAACCAGATGTCGACTTGGAAACAATTGTCAACTTTGAAAAAATTGTCGGCTTTGAAAAAATTCTCGACTTGTTTTTTGAAAATGTCAAATAGATATATGGGAATTTGAATCAAAATTTAAGGTTGGATTAAAAAAATAACAATTCAACTAGAAAAATATAAATGTCGCTTTTTTTAGGCAAACGGCGTGCCATAGAATAGAAAGACCGGGGCATTAGATTCGATCACACTGTCATCCTCTCAAGAAAATCTTGCTCTCCATTCTCAAGGTATCTGTACTTTGCTGATGAAGGTGGAAATGGCGTGCCGCAAAAGATTCAGCGTATCACCCTCGACGGTCAGGTGGGGACTATCATCACAAACAGCAAGACTATGGGGATTGCATTCGATCCTGCAAGTCACACCCTCTATTGGGCAGATCCAGAATCACATGAGGTCCGGTCATGAGTTATAACTCAGAATCGTTATATTCCAATGTAGTTTTCATGATGCAGAGCAATGAGGAAGTCACAGTTTGACTAGGAATTCCTTAATAAATTGGATCCCCCTACAGTATCACTACTGGCATGACTGGCCTAGGCCTAGTGATTGAAAGGGATTTTAGGGGGCGGGGATATAGGCGTAAGGGGATGTGAGAGAAGGGTTTGTGAGGTTACGGTTAGGATTAGATCAGTACTCGGTTGGTCGGGGTCAGCCAATATATCGGGTGGCCCAAAAAATGACCCCCTAAGGATTTTCCAATAAATTAAACACTATGCAAGCTGAACTCTTGATATTTTAGACGTGCGGATATACGGATATTACCAATTTATTGTAAAAATTTCAGCCCTAAATATCGAACAGTTTCGAAACGACGAGAAAATCAAAATAACAAGTAAAAAAATTATGCCGGACTGACACAAATGTCGGTAGATGCAAAACCGATCACATCGAAATTAAACACCGCGTATTCCAACCACCAAATGGAATTTCTGAAATTTTACCTACATAAAGAAGGGGACTTTTATTGTGCAAATTTCAGTTTTGTACTTTAAAGGGTTAGTGTGCTAGAGACAAAAAAGGATCAGGTACCGAAAACTCTAATTCCCACACCTGCAGGTGCAGTGACAGCGCAATTTTCGGTACCATATTCTATTTTCGCTGTATCTTTGCCCCCCCCCCCCCACACACACCTGGACGTTCCTACGGCCCTGGTACATACCGTAAGTCCTACGATCTGATATTTTACACTGATGTAAAAAAATGGTTAATCTTCCAGAGCACAGTGTACCGGTCCAGTTTCGATGGCCTTACCCGAGAAGCGTTTGTACCGACAAGTTTTATCGGAACACCCTACTGTTTAGCGATTGATTGGAGAGCTAGGAACTTGTATTACGGTGATATAATGTTCCACGGTATCAATGTCATCGACTTGGATCAACCACAATACCACAGAATGTTGTATGGTAATGTTGAAGGAACTGAAAGACAGCTGAGCGTTTTCAAGCCAACAGACATGGTACTGGACCTCAGCGAGGGGTAAGTTTCTTTTTTCGTTTCCAAAAAAATATAATAACGGTCTACATTTAGTCTTAAGGCCCGTCTACACGATCTATACATTTGTATGATGACGTTCCGTCTACGCAGTCCAACATTCATGGACATCTGTATGGTGAACGCCTACACAATCATACATTTGTTCAAAACAGCATCATAAACTTGTATGATGATGTTCAAGTTTGTTGTGGATTTCCATCTACAGTCCACCATTCATGGACATTTGTATGATGAAGAATGGTGGGGAAAGGATAATGTTGGACGCTGTTCAAGTTTGTTGGGAAAACCGTTCACACGATCACACATTTGTCCATGAACATCGTCATACAAATTTTGTGGGATGTTGAGCATTTGTTGGCAAGATGAAACATGCAGCTAAAAATTTGAACATCATCATACGTGTTGGATGCTGTTCAAGTTTGTTGGGAAAACGGTCCACACGATCATGCATCTGTCCATGAACATCATTATACAAACGTTGTGGGGTGTTGTGAACATTTGTTGGCAAGATGAAACATGTAGCTAAAAATTTGAACATCATCATACGTGTTGGATGCTGTTCAAGTTTGTTGGGAAAACGGTCCACACGATCATACATTTGTCCATGAGCATCATCATACAAATCATACAAATCATACAAATGTATGATGATGTTTTGAACAAATGTACACACAAAAATGTATGATCGTGTAGACGGGCCTTTAGTTTTTCATAAATTATGATGATGGTGTAAATTTCTTCGCCTTTGTTAAAATAATGGTACGCAATTTTGCCTTTGTTTCTCATAAATTATAATGCTGTACATTTTTATCTTAGTTTTTTATGTAGATTTGGTCCATGTGAACCAAGTCACTAAAGAAAAGAGTATTTGAAAAAAAGATTCTAATAAAATCTCAAATGGCTTTATTTTACCACACGGTGTCATCGACGCTCCCCGTGTGATTTAAAACATTTTTGAATAAAGGACATAATAAACGCAACGCCATGAACATGAAACACTAAAATATGAATGAAGCGATGCCGCAGGCTGGAAACTAACTGGTGACAAAAGGTAGTTGAACTCCCCAATCTCAGTAAAGACAGACTGTGATATTTCACCTAACTTATGAAGGAAATACTCGAGTCGGCTGCACTGTTAAAAATATCTGTAAATTTACAGTACAATTGTTAACTGCAATCTGCTGTAAGTTTGCAGTTTGCAGTACTTTGACAAATTTGCTGTATTTTTACAGTGTTTTGAAGTACTTATACCTTTAATTAATAAAATTACCAACAAATTTGTATTTTCAATGTTTATTTCGCATGGATATTATGCGTGCTGTAATCTCACCGCAAACCTGTTAATTTAGTGAACAACAACGTCATCAGCATCACCTAATGGGAAAAGAAAATCCGCCAAAGCGTGAGATAGGGCCTGGCGATTTTTTAATGAATTTTATCGGTAAATATCCACCTTGCTAAAAAGCATCAATCAGTGTTTCTACGGCGAACAGAAGTGTTAATAGCTCTGTAAATCACAAGCATAGTCTACTTATTTCATTTGCAGATCTTGTCCAAAACTGTGTTTTTGTCGATCGCTGTCCGGTGCATCATTGTAAAATTCATTGATGCGGCTCATGCATGGAATGTGTACAAGTGCTGCAGACCGTGGGCCTAGTCAGTCCCAGTGTCCCCATGGCATGCTACTGCAGTACTGATGATAGTGGGGCATAGCATTTGTCCTCCCTGCGTGGTCCCTTCTTTCAGACAAATCATCTTGATTATTTTATGAATAGAAGTCTTGCCGATTTTGCTATTCAGCTGAACGTAATTTTACAGCGTGAGACATGTATGAGTCTGATGGTCGAGTGGTTAGCGCGCTTGACTGTCGAACTGTGCAATGGGTCGGCGCGAGTTCGACGCCGGGCGAAGGCATAAAGGTGAAACAAAAAATGGTGAAAAAATTTGAGGGTCCGTCGGATGAATGACTCCAGGGCAAGTAAAAGACCAAACACAGGTGGACTGTAGCCTGTCGTGGACTTCATACCACCGGCAAAAACCCAACAGAATTACGGCGCTGGTAACGATATGATGAATACAGCAGGCATTGTATTTTTAGCTCACCCGTGAGCTATAGTCGTCAGTCAGCGTCCGTCGTCCGTCGTCGTCGTCCGTTAGCAGGGCACGTTTCGTAACCGCTGGAGCTATTGATCTGAAACTTGGTACATATATACCCCTAGGTCAGATGACCTATGACACCAAGTTTCGGTCCGATTCGATTCTTGGCTTGGCCTCCAGGTGGCCAAAACCAAAAACACAAAAAGTGCAATAACTCCTTAACTAATGACTGGATCATCTCCAAATTTTTATCATAGGTGTATCGAATCAGGATACATAACATATATAACGGGTTTTTGGTTTGACCTACTTTTCAAGGTCACAGAGGTCAAAGTTCGATAAAAGTAACGAACCAGCCGCAGTTCTTAATTATTTCACCGAGAGTCTTCATATCTTGCATAAACATGTATTAGAGGGGTACCTTCAAAAATACCGAGTTTCGGCCCGATCGGACATCCAATATGGCCGCCAGGTGGCGTAACCTGAAAATCATCCAAGTGCTAAAACTCAGGAACGGCTTGACCCAGATTGCTCAAACTTGATATTTACCTCCCTCTTGATGACCTTTACAAGCACGTCAAATTTTGGCCTGATTAAACTTCCAATATGGCCGCCAGGTGGCATAACCCGAAAGTCATCAAATGTGCTATAACTCAGGAACGACTTGACCCAGAGCGCTCAAATGTGCTATGTGGCTCCCTCTAGATGATCTTTATGTGCATGTGAAGTTTTGGCCCGATCGGACATCCAATATGGCCGCCAGGTGGCATAACCCCAAAATCATTGAAATCCTTCAACTTAGGAATGACTTGACTTGACCCAGATTGCTCATAACTGACATGCACCTCTCTCTGTCATTACACTATTATGTTCAAACGGGTGAGCACATGGTCCATGGACCATTTCATTACAGAATTTGCCGGCACCTGCTGTAGTTTTATTTTCATCGATACTGCACTTTTGTAATATTGACAACAGATTCTGTGTACTTTTAAAGAGCTGCAGTAGGACTGTGATTGCAGCTTCGTAAATTTACAGCATGTGCCGGCACCCGCTGCTGCCGGCAAATTCTGTAAAAAAACAGAAGAAATTTCTAACAGTGTGGCATGGATGTTTCTTTCGCTCCATTTCATTTACATGTGTAAAAGAATCTTATGTCCCCCGATATGTGATGTCCCCTAACAATACAATTACGGAATAAGCGGCACCATTCAATTGGCCTCTATAGGGACCATGATCCGCTCTTAATGCAGGGGGATATGAGAAAGACAGGGACATTAGATTCTATCACACTGGCATCCTCTCAAGAAAATCTTGCTCTCCCATTCTCAAGGTATCTGTACTTTGCTGATGAAGGTGGAAACGGCGTGCCACAAAAGATTCAGCGTATCACCCTCGACGGTCAGGCGGGGACTATCATCACAAACAGCAAGCCTATGGGGATGGCATTCGATCCTGCAAGTCACACCCTCTATTGGGCAGATCCAGAACTACATGAGGTCCGGACATGAGTTGTAACTCAAAATCGTTATATTCCTATGTACATGTAGTTTTCATGATGTACAGAATGAGGAAGTCACAGTTTGACTAGGAATTCCTTAATACATGTAAATTGGATCCTCAACAGTATCACTACTGGCACGACTGGCCTAGGCCTAGTGGTTGAAAGGGATTTTCGGGGGCGGGGATATAGGCATAAAGGGATACGAGAGAAGGGTTGGTGAGGTTACAGTTAGGATTAGATCAGTCGTCGATCCCGAATGGTTGGTCGGGGTCAGCC
Source organism: Notospermus geniculatus (assembly GCA_002633025.1). Lineage (NCBI taxonomy): Eukaryota > Metazoa > Nemertea > Pilidiophora > Heteronemertea > Lineidae > Notospermus > Notospermus geniculatus. Next base: position 14,726 of record NMRB01000864.1, read on the forward strand.
ACATATACAGGGTGGCCCCCAAAAAAACGCAACTGCATACTTCCACTCAACTGGTACCCACATAATTGGTATGGATGGATGGAGAATCTTCTTAGAAACAAAATGAGACCAATTTTGTCCAATTCGGTTAAGTTGTTTTGATGCTGGAGCCATTTTTGTGAGGCAAAGTCAGCAAGTCCGATTGCATGACTTGTCAATCAATTCCTCGCACTGATTGTGACGAATACACAAAGACAGTGAGGCCGAATCGGTTAATGTCGTCCTGGGTATAACAGAAATATACCCAGGTTCAATGTCGTCCTACAAAACTGTAGCCTGGGTATAGTTCGATTGACAAAAGTATACCGAGGATTGAATACAGCACCTGAAGACGAGATTGTTCTTGCGAATGATCACCATGCACATGCATGACAAGTCCAAAAACATCGCTCTAGCGCCCGACACGACGGGCACCATTTTAAAGGGCCTCTAGAGGCAGCTCGCCATTAGGCTACTATCAGTACCGGTTCTTCGGCCAGGCGGCGCCACTTTAACGTAATAATCACTGGTACGAGGTATTCAACCTGGGTTTTCCCCGGGGTTTTCCCCTGCCATGCTGGCTGCCTCTAGAGGCCCTTTAATACATCGTACCGACATTGACATCAGAGAATTTTTCGTGCCGTTTATCGCCACTCAAATCCGCAACAATACTCGCAGCACGGCTGATGTAATGTCGATGCGGACGTAGATGAACACGCAGATCGGCTCTTTTCGTTTGCTCATTTCGTTGAAATTGTCACCGTAACTTGTGTTAAGTTTGGACCATTGTGTTGAGACAAATGTTAACAGTGGACCCATGCTATCATGAGCACAAAAGCTGACAAAACTGACCGGTATTTTGACGTTGTTGAACTTGCAAAACTGCCGTCTTAGTTGAAGCGAGGAACAAAATGGCGGCCATTGCTGACTCGTACCTAGGCTCAAAACTACGCTACTGGCTATACTTTTGTAGATCGAACTATACCCAGGGTATAGTTTTGTAGGACGACATTGAACCTGGTTATATTTCTGTTATACCCATGACGACATTAACCGATTCGGCGACAGTGAGGCCGGACCATAACTGCACCTCGTACTGGTCACCTACACTTTTACTTGCACCATTCATCATTACATAGCACTTGGAACCCCTCTACCTGACTTTATGTAATTTGCTATTCAAAACAAATTCACAGATTTAATCCCTAGGTATATCATCAACTGACTTTGCTTCACAAAAATGATTCTAGAATAAAAACTACTGAATCAAATCGGACAATCTTGGTCTCATTTTGCTCCTAAGAAAATTCTCCATCCATATGTACCAATGATGTAGGTGCAACTTTAGTAGAAGTATGCGGATGCATTTTTTGGGCCACTCTGTATATATCGGGTGTCCCAAAAAAGTACCACCAACACGTCCGCAATATATCTAAGAGACCGGTCACACATTGTGCGGGTATTGTCAAATTCAAAACAGCATGTTAAAAAATCCAATATCAGAGCTAATGCAATGTGACCTTCATCATGTTAACGCAGGTGTTGACATGCTGTTTTGAATTTGACAGTGCTCGCATAATTTGCGACCGATCTCTTAGATATTTCGCAGGCTCGTTGATGATACCCTAAGGTTACTCTGTGAAAAATTCCAATGAATTCGGTTCATCTGTCGCTGAGAAAATACTTGTCAAAAAAAGCGGTTCACTTTTTTTGGGACACCCGATACATAGGCGATGTAACAACTATCAGGGCTTCTCTTTCCCCTCGTTCTGCTACCTATTGAACATTCGCGGCCGCTAGCTGTCCATTTCACTACATCCCCAATACAAGAAAGGAAACACTGAAAAATGGGGAACATTGGCAGATCTTACAGTGGTACCTACATAGGGGATCCAATCTAAGGTCTCCGTTTGAATACTAGGGTGTAAAAGTGGACCGAGAGCTGGTAGACTCAGGAGAATTTTCGCAAACGATTCGATTCACGTTCGCTATAAACAGTGCCGTACCTGTTTTGGTGACGAAACATTGGGGGGGGGGGGGGGGGG
>NMRB01000864.1:21367-39441 GCA_002633025.1 Notospermus geniculatus
CCCCCCCCCCCGGACATTACCCACTGTAGGACTTCTGCCCCACTAGGCCATCTACCCCCGGACATTAGTCTTACAGCGGGGGTAAATGTCCGGGAGGCAGGTGTTCGACGGAGGGGCAATGTCCTACAGGGGTAAATGTCCGGGGGCCAAAAATCTGGCGGCAAATGTCCGAGGGAAAAAGTCCTAAATCGGCACCACCCCTGCCCGTCCGTGCGGACGTTCACCGGTCTTTTGCGTGATCCATACCATGATTGAAAGGTGGTCCGCTGAAAAAATACTAAAAGCCATAATATTCAGGAACTTTCTGCACCATGTCTTTGGCATCTACTTCATCAGTTCATGGCCACTCTTACTCCCTATGGTGACACCTCTACCCGTCCGTAGGACGGGTACTATGCTAGTGATGGAATAAATACAGTCATCCGCTATGTACACGATGTTTGTTGAATTACAAGCAAAATTGTCGTCGTTTCAAGGGACTATTCAACATGCGGATGCAACTTATGTTAGTCGGTCAAGCTTCTCACTTCCGGCGCAGTGCGGTAGAATTCACCGCTGTATCGCTGCGCAAGATGGCGCCCATAATACAGTCGAGATATGTACGGAGGCCCGTCGGAAATTGCCGAAGTACATACGAAGATGACGTCGATTGAATGAAACACCAGGTAAGTGCCTTTTACATCATACACACCTAACTTGACACAGTGATTGCCAATTATGACCCACGTATTGGGAGTTTCGACAGTTGATTGCATGCTCTACCCCCGGCTCTCACAGTGAATAATTAATAAGGCAGTAGTCTCGTCACTGATGACGTCACAGGCCTGCGGCCGTCTGTCGTATCGTAAGAATGAAGAAGGACTAATTGGCATATCGTAAACTTCTACTCGAATCTCGACAACCACTGATACCTATGCTCATGAAACCGCAGACAATTATCATCAAGTATCCAAAACACACACACTTCTTCGAAGTAATTAAATTTAATGTCTGCAAAGATGATTTTCTCTTGCTAATTTCGTTGATGTGGGCAAACAATTTTTTTAGATTGTTGTTAGGCGATTAGCCGTTCTACACCAATTCCGAGACCGCCGTGAATTTTGCCGAAGACATCCTGCAAAAGTCCGACGCCTCTAGTGCTGGCATATTCCAATTGAAAAGACAAGTTGCAGACATAGAATTAGGTTGCAGAAATAGAATTAGGTCAAAGTCAAACAAGAAGAATGGCAATGATGATTTTATAGGCTAGGCCTAGCCCCCTATTCACCATGGATGTGCCTACGTCTCTCGATTCACTAAGAACCTCAACATAACCCCTTCCCACCCAATCCCAAGGGGTCTAATAGGCTCCATATTGATTTACCAAGGGATGTAGGCCTACATGTGGTATTGACCCCTTCCCACCCAAGTCATATGAATAAAAGACTAGCAAATGCTTTTACTTGAATTTTGCAATACAAATGCACTACGCAGTGTGTACAAATCTGAAGTAAAAGCATTTGCCAGTCTTTATTCATATGTCCCATTAACTCCTTCCTACCCAAGAGGTCTGATGATATCTTTTTCGATTCATGAAGTGATATTAACCCCTTCTCACCCAATACAATATCTATCTCGATTCACCAAGCAATATTAACCCCTTCCTACCCAAGTGGTCTGATAAGTCACGGTCTGATAAGATTTTCGATTCACAGAGTGATATTAACCCCTTCCCACCCAATGGGTGTAATACTATACCTATCTCGATTCAATAAGTGATATTAACCCCTTTCTACCCAAGTGGTCTGATATCTTTTTCGAGTGATGAAATGATATTAACCCCTTCCCACCCAATGGGTGTAATACGACATCTACCTCGATTCACCAAGAAATATTAACCCCTTCCTACCCAAGTGGTCTGATAAGATATCTTTTTTTCGATTCACCAAGTGATATTAACCCCTTTCCACTGAACTGGTTTCCGAGGAGCGCTTTGCTTGCTAACCATTAGAAAGGCACACGTACTATTCTTACTTGTATCTCGTTTCCCCTCTTTCAGCCTCTTGTGTTGGCAGGTCATAGTCAGCTGAGCGCAAGGCCCATGGGCCTCTTGTTGGCATGAAAACGCCGAAAATAACAACCATTTTGACCTGGGAAGTCGGGAAGACCTGCCTCATGGGACTTGAAGTAAATGTACAGGATCAAATGTACATTAATTTGAAAAACACACATTTCACAAAAAATTCCCAACAGATTTTTTTCTGGTTTTCATATATGTGTTCTAGGCCATGGTCTGGAGTACATCTCATCGGTTTCATGCCATTAGATTTTTTTCTGACTTCTTTATGGTTAAAACACAACTTTACAAAATTCCTTCTATCAAAGGTAGACTTCATTGGATTTTCTCGACTTTCATATCATCAGATAGCCAGGAAAATTTGCTATCACATATGTTAGGCCCAGCCTCCTACATTGCATTGGATTGGAAGTATTCAAGAAAAACTGCTCTCCATTTATTTTTTGGCATGAGTGACATTCTTGGTACTTATATATTCCTGGCCATACCAGTATGAATAAATCCTAGCAAATGCTTTTACTTCAGATTTGTACAACATTGCCTAGTGTAGATTTGTATTGCTTAATTCAGATAAAAGCATTTACTAGTCTATATTCACATGACGCAATGTCCACTTTTTCAGAACCATCATCATTTTTGTTATCATTGCAAAATCATTTTCTCCGTGGTTTTGAACTCAAGGATAATGCATCGGATGCGATGATTCCTGTAGCAGATACATCAGGTAAGAAACACAGTTATCTACAACAATCTCCACTCATGATACTGTCCGATAAAAATCTCGCGCTTGGTTTAAGCCCCAGTCACATATCCACTCCGGGGCCCGTACGCGAGTAAAAGCAGACATTTTGGCCAATTTCTACGGTGCCCAGTTTGATCCAGCCTACTTTCCGCCTATCTATTGAGGCGATTTCGGCATGATTCATCTTAGATCCGAGTTTCAGTCTCTAAAATCCGCAGCAAGCTGCTGGGTGGGGAAAATCGTACGGGGCCCGGTGCATTTGTGACCTAGGCTTTATTCAACTTAAGCCTCTCTCACACGTGCGACAGTTAGCCTGCGTTGAATTGCGATAGACAATCGCAGGTGTACTGTCGCAAATTAACGCCAACTATCGCAGACCTTGCGATAATATTGCAGACAGTTGCGTATAACCGTGAAATTTTGGAAATGTTCAAAACGTTAAACCTTGTCGCATACTTATCGCAAAGCAACCGCAGATTTGTCGCAAAGTATCGCATAATGTCGCAAAATATCGTTTATAACCCCAAATTGTCGGTGTTGAATGAAGAGGCTGCAGACAGAAAACCCGTAAATTTTGGCCAGGGTTTAAAACTTAGAAAATTGTCGCAGGATCGTCGCGGCTATTATCACCGATTGTCGCAAACAAGGGCAAGTGAACGCCAAAAAACCGCTGAATGTCGTTAAGTTTACGACAATTCTGCGGTACTTCTGCGACAAATCTGCGATAATTTCTGCGATTGCTTGCATAACGTAAAAATACAATCGCACGCAAATTGTCGCACGTGTGAGAGCGGCTTAACAAATAGCCTCGATAGCCCAGTGGATGGCGCGTCCGCCTAAAAATAGCAGTCACAGAAAAAAATATCTCTCCTCTCGAGATAAAATGAATCTCTAACTCTTGTCCCTAAAATGAGTTTCTTTTGCTACTCGAATCGACATAACTGGGTCTCCAATTGAGATGACATTGTCTCCAACTGATGAATGGATTCTCAGCTGTTTCCACCGGATTGTCTGTTTCCTCGAATCAAAACAAGTTGTATCTCCATATGAGCAGATTTTGTTTCCACTTGATTTGTTTTTTTTAAGACTTGTGTTTGTCCCCACAATGAGGCACCAGTTTTCTCCAGCTGAGAAAATCAGTAGATTTTGTCTATCTCTACTTGATATGAATTCAATGTGCGTCCTTCAGAATGAGACTCCAGTTGCAGTTGTCTCCAGTCAATGCAAGGGAGGGCATCAGCTGGAGAAAATTGATGTCTCATTCTGGGTTCGAGTGGCAAAAGAAACTCATTTTAGGCACAATATTATTTTGGAGAATCATTTTAACTCGATGTCAATTTTATATCCGTCACAAGGGGCAGTAAACAGTGTTAGTCTACCCGCTACTTTGTGCCTGTTGTGACGACTATTCGTCACATGGGCCAGAGCAGAGCGGGTTAATCCTCGTAATGGTCAGAAAATCTATAGCCGGTACATTCTAGAAGCCCGTGGTGCCAGTGGTTGGAAGGGAGACTGAGTCACCTCATGCATACTCTGACACTTTAAGGGAAATTTTACACTTAATGCTGAACTGCTTGAAGTAACTGTCTTTTTTGCTCAGTTACAGACGTCTTTCTCTTGTCTTATTATTTGCGGTTATAACCGCCCATAGAAAACATACATGGATTAAAAAAAGTTTTGGGGGAAGAGTTACCTCGAGCTTCAATAAGTTTTTCAATAGGTTATAATCAGAAGGGGTCAGAGGAGCTGCCCTGAGATATTTCAAAAATTCATTCTGCATCGGATACCGCTAATCAGTACGGAGGCAAAGATATGGCAGAAAATCATTTTTGCACTATTTGGGGCGACTAGTTATCCGATTAAAGCCAGCAAACAGCGAATTTTGAGAAATCCCCTTGTCACGGGGTTGCAGCCCTCGGGGCAACTTTGATACACATGGGCCGATTTCACAAAGGGTGTTTAAAACTTAGACGCGTGTAAATGCATGGTAGAAGTGTGTGCATAAATTACACGCGTCTAAGTCTAAAACACCCTTTGTGAAATCAGCCCCATGTGTCAAAAGGCTGGCCTCTCAAACTAATAACATGCAAATGGCGTCAAATCTAGTGGAAAATAAAGGATAGTAATTAACCTTCATTTACTGTGAAACTGTGCTACTCTTATATCATGTTGCTTTTAAGCTCACCGGGGTGAGCTATTACGATGGTGCAGCGTCCGTCGTCCGTTAGCAGGGCACGTTTCGTAACACTGGAGCTACTGATTTGAAACTTGGTACATATATATACCCCTAGGTCAGATGACCTACGACACCAAGCTTCAGTCCGATTCGTCTGTTAGACGGTGGTGGAAACCAAACACAACAAGTGCAATAACGCCCGAACTGTGACTGAATCACCTCTATTTTTTTATCACTGGTGTTTCTAATGAGGATACCTGACAAATGTAAGCTTACATGTAATGGGTTTTTGATTTGACCTACTTTTCAAGGTCACAGATATCAAAATCAAAATTTTGCTCTTTTGGTGGCACGTTTCGTGGCTATTTGACCCGATCTCTTCTAACTTGGTGTGATCATCTATCTAGGTTCCCTCTATGTGTACAACACATTTTGCCCAATTGGAATGCAAATAATGGTAACCAGGCCGCTTCTTGGAAAATGGACTTCGGCACAATATTTTGACCTTGAAATTTTGACCATAATCGTATTCCCCTGGAACTCAAGGCTTGCCCTGGAACATTTCGATTTAACATTTGTTATTTGTTCTTCTGGTGCGTTCACCCAGGTCAGCGCATGGTCCACGGACCATTTCATTACATGAATCGACACATAAAAAATAAATTCATCATATAAAGGCAAGAAAACCATTATACATGTACATGTATTTCCCAATACCTTCGATTTATGTAGCATTAATTTCCATGATCCCAAACTTTTTAGCTCACCCGTGAGCTATAGTCGTCAGTCAGCGTCCGTCGTCCGTCGTCGTCGTCGTCGTCCGTTAGTAGGGCACGTTTCGTAACCGCTGGAGCGATTGATCTGAAACTTGGTACATATATACCCCTAGGTCAGATGACCTATGACACCAAGTTTCGGTCAGATTCGATTCTTGGCTTGGCCTCCAGGTGGCCAAAACCAAAAACACAAAATGTGCAATAACTCCTGAACTAATGACTGGATCATCTCCCAATTTTTATCATAGGTGTATCTAATTAGGATACATGACATATTTAACGGGTTTTTGATTTGACCTACTTTTCAAGGTCACAGAGGTCAAAGTTCGACAAAAGTAACGAACCTGCCACAGTTCTTAATTATTTCACCGAGAGTCTTCATATCTTGCATAAACGTGTATTAGAGGGGTACCTTCAAAAATACCGACTTTCGGCCCGATCGGACTTCCAACATGGCCGCCAGGTGGCGTAACCTGAAAATCATCCAAGTGCTAAAACTCAGGAACAGCTTGACCCAGAGTGCTCAAACTTGATATTTACCTCCCTCTTGATGACCTTTACAAGCACGTCAAATTTCGGCCTGATTAAACGTCCAATATGGCCGCCAGGTGGCGTAACCCGAAAATCATTAAATGTGCTATAACTCAGGAACGACTTGACCCAGAGCCCTCAAATGTGCTATGTGGCTCCCTCTAGATGACCTTTATGTGCATGTGAAGTTTTGGCCCGATCGGACATCCAATATGGCTGCCAGGTGGCATAACCCCAAAGTCATTGAAGTCCTGCAACTTTTTTTATTTTTTTTTTATTTTAAACTCTTTATTTAGTGCAAAACAAATACAAAACAAAACACCTAACATGTGATATACCGGTACATATTAACTATCGGTATTAATACAAGTTTTTTTTTTTTTTTTTTTAGTAAGGCCTTTGCAGATTTCTCATCAGCTAGTATCCCTGTTGTGTCATCCGCGAATTGTAAAACTTTTATTTCCTCATTTCCAAGTTTGATGCCCGTGATCTCAGTATTCTGCCTGCAACTTAGGAATGACTTGACCCAGATTGCTCATAACTGACATGCACCTCTCATGCCTCTCTCTGTCATTACACTATTATGTTCTAAAAACACCTTTTTCATGATCAACTTGGTATTATTGAGACTAGCTTTCGACCCCTACTAGGTCTTCATCAGGTCTGATGGAAAACATTGGTTACATGGTATATAAGGCAGAAAACAATGACTGAAATGCAATTTTAACAGGATCTGCTGCACAAAGGGCAGAGAACTGTGTACACACGGAAAACATCCAGGGATAATGCTAAGTCAAACATATAGAGTAACGGTGTGAAAGTAGAAGAATTCTGGCTTGTTGGGGTACAAGAAGAGGATTAAGAAAAATTGTAATGTACACAAATGAAGTGGGTAAAGTAAGCACATATGGAGCAAGGTAGATCGAGTTGTAGGGATTATAATGTCCGAGTGGCCAAGCCAACTAAGCACAATTGAGAAAGTTAGGCCTACAACTGGTAGTGTGACATGAAACCGAGATCACGATTTAGTCCATTCAGTACACAGTTGAATTTGGTTATTTGTTTCTGTTCTGCTATCATATCGCATGGATAGGTTCCGTTGGGGAGTGTCTGTGCGATTTTGCTACGGACTAAATGTTTCCTCAGGTTAGGCGGTTGTCTATAAGCAATGACTGGCGGGCACGGGAAAATTTTGTTCAGAGTGGGGTCATTGTCCAGTATAGGCTGTAGGTCCCTGATGATGCGTTTAATTCCTAGTAAGTTGGGATGGTAGGTCATCACCAGCGGTACACGTTCCTCCTCCTTGGCATGTCTGTATTGCAGGAGGTCCTCTCTGGGAACACTTAAAGCTCGAGTCACTTGTTTGTCCACAATGCTGCTTCTGTACCCGAGGTTGTGAAAAGCACTTTTCAGTTCTTTCACTTGTTTGTTTCTTTCATCAATACGTTTACTATTATGTTCAAACGGGTGAGCACATGGTCCATGGACCATTTCATTTTGCTTATGTATCGTTAGACCTTAAAGCCTCACAGTATTGAATTTCTGCGGTGTTTTTAATGTGTTAGGAGACTGCAGGTAGAGGTCTCATAGCCTTGTGAAGGTCCCCAAAATGCTTGAATGATACGTACTTAAAATGAAATGGTCCATGGACCATGTGCTCACTGGGTTGGACATAGTAGTCTAATGACAGAGGGAGGAACATATCAGTTACGAGCAATATGGGTCAAGTCATTCCCAGGTAGGACTTTGATGATTTTTGGGCAATGCCACCTGGCGGCCATATTGGATGTCTGATCGGCCTGGAACTTCACATGCACGTAAAGGTCATCTACAGGGGGCCACATAGCACGTGATTGGAGCACTTTGGGGCAAGTTGTTCCTGAGTTACAGCACTTTGATGATTTTCGGGTTACGCCACCTGGCGGCCATATTGGATATCCGATCGGGCCGAAACTTCACTTGGACATAAAGGTCATCTGCAGGGGGCCACATAGCACATTTGAGCACTTTGGGTTGAGGCGTTCCTGAGTTACAGCACTTTGATGATTTTTGGGTTACGCCACCTGGTGGCCATGTTTGAAGTCAAATGAGGCTGAAATTTGACATGCATGTAAAGGTCATCTAGATGGAGGTAATTATCAAATTTGAGCACTCTGCGTCAAGCCCTTCCCGAGTAATAGCACTTACTTGATTTTCAGGTTACACCACCTGGTGGCCATACTGGATGACCAATCGGGCCGAAACTTGGTGTTTTTAAAGGTACCCCTCCAATGCTTGTTTATGCAAGATATGAAGTCGCTCGGTGAAATAATGACAAACTGCGGCATGTTCGTCACTTTTGTCGAACTTTGACCTCCGTGACCTTGAGAAGTAGGTCAAATCAAAAACCCGTTATATATGTTATGTATCCTTATCAGCTACACCTATGATAAAAATTTGGAGATGATCTAGTCATTAGTTCAGGAGTTATTGCACTTTTTGTGTTTTTTGTTTCCGCCACCTGGTGGCCAAACTGAGAGTCAAATGGGACCGAAACTTGCTGTCGTGGTTCAGCTGACCTAGGGGTATATATGTACCAAGTTTCAGATCAATAGCTTCAGCGGTTACGAAACGTGCCCTGCTAACGGACAACGACGGACGACGACGACGACACGGACGACGACGACGACGTCCGACGACGGACGCTGCACCATTGTAAAAGCTCACCCCAGTGAGCTAAAAATCAATGCTTAGTTTTCAGCACAGCATCGAAAAAAAACAGCAGGCAGATTTCTAATGTATCCACATAGAGCATACTACATTTTACACTACGCTAACGTCTGAGGACGTAAGCACTTTCTGAATTCAATACAGTGCGGCTTTAAGGGTTATGTAAAGTGACTCGAAATCTCGAATTTTTGACGCGAAAAATCTAACTGCACAAAAAATGGGAAATAAGGCTCTCGGGGGCCCTCGGAACCCGTCATAAGAAGGTGCCCCGAGCCTTATTTTCTCAATTCAGTGTGCAGTTTTTGCGTCAAATATTCGAGATTTCGAGTCACTTTTCATAAGCCTTCAGTCAAAGTGTGATAATTATATTTTGTGTTGAAGAAAGTATAAATGCCACCCTTAGACTAAAAAGATAGCTCAAAAGATTCGATTGAATTAGTTTTATGAATGTGGGCCCGGTGTAACGTCGATCAGTGTTCCCCGTATTTCTGTGTTTTTCTTATTGTTTCCCTCCTGACGGATTAAGCGGCAACTAACCCAACAATAACCATTATAGGCTGCGTCTATTGTTGGGGAACACTGAGCTACAGCAACACTCACCGACTTTACACCTGCTCCTTTCCTCCACGCGTCATTTAATAATTCGTGCCACTTCCCTTTGTAACCTTTCAGGTTCTTTTGTATGCGTGACTGCCGATATTTCTAGAGGCGACATCTACTGGAGCCAGGTGAAAGATCACAATGCCAATGACGGGGCAGTGTACAGGATGAAACAGAATGGCACAGGTCTAGAGACGTTCATCTCGAGTTATGAAGTTGACTTCCGCACACATTCGATGGCAATGGACTGGATCACAGGTTAAAAGTCATGTCTTTGTCATGCTATTAAAGTGACCGAGTGGCAGCTCGCTCGTGTATATTTCAATGTGGTCACTTCATCACAGGTGGCGCTAACAACAGATAACCTAAAAATAGAAATAAATTTATTCATTCTACGGATTTTGGCTCAAATGTTGATAAAGTGTGTTTTACTTTTACATGTTGATTGTCGTGCGAACCGATCGGTGTAAAGCTATGTAAACACAGCGCTTAGTGCTTGCGCGATCTTACCGCAAGCCTCTTCGAGAGGACGCAAGGCCCAAGAAACCTGTGTGTGCACCTGAGGTCGCAAGCCGTTAGTGCTTGCGTCGCTAGGCGCGGGACGCAAGCACCCAGTCACAGGACGCAAGGCCGCGCAAAGATCCCTTGCGTCCTCGTGTTCACACAGCAGCGCAAGGATTAGAGGACTGCGTGGTTGCAAGGTTTCGCTGCGGCTAAGATCGCGCAAGCACTAAACTCTGTGTGCACATAGCTTAATTAGCACATCAAAATGTCCATAGGAGGCTGCCTGTGGGGTCGGTTTAAATCTTACAGCACTTAATATTCTCTCCAGAAACCCTTCTAAGGAACTCAAGGGGGCTGCTTATTTACCACTCGCTTGAACCTTTTACACCAGCTTAGTACACTCAGAATCCTGTGGATAGTTTAAAGTCAACTTAAAGCGAATGGCTCGCGGGGTTTGTTGACAGTTGTTTGTTGACATGTCCTCAAATCAAGCGCCGTTTTGAGAAAAAGGCGAAAGAAGGATTTTAGTTTAATGGGAAATGCATTAGACACCCAACCTTCGGAGGCGCATTCTGCAAAATCTGCCGCTTCGAAATCAATGTGAATGGTACAAAATGTACATTTTGACCGACTGAATTTGAAAATGTCATTAACCCATTTTAACAAATTTTTAATGGAACCTCGTCCCCAGGTGCACGTTCGCATATTTGCACAGAACGGCTTTGCCTGGAGACTAGGTTCACTCTCTATGGGAGGTACCACCAAAAATCAAAACAAACCCCGCGAGCCATTCGCTTTAAGTTGAGCTCCCGAGATCCGACGTAGGCTTCTCAATGTCGCCTCTTAGTTGATCAAACTAACGTTCTGTTGCCAAACATCCTCTAAACGTAGGCTTACCTCCACAGTCCTAGATCCCAAAACTGTTGGTCCTTTAATATGTGTTATAATACCCCGCTCACACTAGAGGCAGAATGAGCAGGAATGCCGTTGGAATGACAATTCGTAGTTGATTCCTGGACATTCGAAGAGCATTCTAAAAATTCTGACTGCATTCTGACTGAGCGTTCCTAATGTTCCGGCCCACTCCTGTGGTCTGTCAGAATGTTTTGGACATGTTCAAAGCTATCGAGATGCATTCCAAGTGGAGAAGTATCGAACAGCATTTGATTAAAGTGTATTTTACCTGCATTCTTACTGCGTTCCAAATAATCTGACAGCCTTCCAACAACATTTGAAACATTCTGATCGCATTTGAAGGAGATTCCAAGGGCCCAGGGCTCATACACTGCCAGCTGAGCTCATACTGATGAAAATTCTAGATTCAGCAGCCTGTCGGGGACCATTCTGGCGACATTCTAGATATACTCGGGAAATTCCTGTTGCATTCGAAGTACATTCCAAGTTCATTTTTGGTGTTCAAGAGGCATTATTTGTGAATTCTTGAACATTCTAACCATATTCTGCAGTCATTCTGTGAGATTTCGGACTAAATTTGAGGTGAATTCGAAGTGCATTCCAAGCATCCTGAGAATATCAGGCGTTCGTAGTGCTCGCTACCTTCGTCGCCGCACACAAACCCCTGACAGAATACGCCTGAATCGGTGGAGTATCAAAGCCATTCCAGCAAATGTTCATCCCCACCATCTCATCCCAAGTAGGCCGGTGATTGTTACACATGAACTACGCAGGTAACAAAGCTGACCCAGCAGGTCAACATGAAATAAACTGTTTCGCGACGTGTGGCCTGAGAATGATATACATTCTGTGCGATGAATGTAGGATAGACTGAACTCAACTTAGATTGAATCCAGCGTGTAGGATAGGTTAATTGCCGGCATAACTAGGTCAGCTGTGTCAGCTGCTTGGCTGTGAATATTACAAGGGCCGTTATACATGTATACGTGTAACTGATCTCTAGTTAGGCTGAGGTGGGGAAGCTGACGAGGTACTTCAGCACTGTGTTGTGCGTGACACACCGGTACAATCTACGTGTAATGCCTGTCATCTTAAGGTGACTCAGAAATGGCGTTCGCTGATTGGGCGCATTTTCTCAGGCGCCAAATACACCAGTAAATCAAGCGAAATCTCTCAGGGGTTTGTCTGCGGTGACGAAGGGAGCGAGCAGTAAGAACGCCTGATATTCTCAGGATGATTCCAAGTGTACGAAGTGCAATCTTTCATAGCTGTACGAGTTTAAATTATCTCCCGAATCCGGCTCGAATTTTGCAAATTTTCTCATTCTGGCTGGTTCTGCTTGATTTCTGCTGATTCGAACTAAGTGTGTCGGGGGTATTATAAAATATCTTTCACAAGGTCTTCACCTTTCCAGGCACACTGTACCTTTCGAATACATATTCAAACGGAGAGTGGAGCATTGAGGCGGTTCGTACAGACACCAAGGAGTACACAAAGGTCATCTACATGTCAAGAGCTACATCTCGGTTTCCGTTTCTGTTTCTTGCTGTTAATCCGATTAAGAGGCAAGTTTAAGCGTAAAATTTATGACCGATGATTTTTTAATTTTTTTACAGTGAACTGGCATGAAGAATGAGTCAATGTATGGTAACAACCAAAGTGCCTTGAAATCNGCCTCGTCCCCACTGGTGAGTGAGCCCTATGACTGGAGCACGGCTTTGCCTGGAGACTAGGTTCACTCTCTATGGGAGGTACCACCAAAAATCGAAACAAACCCCGCGAGCCATTCGCTTTAAGTTGAGCACATGAGATCCGACGTAGGCTCCTCAATGTCGCCTATTAGTTGATCAAACTTACGTTCTGTTGCAAAACATCCTCTAAACGTAGGCTTACCTCCAGTCCTAGATCCCAAAACTGTTGGTCCTTTAATATGTATTAATACCCCCGTCACACTAGAGGCAGAATGAGCAGGAATGCCGTTGGAATGACAATTCGTAGTTCATTCCTGGACATTCGAAGAGCATTCTAAAAATTCTGACTGCATTCTGACTGAGCGTTCCTAATGTTCTGGCCCACTCCTTTGGTCTGTCAGAATGTTTTGGACATGTTCAAAACTATCGAGATGCATACCAAGTGGAGAAATATCGAACAGCATTTGATTAAAGTGTATTTTATCTGCATTCTTACTGCGTTCCAAATAATCTGACAGCCTTCCAACAACATTTGAAACATTCTGATCGCATTTGAAGGAGATTCCAAGGGCCCAGGGCTCATACCCTGCCAGCTGAGCTCATACTGATGAAAATTCTAGATTCAGCAGCCTGTCGGGGACCATTCTGGCGACATTCTAGATATACTCGGGAAATTCCTGTTGCATTCGAAGTACATGTACATTCCAAGTTCATTTTTGGTGTTCAAGAGGCATTATTTGTGAATTCTTGAACATTCTAACCATATTCTGCAGTCATTCTGTGAGATTTCGGACTAAATTTGAGGTGAATTCGAAGTGCATTCCAAGCATCCTGAGAATATCAGGCGTTCGTAGTGCTCGCTACCTTCGTCGCCGCACACAAACCCCTGACAGAATACGCCTGAATCGGTGGAGTATCAAAGCCATTCCAGCAAATGTTCATCCCCACCATCTCATCCCAAGTAGGCCGGTGATTGTTACACATGAACTACGCAGGTAACAAAGCTGACCCAGCAGGTCAACATGAAATAAACTGTTTCGCGACGTGTGGCCTGAGAATGATATACATTCTGTGCGATGAATGTAGGATAGACTGAACTCAATTTAGATTGAATCCAGCGTGTAGGATAGGTTAATTGCCGGCATAACTAGGTCAGCTGTGTCAGCTGCTTGGCTGTGAATATTACAAGGGCCGTTATACATGTATACGTGTAACTGATCTCTAGTTAGGCTGAGGTGGGGAAGCTGACGAGGTACTTCAGCACTGTGTTGTGCGTGACACACCGGTACAATCTACGTGTAATGCCTGTCATCTTAAGGTGACTGAGAAATGGCGTTCGCTGATTGGGCGCATTTTCTCAGGCGCCAAATACACCAGTAAAACAAGCGAAATGTATCAGGGGTTTGTCTGCGGTGACGAAGGGAGCGAGCAGTAAGAACGCCTGATATTCTTAGGATGATTCCAAGTGTACGAAGTGCAATCTTTCATAGCTGTACGAGTTTAAATTATCTCCTGGATCCGGCTCGAATTTTGCAAATTTTCTCATTCTGGCTGGTTCTGCTTGATTTCTGCTGATTCGAACTAAGTGTGGCGGGGGTATTATAAAATATCTTTCACAAGGTCTTCACCTTTCCAGGCACACTGTACCTTTCGAATACATATTCAAACGGAGAGTGGAGCATTGAGGCGGTTCGTGCAGACACCAAGGAGTACAGGAAGGTCATCTACATGTCAAGTGCTACATCTCGGTTTCCGTTTCTGTTTCTTGCTGTTAATCCGATTAAGAGGCAAGTTTAAGCGTGAAATTTATGACCGATGATTTTTTAAATTTTTTAAAAGTGAACTGGCATGAAGAATGAGTCGATGTATGGTAACAACCAAAGTGCCTTGAAATCGCGTCCTTTGTATCCCAGGTGCGATATGAACTGAACAATAACAATCATCTTCGACTCGGAAGCTTTCGGCAACCTTCGGGCAGCCATTGAATTTGGCACGAATCGTTCTCTGACGTTCAGATTGTGAACAACAAGTGATGTCAATGGTCAAAATATATGTAAGAGCGTTTTGGGGGGGGGGGATAGAAAAAAAAATTGAATTTTTTTTTCAAAAACAAAACCCCGGGTCGGGGCCGTTTTCGCGAGTCGGGCGGGGATGATCACCAGCTTTCTTTTTCATGTGGCCTAATAGGAGCCGCGCATATTGCCAACAGATGGCAGCAAAATTCTAGCGGACCAATGTACAGGAAAATCTACGTGATTGCTGCTCGATCAATAATGACTTGGTCCGCTACATGCATTGAATTGGGCCGTAGTGACACCTGTTGGTCAACTCGCTGACAGCTCCTATTGGCAGAGTGTCATTTGAAATAGCACAGCCATAAAATCCGCAAACGACGGCGCAGTGATATTCTGATCTCAGCCAATGGGGAACCCGCCCTGCGGTTATCCCGACAGGTCGGCGCTTCGAGCAGATGTTGTACTGAAACGGCGTCAGTGACGTCATATTAGGTGTTGATGTTGCTTCATGAAAAAATTTCCTGTACATTTTTCTACATGAAAATGACACAAAGGACGTTGCTTTTATCGCTATCGTATCTCTTCATTTTAAGTAAAAAAGGAATGAGATTAAAAGAAATTTCATCAGCTACACGATGCTGTAAGTTTTACTGTCGGGCGACCAAAACAAATGGTTTATTTTCACGCCAGAAATAAATGGAAATAACGTTAGCAAACAACCGCTCGCAGCGCCACGTCGTGACGCTAGTGTGCGGGACCCGCATCCGGCCGCGAGCCAAATTACGCTGCTGTGCCTGATACACCTCTGTCCTATACGTCTGTGTGCGCCTAGCTTTAGTGACGTACAATTGTTGACAATATGCATACAACCTTCCTAGGACTAGGAGAAGCATGTCAGTCCTTTTTTTTCTTTCAGATACCTCTACTGGATCGACAAAACACCCAGCTCCACTCGACTGGTGCGTTCTTTCTTGAACGCGGAGAATATTACAGAGCTTGTCAAGGGATTGCTGAGACCTACGTCAGTGACGGTTGACATGAAGACAAATGATGTCTACTGGACGGATTATAGGCTTGGTGCAATTCAGGCATGTACTCAATGGGTTTTCCCGAGTTTTTGAACGTCCGCCAAACAATAAGCGGGCACTAACATATGGGGGCATTCTCAACATACTTCGAGCGCGATCATCGTCGGTGCCTAATCGCACGATCTCGCGTTCGACGCCGACCCCTTCACGCGATTTGGTCGGCGTCTGAATGCGAGGCTGAGTGTAATTACTTGAGTCATTTCATCAGGCTGGCTTCCATTCACACGATTTTCGAGTGACAGACGCTCGAAAGCGTTGTTTGTTTCCGCGGCGTTGGTCATGGACAAAGGATGCAGCATCGCAACGCTCGAAAAACGCGTGCTGCGCGATGTCGCATCCTTTACCAACGCCGCGGAAACAAACAATGCTTTCGAGCGTCTGTCGCTCGAAGATCGCGTGAATGGACAACCAGCCTAATGCGGGTGATCCACCGACTTTACGACGCGTTTACGATCAGTTGGCGACTTGTTCACGACGAGTTTGCGACTAGTTGACGACGAAAAAATCGTGGCAGGTGGATCAGCATTCACGATTCGTTCACGACGGGTTTGCGACTCGTTCACGACTGAATTTTGTTGACGACTAGTTTGCGACGAGTTTACGACGAGATCAAACATGTTTGATTTTGTTGCAAACTAGTCGTCAACTCGTCGTAAAGTTTGCTCTGTAGCAGTACGTATTTTTTCGGTGGATCAGCTTCAACGTCACGTCATTTCTTTACGATCAGTTTGCGACTAGTTTACGACGAGTTTGCGATTCGTTGGCGACTGCCAACTTGCGACGGCTGATATTCGGATTGTGTACCAATCAATAACCTTAGTTTTATACAGTGCCACTGATATAGGCGATACTGCAATCGTATTGCCTTATCCAAAAGAAAAATCATCATATTTAGAAGAAAACTCAGATATTTCGCAAATTGGCGAAATTTTAGGACCACCTCTGCGTGATTAACGTCAAAATTTCGACGTCATACTGCTGGCGAAATTTCAGGTCGGGACGTTAGTTTACGACGAGTTTGCGATTCGTTGACGACTGCCGTCGTGAACAAGTCGCCAACTGATCGTAAACTCGTCGTCAAGTCAGTGGATCACCCGCATAATTCATACACCGGTCCTGTATACCACGAGACCACCATCAGGGTGTAAAGCCTAGTCTACACTACCCGCGAATGCACCGCCGATGGACCCCGAATCGCGAGCACGGGCTGTTCGTGGTGAACTACCGCGAATAGCCCGTGCTCGCGGTGTCACCGCGAACGTGTCTACACCATTCTGCATAATGCATCGTGTAGAAATCGGCTAACCTCTTCCTACACTCTGCAGCAAGCAGCCAGATTCCGTGTTCAACGCTTTGGGATTTTCTTGTGCGACCAATCAGAAGCCTCGTTTCTTCGTCGTTCACGGAAGAAAAAATATCAATGATGTCATTTCATCAAATTTTGATTGGTCAACGTCATTACCAGGAACACGTCATGCACGTGGGTCGGCGCAAGCTTTGCCGTGATTGGTTGCTATTATTGGGACCGGGGAAATCTGTTGAACACGGAATGTGGTTTGCTTGTGTGAAGGTCAAGGGAGGAAGCCGAGTCTTGACCTGAACTCAGTGAAGATGGTCTACACCTGATGAGTACTTGCGGCTATTCACTGCCCTCCTATTAGGTATCCTTCACGAGGAAACGTATAGACGGACGTATACCAGACGGATAACCTAAACTCGCCAATTACTAAGTTTCGCCGTAACATTGCATGAAGTGCATTATCTAGGGGGCGTGATGTCTCCGCCTTGGCGAGTTTGCGACCTTAAGATGACTTATGCTATAAGTCGTCAGACCTCATTAAATTCCGGTGTCGTGATTGGCCATATGCTAATGTTCCATGTTAATCATGTTCACCACAGCGCGGTAGTACTTCGTAGCTGCCGGTGTCGACATACAACGCGACTAAAGTTGAATGAATGAATGGGTAGGCGGGAACCGACCCGTAATAGTTGGGGACCGACGCAGCTCGACACTCTTGGCCGAATTTCTGATAATGTGCGCGCCACGATGGGAGGGGAACGCCACTCTTGCAAAGAATCGAGTGCTGAGAGCAAATTGCTCCTGACAATCGGGGCGACTTTCATGTATAGGAGCAGAAGGAAACCAGAGTCCCGTATGAAATCTTTGCAGTCAGAATAAGTTGGAGTTACCCTCACTATCTATCACATGCATGAAGAGAGGGTTCCACTGGGGATACAGGGCCGTATTTAGCTTTTTTGTCCGCAGTGGGG
>NMRB01000864.1:59837-90169 GCA_002633025.1 Notospermus geniculatus
CCCCCTGTCCCTATGCTAGCTAAGGGCCTGAGACAGCCCGTATTCTCAATAACAAAAGGATATCTCTTACCAAATAACTTGTTACAGGCCTACCATCACTTATAACCAAACTTATGCAACACTTTAAAACCTGATTGTCCTGAAGGAGTCAAGCATTTGCTTGAGACTTGCAAGTCAAGCACCTTAAGCAAATGCTATTTTTTATGAATATGATACTAAGTATAAGCACATGCTTCTGCTTAATTCTTGGTGAGATAGCAGATGCTAGCAAGCAGATGCTTCTAAGCACTTGCTAGTTTTTATGAATATCAGCCATTATGTTTATTATGTAATTTTTTGTGACTTTTGTTGCAGTTTTGATAGAGTGGAACGTTCTAAGGATCATGGACTTCGTTTCATCAAAATCTGTTGAGTGGTTGCAGAGATATTTGCGATTATCAAAATTTCGATAATTTGAGATTTTTCAATTTTTCACAAAATTCTGATATCAGTAGACAGAGCTCACCTAAAAACCAAGAAGTATGACGTTTTGGAACGTTTAGCCGAAACTGGTTAGAAGTTAAGCGTGTTTTTCAAAATATCAACATTTTGATACAATACTTGAAAAATACGCAATATTTTTGCCCAGTTACGACAAAAAGTTCCACAATTTTGTAAATCCATATTCTGAGGTTAGCTTTATCTAATGGCATCAAAATTTCCGACAAAACACGAAAATCTCAAATTATCAAAATTTTGATAATCTCAAATATCTCAGCAGCCACTCAATGAAGCCCAAAATCCTTAGAAAGTTCCACTCTATCAATCGCATCTGCAACAAAAATCACAAAAATATAATATAATAGAAAGTTTGATTTTTTAATGTGTTTTTCTGATGAGGTATTACATAATTACGATATTTTCAAATTTCTTCCAAAATTGCGATGCAGAAATATGACCAACAAGATATATTTTCAGTGGGCCCAGTAGTATTTGAAGTATTCAAGGTATCAGGTGTAGATAAACTAATGTCCATGACTGTACATATACTTTGATTCTTTCTAAATTTATCATACAGTACAACCACCTACGGATTGGAGCAAGTGGTCCACATTGTTGAGGTGGTCCCCTTACCGAAATTGTCAGACCAGAAGTGAAATATTATGACAGTGTATTTTATTCCTGCCAAAACTTAACATATGTTTGAATTATCTTAACTTCTCACATGTCATGAAATAAAGGGCATCAGGTTTTGTGAAACTTGATCATCATAAACGTCGTCATTCCAGTTTTCTTTGAGATTAGGATCACTGGTCCACTTAAATGGTGAATTTTGGTCCTTTGAACTGCCAATTTGACGTGGTCCCGGTCCGGATTCTGAGGTGGTCCTGTTACCGAGGTCATGTTAATGGAAATTAATGATAAAATTCCAACGGTGTTCATGTTAATGGAAATTAATGCTGGCAATTGCAGTCACCAGCTGACATCTTAAGTTGCTAAAAGTCTGAGGCAGTTTTAGTTTGCTAGGGAGAACTGAAGTTACCATCCAAGCAGTATGAAACTGCGAGTGGCATGTTATCAGGGAAAAGTGACAAAACCACGATGTCAACTGGGAGCAACACTCTCCCTGCCTATGTCCTGACTTACTTTTAGTAACCGAAGTAATCTACAGTACAGGTCACAATTGACATCCCTAAGTTACGCGAGTTACGCGAATTTCGCTAGCAACACAGTGATTTACGAGGCGAGTTACGCGATTTTGGCGTGTTTCGCAGTGAGTTACGCGAAACCAAAGCCGTGAGTTACGAGTAAGTTACGCGTAACTTACGAGTAACTTACGCGAAGCCGTAGGGATGTCAATTGTGACCTGTACTGTACTTCTACTCTAACTGTCATTTCGTGCTCTTTGGAGCGAAGTCTCCAACGAGGCTCTTTGGGCATCCAGTAAAGCCTAGGTCACAAATCCACCGGGCCCCGCATGATTTTCCCCACCCAGCGGCTTGCCGTGGATTTTAGAGACTGAAACACGGATCTAAGATGAATTATTATGCCAAATATCGCCTCAATAGTTAAGCGGAAATTAGAGTGGATCAAACTGGGCACCGTAGAAATTGGCCAAAATGTATGTTTTACTCGCCGTACGGGCCCCGGAGTGGATATGTGACTGGGGCTTTAAGCGGGTGATCCACTCTTGCAATTTTGGCTTGAGACGGGGTTGCGTTCCCTTGCGGTTACCTTATATGGCAATCGGAAGTCCATATAAGGTAATCGCAAGGGAACGCAACACCGTCTCAAGCCAAAATCGCAACAGTGGATCACCCGCTTTATCAGTGAAAAGAATCCCGCTGCGGCAGGGTCGAAGTTCTCCCTGGAATCAAAGTCCGGTTTTATTGTTCAGCGAGGGATTGGGATATTTGGCTGTAAAGACCATCAACATCCGAACATATCCGAAAATAGCAGGGTATTATATAGTGGACTTGCATTCCTAGGACTTTCTCCTCTGGTATACCTGGTCCATGCATCGATTGATCAGGGCAATCTCTTCTATTATATATATATATAGTACGGAATTATATATAGTCCGCCACAGCCTTCGCGCAACCCAGTGGAATGCGGAGTAAGGCTAATGGTAGTGTCCCACTGGCGACTTTTTCCCACGACAAGGGGCGAATCTGAAGTCTGCGACATTCCCTCGACAAGCTGCGATATTTAGCATTAATGTGTTTCGCATAGGATCATGGAGCCAGAGAGTCACTGCGAACATAGACGACAGTCTACGAAGAGCTACGATTTTTTCATTCGTCCCTTGTCGCAGGCCAAAATTCGCCAGTGGGACACTAGTATTACCACAAACCACAGGCTGACCACAAATCTTATTCAACACACGACTCTTGAATAACCGATTGGGAGCGTGATCATATTATACTCTGCTCCACTTTTACACGCGTAATTAGGCAGCCACAAGCTGTTGTCAGATTTCGTTTTTCAGCATTCCATTGGGTTGCGCGAAGGCTGCGCGGGACTTTATCGGCTAAGGCAATTTGGGGGCAAGGGCCGCAGGCTGTCTACAACGGACAAAACTACTGCAGCAGCAAGCCTCAGTTCGTGCCCTTTTTAATTACAGTATTGCTAATTTTGTAACAAAATAAACTTTTTTGCAAAAGAACATCATAGGACACTAAAGTATATTCCAGGCGTGTTATTGAACGAGCTAATATGGACGGTACAATGCGGGAGACGCTTATATCATGGGTGCCATATCCGGTTGCTATGTCGGTCCACGGCCACTACATGTATTGGATTGACAAGACGAACGGTAAGAATGCAGTTGGTAATCTGTGCACGTGCACCAGTCAATCAGCCCAGTCCCTCCAGAACTCAAGAATTAGTTCAGTCATGGGTCATATTACACTCGTCCCCAGTGGCCTCGAGCTTAATACTAGTTATACGCTCTCAACCACTGGCACAGATGGGGCCGGATCATGTTTCTCTACACTAGAAGGCGCAAAATGTCATCAACTAATCAGCGACCAGTATTTCGCGTAACTAAGGAAAACATGAAACATTTTCTTATTGGCTCCATTGGTCACGTGACAAGTATCCAGTGACCGTAGCTGTATATTCGGGGCTTTTTGTGCTATTTTGCACCACTTTTTTGAACACATCCGCTCCGAAATGAAAAGTTAACATACCCCCGGTACTCAACGTCACATATGACCCGATGTGGGACAGTACAGCGGTGTAAGCACTTTGTATTCAGCATGTTCTTGGATTGCCGTGATTGCACCACAGAAACAACACGGCCAAAGCTTGTTTGAAAGCTATCAGTCATTGGCTGGTTTTTCCCGCGCAACTGGTACTGACACCTAGTGTTCAGAAACGGACCTTGGCACCAAGTTTTTCAGTGGTTGATGGTGACAGCTTCGAGCGGAGGCCGATACCACTGAAGTATTGAGTGTAGGGTCATATTCATAAACCACAGAAGTAGTTCAGTCATGGTCCATTTTCATAAACCACTTACATGTAAGTCTAAAGCCTCGCCTATGTCGCCCTACGCTGTGATAGAAATAGCGTCAACAAGTTGCAACTGATAACTTACGTCGCCATCGACTAAAAAAACACCGATTGTTCGCAACTCTGGAACTAGTTTATCGCTGTATTTTGAATGCTTATGTCGACACAGATTTCTTTTGATTTTACGTAACGTGGTGATTAGGTCACGTGGTCACGTCAGGTCACGTGGAATGTAAAGCGACTTTCATTGGCTGTCTTCTCGGTATACAGGTTCCTCGGTATTGTGGGCGCGCTTATGTCGACTATGATAAGCAGATACAGTTGTCAACTAGTCGCTGAAGTTGAACACGTGCGATTTTCAGGATCTGGATATTTTTAGTTTGCAACTAGTTACTCGCTGACGCCCGAGAGCTTATGTCACCTAGTAGTTGTGACTGATTAGTTCCAACTACGCGCCGATTTTCAGTTGCCAACTTGTTCTGACTGTACGTAAGGGCGAGGCTTTAGTGTGACACTTATCCTTTGTTCAAAACAAACGATAAGTACATGTATCACACTTTGACTCAAGAATGTTTATGAATATGAACCCAGGTTCTTTTCAGAGCAGTTTAGTGAGACAAAGAATGACCTCGCCTGACTGACAACTGGTACTTCTGTACCTGCTCTAATCGATGTCCGAACTCCTGTTCGGCAAAAAATCGTTAGTCCTGCGCCAGTTCAGTCCTTCTTGTAAAGTTGGATCAATGCCCGTGTGATACAAGGACCCGTTAATTTCGGGGCACCACCAGAATTGGTGCCTACAGTCTGCCTTTGTCCTACAAAATTCGAGTTTGGCCGTTCATACACTGTGTTGCTCATAGTATGGAATATTCTACGAATTTCCATTCATTTCCAACAACATGTTTTCTGAATTACATGTACTCTGAATTCCCACTTACCTGTCCCATTCCTGAACTCGGAAAAAAAGACCAAATCCTAACTTGAAGATATCTCACGGCTCTCATTCTTTGCCAGGCTCGGTAGTGGGACTACATGTAGTATTAAGTGGACAGGACATTACTGTTTCCGACCATACCCCCACCACGTTATCTTCAACTCAGGATTTAATCATTTCTGTGCGTGTGGGCCGATTTCAATGAAAGTTCATTCAGCTGATGGGGACATTAAGGAAATATACCCAGGTTCAATATCGTCTTACAAAATTATACCCTGGGTATAGTTCGATCTACAAAAGTATACCCAGTAGGCCCCCTACCTTAGTTTTGAGCAAGGTACGAGTTAGGAATGGATGGCCGCCATTTTGTTTCTCGCTTCAACTGAGACGGCAGTTTTGCAATCAACATCGTCAAAATACCAGTCAATATTGTGCTCATCGATAGCATGGGTCAACTGTTAACATTTGTCTTAACACAATGGTCCAAATTTATCCCAAGTTAAGCTCACAATTTCAAAGAAATGATCAAACGAACAGAGCCGATCTGCGTCATAATATTTAATGTTGTTCGGTGTCGTGCGTTCATCTACGTCCGCATCGACATTACATCAGCCGTGCTACGAGTACTATTGCGGATTTGAGTGACGATAAACGGCACGAAAAATTCTTTGATGACTGTCGGTACGATATATTAAAATGGTGCCCGTCGTGTCGGGCGCTAGAGCGATGTTTTTCGAATTGTCATGCTTGTGCATGGTCGTGTGGCATTTGCAAGAACAATCACGTCTTCAGGTGCTGAATCCAATCCTCGGTATACTTTTGTAGATCGAACTATACCCAGGGTATAGTTTCGTGACGACATTGAACCTGGGTATATTTCTGTTATACCCAGGACGACATTAACCGATTCGGCGACATTAAGTGGGCAACCGGTTGCTGTGGGTGGTGTTCTGAAACCAATGCATCGATGATGTAGCCAGCTGCCACATTTTTTAGCTCAGCTGACCAAAGGTCAGCGGAGCTATTCATATGTATACTGAGTGGCGCCCGTCGGTCTGTCTGTCTGTCTGTCTGTAGTCCGTGAAACTGGCACGTTTTGCAACCGCAAGGCCCAGGGTCCTGAAAGTGGGTGGAGTGTTTGGTCCTAGGGAAGGCTCGAAACAGAACCGAAAATTTCCGCGATTTGACCTACATTCTGCTCTCCAGGGGGCATATTCCATAAAATGAAAAATCCCCATTACTCAGTCCAGAGAAAATAGATCAAACTGTAACTGACATATTGTGTTGCTTATTTTATTCCTCACCTCCTGTAGGGGCAAATTGATCGAAATTTTTCCACCAGGGGGTGTAATCTGCATAAATCAAAAACATGGGTTTTTGAATTTCCCCCCCCCGCACATGAGCATGCTCAGTGAATATCATTGATGATGTCACCATTTTATGCTGCTGATTTGATGACATCACAGTACTTCGTGTAGATTTGTGCTTCAGATGGAATTGAAAGAACAGCCTTCTTGCACAGTGGATCACATGGTTTTCAGGTTTTGTGCAGGGATACTTGCACTGCTCATCTTTACGTGTGCAACTGGAATCTCATGATCTATTTGGGCCAAGGCAGCTGAAATACCGGTACTGCTGTTGCATGTGATGTTGTAGGCCTGCTGTGACTGAATCCTTTGGACTGAATCAGAGCAAATGCAATTAGGCCTACATGTATTCAGGGCCACTCCACTGGGGGGGGGGGGGGGGGGGNTCCTCCAAGGCCTGCTCAACCAAAGTGATTGAACATGATGATGAAACATCCTTCACGCAACACAATGGCAAGGCAAGGGCCTGTAGGCACACTGACATCTCTGAGTGTTGCACGTTTCAATGAGGATTCATTGGATAGGCCTACTGGTGAAACATCTGCACGTTTCCACTGTTAATTCTCACGGTAATATATCTGGGTGTTGCACGTTTTCAATGTTAATTCTGGTGTAACACCTGAGTATTGTACATTTCCAGTATTAAATCTGGTGTAATGTCTCTGAGTGTTGCACATTTCCAGTGTTAACAAACTACCTGATAGGAAATATCATTCAGTCGTAATCCTCCTGTTTTCAACAAACAACAAATTTACACACAATGGGCCGATTTCACAAAGGGTGTTTAAGACTTAGACGCGTGTAACTTAACTAAATGCACTCACTTCCACCATGCATTTGACGAAGTTACACGCGTCTACGTCTTAAACACCCTTTGTGAAATCGGCCCAATGTCTTCTCCACCTTGGAAACAATTGCCCACTACAGTTACCACTCCAAACAACTACATGTATTACAAAGTCAGCTGAGCGGTTTTACAGAAATAAACATCAGCGCCCTGATGCCCATGGCAATTGAATTCCTGAATTTGTTTCGAAAATTTATTTCTTACCCTCAAACAAAACCGCTAACCAAAGTGATTTTCTCCACTTGATAGCAGCTTTCAAGTCGATAGACAGCTTTGGCTGGTGTTCTGAAACCAGTGCATCGTGGATGTAGGGAGCTGCACGAATTACGGCGAAAAATGCCGCTTTTGTAAATTGGCTTCGAAAGCTTCTATCAAGTGATGATAAATCACTTTTGTTAGCGGTTTTGTTTGAGAGTAAGAATAAAGCTGTCAAAGAATTCAGGACCTCAATGCACATGCGGGCGCTGAGATGGATTTCTCTAAAACCGCGTTTTTTACACAAAAAAATCGGGAAGCTCCCCACATCCCCGATGCACTGGTTTCAGAATATAAGCAACAGCAACCATTGCTTCCGTAATGTCCCCATCAGTTGGTGACGTTTCGCTGAAATCGACCCACACCCAGAAAATTAATTCAGAAAAGCGTATATTGGAAATGAATGAAAATTCTAAGAATATTCCATATTTGCGAGCAACGGTGTATTCATTACCAGGATCGTAATCACTTTCATCCCGTTTCTAGGTGATATCTTCCGGGCCTTGAAACACAGTGGTGAGAATGAGGCTACTATAGTTTCAGGTTTGTCAAGCCGTCGTCCAACGGACATACACGTCTTTACTAAGAACAGGCAAAAATGTAAGTCGGTGGTTCATAAGATAAAATTTTGGCGTAAAAGGACGTTGGGACCTTTTTAAATGAGTTGTCTGATGTAAAGATATGTAGACCTAAACAATGTAAACATATACGTGATGAATTTAAAAAAAAAGAACAAAGGAAATTTGAAATAAGTGGGAAATTTTAAACATTTACATATTGTAAAAGGATCGTGATTTTGATTACATAGGCGACTTTTGCCCACGAGAAGGGGCGAATCTGAAGTCTGCAATATTAACGCGACGCTCTGCGATATAAGCATTCGTACTTTTTCGGCAGGTGTCAACTGGTCGCTGACTGGTCGAACATTCGCAGGCCTAGGCAAAGTTAAGCCACTCACACACGTGCGACAGTTGGCCTGCGTTTAATTGCGATAGACAATCGCAGGTGTACTGTCGGAAATTAACGCAAACTATCGCAGAGCTTGCGATAATATTGCAGGCAATCACGTATAATCGTGAAATTTTGGAAATGTTCAAAAAATTCAACCTTGTCGCAACTTATCGCAAAGCAACCGCAGATTGTCGCAAATATCGCACAATGTCGCAAAAACCGTTTATAACCCCAAATTATTGGTGTCCGCTAAAGACAGAAAACCCGTATTGTCGCAAGATTGTCGCAGCTATAATCGCAGATTGTCGCAAATAACCGCAAGTGAACGCCAAAAAACGCTGATTATCGTTAAGTTTACGACAATTCTGCGATACGTCTGCGACACGTCTGCGACAAATCTGCGATAATTTCTGCGATTGTTTGCGTAAGGTAGAAAAATACAATCGCACGCAAATTGTCGCACGTGTGAGAGCGGCTTTAGTCGTGGGTGGTTGTAGATACTCGTAGATGCTTGTAGTTTCTTCTTCTCACATTACTCGTAGCTCGTCGCAGGCTGTCGTAGATAGTCGCGGTTACTCTTCCAAGACCTACGATCCTGTACGACTACGTATGACGTCGTTGCGGCTACATACGAGATACCTTCGACTGATTTAATGGTAGTGTCCCCCTGGCGACTTTTGCCCACGACAAGGGGCGAATCTGAAGGCTGCGATATACCCTCGACAAGCTGCGATATTTATACTAGTGTCCCACTGGCGAACTTTGACCTGCGACAAGGGGCGAATGAAAGAATCGTAGCTCGTCGTAACAGTTCTTAGTCTGTCGTCTATGGTCGCAGTGATTCTCTGGCTCGCAGAAAAATTTTCAAAATGTTCAAAATTTGCCTACGACAAAATTTCAGTCGATGTCAGTCGAAGTATCTCGTATATAGTCGTGCCCATGTCATAACATAGTCGTACAGGATCGTAGGTCTTGAAGAGTAACCTCCACTATCTACGACAGTCTGCGACTAGCTACGAGTAATGTGCGAAGAATTTACGAGCATCTGCGACCACCCACGACTATCTTCGTCTAGGCCTGCGAGTGTTTGACGAATCAGCGACCAGTTGACAATTCGCGGAAAACTACGTATAATGCTAAATATCGCAGCTTGTCGAGGGAATATCGCAGCCTTCAGAATCGCCCCTTTTCGTGGACAAAAGTCGCTAGTGGGACACTACCATAAGCTAAAATTTTGTAGCAGGCAATTTTTTTAATTTTTTGAAAATATTTCTGCGAGCCATACTGTTAGAAATTTTTGTAATATTTTTACAGAAATTGCTTGCAGCAGGGTTTCCGGAATTTCTGTAAATTTACATACATGTATGGTGTGATTTATGTTTTCCTGTATTAGTTGGACTTATTTGGACTGTCCAGAATGATGCTTTCAGAGAACGTATGAAAATATAGTTTGGTCAGCCTCCAGTCAACTCAACTTTCATTTAATGATAAACAGGAAGTCAATTTCCAGAATCTTAGCAAATTTTCGACCCCAATCGGGGTCTTCTTCAGGCTGGCACTTTCAAGTCGAGCTACCAGAAGTGTAATGAGCTGGATCCCAACATTACAAGTAAATCTGAAATAAAGAAACCCTGTGCAAAAAGGAGGTGTGGAAAGTAATAGTTGGATAGAAACAAAGCCCCATTGTTGAGTGCTGGGGCTAATTGAAGACCTGTAAAACAGCTTGTGTAATTAGTAAGTAAACGTATTGAAAGAAGAGACAAAAGAGGCAATAGAGCTGCAAACTGCACACTCCAAAAACCGATAGAAGGAAGCGTGATTAAGCAAAAAGAAAAAGTTTTACAAATTACTAGCTTTAGTACACGGTAAACTGGGTATGTGTTATTGTATAAGACACGGCACTTTGTGGGAATTTAGCCCAGCTGCGGACGTACCTCAGTGACGTGATGACGTCATGACGTCGTACAGATTTCAGATGGCAACGGCGATGACAGGCATGACGTCACACAACGTTTGTGACGTCATTGCTTTTGAATTTGATGCAATTTCACTGAAAAACGCTTCTTAAAGTATAGTTTGGCCGATTTTAAAATTTTAACCTTGAAAAGATCACTTCTTGTATCAAGCGCAATCGAATAAGGTATTGCTCAGCTCCCTCCATGCAGCGGTTACAGAGAACATTCGTGACAAAGACCGGGCGAATTTGCTTTATATGTATTAGATGGCATGATTAATATATGATGCGCAGAAGTATGACATGAAGATATCAAATGAAAAGTAAAGATGACAGGGTAGTTATTAAGTACGCAACGGAACGGAACGGAATCCTGGTTGCAAACGGAATGTAAAAGACGGACCGAGCTGTAAACTGGAAGGAAGAGAGCTAATCTTATGAATAGCGCTGTGTTGTTTGTAGGATATTTATTAATTACTAAATAAAAGATACAACGCTGTGTTGTGATGTTGGGTTCGTTCTGTTATGTTGGTATTAAAGCGAATGGCTCGCGGGGTTTGTTGTGGCGCCATGACAGTTGGTCATCGATATCAAGCAGCATTTTGAGAAAAAGGCAAAAGAAGGATTTTAGTTTAATGGGAAATGCATTAGACAGCCAAACTTCGGAGGCGCATTCTGCAAAATCTGCCGCTTCAAAATCAATGGGAATAGTACAAAATGTACATATTGACCTACTGAATTTGAAAACGTCATTAACCCATTTTTAACAAATTTTTACTGGAACCTCGTCCCCAGTGTTTACATTCGCATATTTGCACAGGTGTTGCATATGGCTGGGGCACGGCTTTGCCTGGAGACTAGATTCACTCTCTATGGAAGGTACCACCAAAAATGTAAACAAACCCCGCGAGCCATTCGCTTTAAGCTCAATTACTGGGTCGTGCCGTTTACTTTGTTGGGGAAGTGGTTTTGTGGTGAGGTGTTTTTGCCATTGGGATAGTGTATTGCTTCAGTGGTTGATTTGATTCTTGGGTCTTGGCGGTCACTCTAAAGGCCTACCCCATCCCAATAAACATCACGGCCAGTACAGAATCGAACCCACCACAAAAGCACTACACTAACACAGATTTTGGCAAGACCTTAGAGTTGTGCTCACTTACAAACATGATGGAACGAACCAACATAACAACACGGCAGTGTCCGTTTGAAATGAAATGAAGATCAACTTTGTTCCGTTCCAGTTTCAGGGTCAGTCCGTATTTTACATTCCGTTTGCAACCACGATTCCGTTCCGTTCCGTTCGATACTTAATAACTACCCAAGATGACATGCAGAGCGAGTAAACATATGCAACACAGATAATAAGAGGCAACGAGACTGCCACCTACATAATAACCAGAGTATGGGGTCAGAAAAAGATGAATAGATAGAATGAAAGGCTAGGTGAACGGCCAATGCAACTCACTGGCCAACGAAACGAATCAACGAAGAAAAAGGCCTAAACCAGAAAGGGAGCAAACATGCCCTCCATAACTGGAAAAAATAAAATAAAATAAGGCCTACTAAGGGGAGAAAAGGGAAAGGAACCAAATGCCAAACTTTTTGGCCCTGACACTTAAGCTGGTATAAAGGAGCTATAACGTTATCAGAAACTCAGCATCTGGTGTTGAGACCTGGCGGGTCTCAACACCAGACAGACCTGAAAGGTCTCAATCACGCTTCCTTCTATTTATCTTCTACTGATCCCTTCTTTTGGTTTTTGGAGTGTGCAGTTTGCAGCTTTATTGCCTCTTTTCTCTCTTCTTTCCATACGTTTACTCACTAATTACACAAGCCATAATCTATATGACTCTTTTCCAAATCACATGTGTACTAATCATACTCTGTTTCTGTTTTACAGGTCTTCAATTAGCCCCAGCACTCAACAATGGGGCTTTGTTTCTATTTACTATTACTTTCCACACCTCCTGTTTGCACAGGGTTTCTTTCTTTCAGATTTACTTCTAATGTTGGGATCCAGCTCATTACACTTCTGGTAGCTCGACTTGAAAGTGCCAGCCTGAAAGACCAAGGTTGGGGTCGAAAATTTGCTCAGATTCTGGAAATTGACTTCCTGTTGATCATCATTTTGTGTCAATTTTTGTGCTCTCTCTTTCTTTGGATCAACTTTCATTTGAGTGATATTTTGGTAGTGTGATATTTCACGATTTTTGATTGTAAACATATTTTTCGATCTGGACATATGAATGATGTTGAGGCCCACATGTTGTAATTTCAGCCTCAATCAGTGGTGCATGATATTAGCGTGAGGAAAGAATAACTACTGCATGAACGAGAGTGCACACCACATGCATGTAGTTCTTGCCAATTTCAGGCACTACTGGCCCATGTGATAATCACAATGGTGGATGTACAGATCAATGTATACCTGAAACAAATGGTGGTGTTTCCTGTAAGTGCAGTGACCCAGAGAAA
The DNA here is from genome assembly GCA_002633025.1 of Notospermus geniculatus. Taxonomy (NCBI): domain Eukaryota; kingdom Metazoa; phylum Nemertea; class Pilidiophora; order Heteronemertea; family Lineidae; genus Notospermus; species Notospermus geniculatus. The sequence continues at coordinate 72,614 of NMRB01000864.1, forward strand.
GTCCTCGCCAACAATGGAAAGGTGTGCGTTTCTAAGAACCACACATGCACCGGTTTTCGGAATTTTGTCTGTGGCAATGGTCGTTGTTTGTGGGAAGAGGCAATTTGCGATGGCGATAACGACTGTGGTGATAATACCGATGAAATTCCCAACTTCTGTGGTAAGTATTCAAAGATTATATCGACAGCTACGCTGGTGAAATATCAACCTGAAAAAATTCACTGTTTTTAAAGCATACGGTACCGTATTGTATTCAGAAAGCTTTAGGCTTCCTGTACATAGAAGTATACGGTATACCAAATCGCCGGTTAACAATGGCTTCACGATCGTGAATCCTCGGGAAGCCTTTGTTAATCGGTGTTTTCGTATACCGTATTCTTCAATAGGGAGTTTTCGCAAAGCCCCCGAAACCCCAACGCGAACGTCCAACCCATTGTTCGATTGCACAACGAGAGCACCGAACAAAAGGATAGACGTTCGCGTTGGCGTTTCGGGGGCTTTGCGAAAACTCCCTAATGTAAAGGAAGCCTTACGTCCTCGATCCGACGTTTAGTGTAAAATGTACTGTTACATACAGTAGTGTGCAAAAATATTAGAACACTTGCCATGAACTGGAAAACGAAGTACAGTCCACTCTCGTTATACCGCCAGTGGCGGTATAACGAGGGTATTGTTGTTGGCAATGTTGAAATGCCTTCGACCGAGGAAGTCAATTGTCTGTGGCGGTATATCGAGGGTCGGTATAACGAGAGTGGACTGTTTTTTTTTCTTCAATGGAATGACCCCAATGTAGCCATAAAACCATCGTTTCTTTCATTAATAGAACCTTCAACCATACTGATATTGCATAATGAATGTTCCAGAGACACCTGCATGATACCTTTGTCAATTTCTGGGGAACATACGGCATTTTGGAAATGTTGAATAATGGAAACTCTCTAGAATGAGCTTCTGAGAGCGTGGAATAACACTGGGGTTAAAACTCTTAGAAAATACATAGACACAATGCCAGAAAGATGCGCTACTGTTACTGCTGCCAAGGGGGGGGGGGGCATACTAATATTAGACTAGAGTAAAATGTAAAAAATAGGACTGCACTGATAAATTCGTAGCTGAAAGAATATCAGTACCTTTGTCTTTACCTTTTGCAATGGCAGGAAAGTGAAATCCAGGCTCTGGGACCTAATGAAACATCAGTTTCTTAATATTTGAATATTTTTGCACACTACTGTACACGTATTTGAATACATTAGAGATCTGCCTGCAGGTTTTTCAATGTGTGCTGAAAACTACGGCCTGATTCTTTTGAAGTACGTACATATGTATGTATCAGCAAGCATTTTGCGTGCTTTAAGGTTATTCACACCGCTTTTTTTCTCAGGCCAAGCAGTTTCCTCCTGCGTCAAGTAAAAAAATCCATCAATAATACGACATAGGTACATGTAACTACATTTATTAATTCAGCTGATAAAACCTGTCCGCCATCTTCGTTCGTTTGTGACAACGGCCGTTGCGTCAGTCTATTTTGGCGTTGCGATCATGATGATGACTGTCGTGATGGATCAGATGAGAGAGGATGCGGTACGTTATCATGTCTTCATTAACGAATCAAACCTCATATTCCTTGTCCTTGTGAAGAGACCTCATCTAGGGTATTGTACCACTGTGATTCTTCATGTCACTGCACAGCCTTGCAACTTGTTCATGCTGTGTGTATGGGCGGTTATATCCGCAAAATGTAGACGTTGGCAAAACAGAGACGTAGGTTACAAAATCAGAGACGTGCTTTTAGAAAACAGAGACGTTCTTTAACAAAACGAAGACGATCTGTAACAAAACATAGACGTTCAGCTGTGATTCGTAGTCATTCATTAATGAGACGTTGGGTGGCGCTCGAGTCTTTAACAAAATTTGCATACCTGCGTTATCAGAGACGTTCATATTTTTCAAACGTAGCAATAATTTTGAATGGTACGCCAAACAGAGGCGTTGACATAATTTGGAGTCGTTAATTAATGAGACGTTGGGTGGCGCTCGTGGCAGTTAAAGGTGAACTAGCCGTTATTTACCTCCTGTCCAGACAAATTTTAATGAGGTCGAGTTTGATTGGATGTTGGTGCATGGTGATGTCCCATCATGCCTCAGCATGAATTAAGATGAAAGGGGGCGCTGCGATCGCTTTCGTGAAAATCGGTTTTCTGTTTTCTAAAAGCACGTCTCTGATTTTTGAATGTTTTGTCAACGTCTACTTTTTGCGGATATAACCGCCCATACTGTGTGGCTTCGTAATTTCACAGTTTGCATTTTCCATTCCATACCAGACGTATTGTTTCAAGCTATCCCATGCCATTCACAAACCCATCCACCACGGACAGTTTGTATTTGGAGGATTGAAGTCCTCCAAATCCAAAGTTAAGGCCTTACTTGCGGTTATGGAGAACTCCACCGCCTGCCAATAGGCTGAAAACTTGGTTACATGTACAATCTTTTTAAAAAGGGAAGCCAATGATGTTTCCTATTCTGCTTATGCCAATGGGCAATTCCACGGTAAAATTCGGGATATTTTTTTACTTGTTCAGCGCGGTCTCTGCAACTCATGGCACGAAAGGACCATGAAGTACCCTGCATCATGTCAGGCTTGTGTCTATACCCTTGTCTTCTATGCCCGTGGTATGAATTAAGTTCGTTATGATTCATAATTAGTGCACTGTTTGTTAATTAGTTGCGTCACGGACGTGACCTGTGCGATGTCACGTCCGTGATGATAATTAGCAAACAGGGCACTAATTATGAATTTACAATGAACGTAATTCATACTAGGGGCATAGAAGGACAAAAGCCTGACATGATGCAGGGTATTACATCTTTCTGTTGTTCCAAAATTTGCAGAAACAGCACTGAATAAGTGAAAAAATAAGAGTAAGATTTCCGTATTATACACAAATGCATGTTGCTTAAATGATGACATACCAAATTTAGAATTGTGGCAAATTATCATGAAAATATTTAAAAGAAAACACATTTTTTAGCTCACCGGGGTGAGCTATTACGATGGTGCGGTGTCCGTCGTCCGTCGTCGTCGTTGTCCGTTAGCAGGGCACGTTTCGTAACCGCTGTAGCTATTGATCTGAAACATATATACCCCTAGGTCAGATGACCTATGACACGAAGTTTCGGTGCGATTCGACTCTTAGCTTGGCCACCAGGTGGCGGAAACCAAAAAGACGAAAAGTGCAATTAACTCCTGAACTAATGACTTGATCACCTCCAAATTTTTGTCATAGGTGTATCTACTGAGGGTACATTACATATATAACGGGTTTTTTATTTGACGTACTTTTCAAGGTCACAGTGGTCGAAGTTCAAAATTTTGCCTTTTGGTGGTACATTTCGTAACCGCGGGTGCTATTGACCTGAAACTTGGTACATTATATATACCCCTGTGTCACCAAGTTTCGGTCCGATTCGATTCTTGGGTTGGCCACCAGGTGGCCAAAACCAAAGCTCAAAGTCCAGTAACTCCTGAACTGTTCACTGGATTGTCTCCAAATTTTTATCACAGGTGCATCTAATGAGGATACGTGACATATGTAAAGGGGCTTTGATTTGACCTACCTTTCAGGGTCACAGAGGTCAAATTCAAAATTTTGCCATTTTGGTGGCACGTTTTGTGGCTATTTGGCCCTATTCAAACTTGGTGTGATCATCTATCTACTTGGTATCCTCTATATGTACAGCAAATTTTTGCCCAATTGGAATGCAAATAATGGTTACCAGGCAGCCATCTTGGAAAATGGACTTTGGCACATATATATTGTCTTAAATTATCATGCCAGAATGTTTTGACCTTGACATTTTGACCATAACGTATGACCCTGGAACTCAAGGCCCCCTGGAACATTTCGATTTAACATTTGTCATTTGTTTTTCGGGTACTTTCACCCAGGTGAGCACATGGTCCATGGACCATTTCATTAGAATCCAACATTTTCATTTCAAAATAAGCTTGACATTTCCTGGTTATTTCTAAGAAATTCGATGTGAAAAGTTTCCAACAATCTGATTTCGTTTTCACGAAACATCAAAATAACATCAGAAAAACAGGCTATAATTATATTTAGGAGGTTTTAAGACTTTCGTTTAAAAATGCTTCTCGGTCTATTGAAGTGAAAATGGTGGAATGATTAGCATGAACTATTATGCTATCACGATGAGTGACTGTTGACGAGGGAAAAATTTCGAATGAACGATTTCTGAATTATTTTGGAGTAAACTTTATCAGCTGGTGGGGGCAATGATTGCTGTGGCTGATGTTCTGAAATCAGTGCATCAGGGATGTAGGGGATGTGAACTTTTTGTAAAAAACGCGGTTTTGCAGAAATCAACCTCAGCGCCATGATGTGCATGGCAATTGATTTCCTGAATTTGTTTTCAATGTTTAATTCTTACCCTCAAACAAAACCGCTATCGAAAGTGATTCATCACCACTTGATAGAAGCTTTACTTTTCCAAGCCGATATTCAAAAGTGGTATTTTTCACCGGAATTCGGGCAGCTCCCTACATCCACGACGCACTGGTTTCAGAATACCAGCCACAGCAACCATTGCTCCATAATGCCCACATCTGCTGATGATATTTCATTGAAATTGACCCACACGTACAGAAATAATTCAGAAAAACGTATATTTATAAATGAATGGAAATTCTCAGAATATTCCATAATGAACAACTGTGTACATCATTTCCCCCTTCTTCCTCGAATCACATATTCGTCGTGCCACACTGGGTCTCAGGTTCCAAACTAATTCAATCACTCGTCGGGGAAGACTCTCAGATGTATCATCTTTTTGCTCTGCTCCGCCTTGCGACCTTCAAAAGTTCTTGTACCCTCTTATGGTACCATGACAAGAATGAGCATGTTCATTTCTCTGTCTTCCCCGTCAGCCGGTCACATGTCCCCTGAGGTCATATGTTCCCAGATTTGACCAACGGGAACATTAAATTTTGTCTCACCACCCTATCATCATCTTTTCACCGATTTCTGTTGTTTAGTTCATCTCAGTGTTAATAATAATAATAATAAATTAATAATAATTTATTTAATTAAAGTGCTACATTAACGATTAAAACATTTTCTAACACTGTACATAAAAGATTGGAGTGACATTAATTAAGACAATTCATAAAACAATGGACTAGAGTCTGATTAAAAGGAGAGAGAATAGAAAGAGATGAAGATAAAACTACCCAAAATATTTTACAAATAAATGTGTTTTAAGATGTTTCTTAAAAGATACTGTGTCTGTGAGACTGCGCAATGAAACCGGCAGTGAATTCCACAGCCTGGGAGCCAGGGCTCTCAGTGATCGGTCCCCATACTGCCCACTTGTACGAGGGATGGCCAGAAGCCAGGGATCAGCAGAGGACGGAAGACTGCGGGCCGGGCTCCGCAGCCTGAGGAAAACCTGAAGATAGCTCGGACTGCTCTCCCGGTGAAGCACACCGTGCGTCATAAGAAGAGCCTTGTTTTCAATGCGCAGTCTCACAGGCAACCAGTGGAGATTATTTAAAATAGGCGTAATATGCTCCCCTCTCTTGGTTCCGGTGAGAAGTCTCGCTGCAGAATTCTGAGCCTTCTGCAAGCGGGACATCTCACAATCAGGCAGACCCAAGAGGAGGGAGTTTTGAAAGTCCAACCTGCAAGTGATGAGGGCGTTTATCACCCGAGCACAGGTCTCAAAAGTAAGGTACATGCATCTGTGTTGTAGCCTTCCTCCATTGTTTGTTTCAGATTTTCCAACATGTGGTCCCAGTTCTTTCACCTGTAGTAATGGTCGTTGTATTGACATGCTGGACAGATGTAATGGAATATCAAACTGCCGTGACGCCATACATTCTGACGAACTCGACTGTCCAGGTGGGGAAAGCAATTCAGTCGCCCCCTGATTACTGTAATATACACGTGCCCGTCACCCTTCCATGGAGTCATCACGTTGCTTAACTTCTAGCGCTGAGGCCAACGCGCTAACCACTAGGCCATAAACTGGCCTGCGGGTTAAGCCATACCATATAGTACCTGCAAGGGGTTAAAATGCACCATCTCCCCTTTTGGACAGAGATGACTCGTTCTTGAGTCACTAAAGCATGGCGCACACGAGCGATTTTTTGAGCGATTTTCTAGGCGACTAGCCTTGCGACTACAGGAGCGACTGAACATATTTTTAGTTTTTTTAGTTTTTTTTTGACTCGTTTGCGACAAATGCTTCACCGGGAGATCAGTGATGTCGCGGATGATATAACTGATCGACCTCAAAGGTAATTATCGCATGCGACCTAGTAGTCGCATCGGTAGTCGCCCCCATTTTAGTCGCTCGTGTGCGCCATGCTTAAGTGCCATTCTGTGTCTCAGTGCCGAACTTCACATTCCAGATTCGACGCGGAAGGTCTGCCAGATGTAATATACACGTGTCGGTCACCCATGAGTGATCGCGCTTTGTTGCTTATCTCCTAGCGCTGAGGCCAACGCGCTAACCACTAGGCCATAAAGGAGATCCTCCATGGCCGGCGGGTTAAGCCATGCCATATAGTAGTTGCAAGGGGTCCAATGCAATTACAAATCAATTTTCCATCCCGGTTTTCCACTGTCAAAGCTTGGCTTTTCAAACAATAAATCAAACCCATTGTTTTTTTATATATTATGGCACTTCAATACACGTGTCCTCTGACACGAGGCCGCTTTACATGGTCCTGGTGTAGGTTCGAGGCCAGCTTACTTACTTTTTGTACCAAGAAAAGGGAGGGAGACTTACAGGTCGCATGGCTTTTTCATACCAGTGGGCTGGCCTCGAACTGGATCGAAACGACTTCGTGTGAACAAACCATTGATTCTCGTCGGGGTAGAGATGACATTTTATCGAAGGGACGTGTCCTTGTGGGGAAAAGATGCAATCCTGTGGATAATGTCTGCAGGATCGTGTCAAGAATCCGTCGAGAGGTGTTCTCGTTTTCGAAAAAAATATTCAGTCGGATATTCCTTGTAGTTGTAGAGATGCCTTCCTGCGGGGCAGTGTCCCAAGGAAAGTGTCTAGTGGTTCTCTAAAGTAGAAGTGGTGTCTTTCTGGAAGAAGTTTGCAGTTGGACAAGTCTTAAGTAGGTGTAGAGATACCCTTGTCGACGGAACACTCTGTCATGTCTGTGGGATATTGCCCCAAGTAAAGTGTCTCGATGTTCCTCTCGAAGTGGTGTCTTTCTGGAAGAGATTTCAGTTGGGCACATGGTGTTAGTTCCCTTGTTGGGAAAGAAATGCCATTGTCGACGTGATTTCCTGTGCCACATTGCCCTAATGAAAGTGTTGGGATGTACCTCTCACAGTGGTTTCATTCTGGAAGAAGTATCCATTTGGACACGTCCTTCGTAGGGCCCTTGTCGACAAGACGTCCTGTGGGAGAATGCCCCAAAGAAACTGTCGCGATGTTCGTCTAGAAGTGGTGTCTTTCTGAGTGAACTGTGTAGTTGGATATGTCCTTTAGAGGGAGAGATGCCGTTGTCCATGGACGGGAGTCTCTGGGATAGTGTCCCAATCAATGTGTCTTGATGTTCCCCTAGAAGTTGTGTCTTTCTGGAAAAGATTTCCGTTGGACACCTGGTGTTAGGTGCCCTTGTTGGGAGAGAAATGCAATTGTCGACTGGATGTCCTGTGCCACTAATGCCCCAATGAAAGTGTCAGGATGTTCCTCTAGCAGTGGTGTCTTTCTGGAACAAGTATCCAGTTGGACATGTCATTTGTACTGTAGAGGTGCCCTTGTCGACGGGACATTCCCAATGACATTCCCAATGAAAGTGTCTGTATTTTTCTCAAGAAGTAATGTGTTTCTGGAAGAGATGTTCAGTTGGATACATGATCATCGTGTTCACGTCCCTTGCACAGTAGATCATCATTCACGGACACTTGTCGTCTTTACGTCAATCGATCCTATTTGTTTCAGCCACAATGACCTGCCCACCCGATCATGTCCAATGTCATAACACCACTGTATGTCTGCCCCGCTACTTTCTGTGCGATGGTGACAAGGACTGTTCTGATGGTTCAGACGAATGGGACACCTATTGTGCAGCGCACGAATGTCCTGATTCTTTCTTCCGTTGTAAGAATCACCGATGTTTGAGTACGTATCAGATCTGTAACGGCATCAAAGACTGTCCGGATGGGGAAGATGAAGACCTTGACTGCCGTGAGTGTTCCATAATCTACACAGAGACAAAAAGCGATCTCATCTCGAGATAAAATAATTCTCCAAGCATACTCTTGTCCCTAAAGTGAATTTCTTTTGCTACTCGAACCCAAAATGAGACACCAATTTTCGCCGGCTGATGCCCTCTTGCATTGACTGAAGACAACTGCAACTGGAGTCTCATTCTGAAGGACACACCTTGAATTCATGTCAAGTAGAGACAAAATCTACTCATTTTGAGTTTTCTCATTTCTCCAGTCGATGGGACGGCATCAGCTGGAGAAAATTGGTGTCTGATTTTGGGGACAACTCAAGTCTTGGAAAACAAATCGAGGGGAAACGAAACCCGCTCATGTGAAGAGCTCTGTGGTATAGTGGTTCTGGTCTCCGACTTGCGGTTAGAGGGCCCTGGGTTCAAAACCCACTGGGTGTGAAACGTTTTTTTTTTATATGGAGACATAACTTGTTTATTTGATTCGAGACAACAGACAATCCGGTGGAAACAGCTGAGAATCATTTTAACCAGTTGGATACAATGTCATCTCAAGTGGAGACCCAGTTATGTCCATTCGAGTAGCAAAAGAAATTCATTTTAGGGACAAGAGTTGGAGAATCATTTTATCTCGAGATGAGATCGATTTTTTTCTCTGTGTAGTGCAAAAAGAATCTCCTCTCACTGGCTGCACTGAATGCATGTTTAAATTTCTAATACTGATACTTTCGGTCCGAGTCCTCGACCTCTGCCTCCCCGCTCGTTCCTGAACGCTCAATGATGTTTTCTTAGCAGACGATCTCCTCCCACCCCGCAGTTTTGTATAATGGTTCACAAGGTGACCCTTATTTTCAACACTGTCTGACATTTCTTGTGCTGTTTGGCAATGTTTGCAGCTGTATGTTAGCTGTTGAAGGAGCAATGGATTTGAAATTTCGTGTGTGGCCAAATTCTATCATGATGGTTGTATTTGTGCGAGAGGTTGCCAACAGATGCGCCGTGGGAAATGTTTTAAGTGTTTTAGGTGGGGGATTTTCGAGGATATTTTGTTTAAATTAAGACTGAGTAAATGATTTCGACCAGGGTTTGGTGGCATTGAGTTGTTGGAGGAAGGCAGTGGCGTGGGGAAAAGAATAAGGCCGAGTGTCATCCCTGAATCAGCTTGTGAAGCTTTTGACGTTACGGTACCCATCTTACGTATTACATGTACGTTGGACAGACTTGCTAGTGTTATAAGTTTGCCCGATGGTTGCTTGCATCATGCACGCCATGCTCTATGGTATCTGTAATGTTTCTTACATCACGTGGGCATTGCTTGAATATCACACAGGATGTTGCACCTCAGTGGCTCGGACAGCCAATAATACCTGACAATCGGCGGAGGTAATTCTTTGGCCCAGTGATATTCTCCTGTGCACTCGCTTTCACTCCATTGATCGCGGTGGAATTAGATCAGAATTTAAGGCTCGGTCCATGTGACAAATAGTGTCGCACCTTGAAAGTCAGGCCATCTTGCCCTGACAAGTGTTCCTATCACTCCTACTCTCGCTCAATCCACCCTTGCCTGATACTACCCACATTTCTGCTCTCACTGCCACCCGGAAGATGAGTGGCCAATCAGAGCTCTCTCTGAGCTATTACCTCGCCTCCAGGAACTGAGCAATGAACGAAGTACACGAAATACGTAGTGTATGTAACCGAATACACCTAGGCTCGAGGTGAATCAGCAGAGCAAACATGGCGGCTTCAGAACTTTGATATGTCACTTGGAGTCAGAAATTTGTGGAAAATACAATGTTTCGTCGCTAGCTTCACATCAGAAGGATACTATTCATGTGTTTGTATCAGGGAAGGACTTGTTTGTGTCAACTATGACCGGGAAAGGGATGTCATTCATGTTTTACACGGCTTCAACTGCGTCGAAGTTCAGATGTCAGTGGACTACTAATGTATGCGAGGACTTTTCTGATTGGCTCTCAAGTTGGCTCTTCTTTCTATCGATGTTCGTCGCGATTTAACAAACAATTATTGTTTTTTGACGAATTATGCTGTAAAATGAAGGATTTTGATATCAAGTAATAAAGAACACAGGTATGCTTAACGTTGAATATGTTTTTTGGTGAAATATTTTGCTCTGGATTATTTTTAATGACAGCAGTGGGGCTGAGCATGATAAACGGCACAATCTGCTGGGAGTGGAATTCAGTAGGGAAAATGTCAAGGGTGAAGAGAGCGTAGTCGGAGGGCGAAGTGACCGTAGGCCTTGATATGTCAAGATGAGTCAGGCCAAAGATGATGCAAGGAAAGTATAGCAACACAACACTTTTGGTAAATAATTTGCAATGTATTCACAAGAACCAGTGCAACATACAGGTGACAGAACAAAACTATGTACACAACATTGATTTCAGGGTACATGGGTTCCTCTGCTGGTCGACTAGCACTTCGTGTATCATCTGCGCGTCATCTATCAGCTGCCGTCGTACATACATTCACCGAACAACGTAACTTATGGTATTTCCACGTTTCGTAAACCACGAACCACATCGGCTGAACCTCGTTCTGGTTAATCTCATTACCCGTGATAGGGAAATCGTACGGTGTTTAATGACGTTGGGTCTCAACTGGGGTCTCAACAAGAGTGGTACCAACAATGAGCTGCCAAAAAAACGCAAGTCTTAGGCGAGTATCAACACTGAGAAAATCACTATTCTAAGAGTAATGTGTGGCAAAATTTAGAAGTTTGAATTCTAGGAAATAGGGAAAGTACTCACGTGGTAAGGTATCTTATGTGTAACCTGAGAATTAATTGCGACATATATTTTTGCAAGTACTGGCATATGTTTATCTGGAGGCGTTTGTCCCTGTATATTGAAGAGACAACATACATGAATTTCTGGTAAAATTCTCCCACACTGCCTATACTGTACAACAGTGTGGTCTGGTCTGCTGTGTGATCTGGTCTGAATAAAAAGCTCACAAGCTACCAATAAAACCCTAAAACAGATTAAGCAGGTTTATGTAATAGGCAGGAAAGCAGGGGCTTACCAACAGAAAGGCACTGGCAGGCATGCTCACCCAAGCCAAAACCTCAACAAACCGTATTAACCCTTTCATATGAAGTACCCTATTTTGTTTTAGGTTACAGTCCACCTGTGTATTTTACTCAGTGTGTTTTACGATTTTCACAGGGAAACGGAAATTTTTAGCTGATATATCAGTTGAATGTGTGGTAGTCATCCGTTTCGCTGTAAAAATCTTAGAACACGTTGCCTGAAACGCACAGGTGGACCTAGACCTTTACAATGTTTACGTCACCAATCCAGATAGCGAGAACAGGACCTGCTTCGGAAGCCAGTTCACGTGTGATAATGGACAATGCATCAGTAGGCTAATGGTGTGCGATCACGAGAACGACTGTGGTGACAACTCCGATGAGGAACCGCACCAGGATTGTAGTAAGTGGGGGACATAAAGGTCTGTTGAAGGCCGCAGCAAGAACTGGGCAACATCAGTGCCGCAACCTCTTTCGTTTCTTGGGCATGTTGGGGGTAAAATAGAAGTTGTTCAGGATAAACGTGCAAGGGCTGGTGAACGATGCTCGTTGTAAATTGATACAACGTGCACGGGCTGCACAGAAAGAAAACACGATCTCATCTCGACATAAAATGAATCTCCAACTCTTGTCCCTAAAATGAGTTTCTTTTGCAACTCGAATATACATAACTGAGTCGCCACTTGAGATGACATTGTCTCCAACTGTTTAAAATGATTCTTAGCTGTCTCCGCCGGATTGTCTGTTGTCTCGAATCAAATAAACAAGTGATGTCGCCATATATAAATAAACGTTTCACAGCCAGTGGGTTTCGAACCCAGGACCCTCTGATCGCAGTCGGACACCAGAACCAACACACCACCAGCTCCTCATGAGCAGATTTTGGTTCCCCTCGGTTTCTTTCCAATATTCTCCAGCTGATGCCCTGTCCCATCGACTGGAGAACTGAGAAAACTCAAAATGAGTAGACTTTGTCTCCACTTCAGAATGAGACTCCAGTTGCAGTTATCTCCAGTCGATGCAAGAAAACTGGTAAAGCCTTAGAAAACTTACTGGTACTCATTTCTGTGTTCGAGTAGCAAAGAAACTCATTTTAGGGACAAAATAGCAGGCTAGAGACTCATTTTAACTCGAGCTGAGATCTTTTTTTTTCTTCTGTGTGGTGAACCATATTTCTTGCAGTTGGTTTCTGATATAACGTGCACGGCCTGGTAAACCATACTCCTTGTAACTGAATATTGATATTAACGTGTAAAGCCTGGTAAACCTGCTCCTTGTAATTACATATACATTAGTTTGTGATATCACGTTGAAGGCCTGGTGAACCATATTCCCTGTTAGAAGGGAGTTCTTGCAAAGCCGCCGAAACGCCAACGTGAACGCCAAACCCATTGTGCGATGCCAGGAAGAGGAGAACATGGAACAAAAGGATAGAGGTTTGCATTGGCGTTTCTGGGGCTGTGCGAAAACTCTATCATGTCTATATTGGTTTGTGGCATCACGTGGAAGAACTTGTGTGAACCTTACTCCTTGTAAATGTGTTTTTGATATAACACGTGCAATGGCAGGTGAAGTCCCGAGGCGAGAGCCTGAAACCTAGTTGATTCACCACTACCACAACCCTAGTTGATTCTGAAACACGGTGATATAATATTTCAGCTGATAGGACCTGTCCGCCGAACTACTTCACGTGCCCTGAATCATACTGCATTCCCAATCACTACGTTTGTGATGGTTATCGCCAGTGCAAGAATGGTGAAGACGAACAGCAGAACTGCCCAGAACGTCAATGTCAAAGTCTTCAAATGAAATGTGCCAATGGACACTGCATATATGACATCCTCAAATGTGACCATATCGACCACTGCGGTGACGGATCTGATGAAGTGAACTGCAGTAAGTTGAACATTTTCTGAAATTTATACTGAGACAACTATTCCAGGCTGGTCCCAAAAGTGTTTCTCCTCGTCCCGTAGTTTGAGGATGACAAAGGTGAAGAATGTCAGCCAGAAAAAATGCTACTACTATATCAACGAAGTCCAAGGCTTTACCTTATACACGTCGTGAGCGTAGTTCCAGGGTCAGAAATTGAGGGGCCTTGAGTGAAATTAAAACTCAGAAAGTGGGGGTAGGAAACTAAAGCCCTCACACAGACCTGTATTAGACCCTTCCAAATATAACCGTGAATCCTTGATATGCACATGACTATGAACCTATCTTGATAAAGACAAAAGAAATTAAATGTGATCAATGAATATTGTGGGTCAGTCGATCAGAATCCAGCATAGAATCGACATTAAATCTAAGCTTCACTTTCGGACATGCAAATGGAAATGATAGGCCTTAGGTGAAGTACGTGAATTTTAGGGGGACACATATTTACATGTTTCTGTGCACTGCCAGTCCTGTTTGCAGTGATTTGGGACATTTTTTTTTTGGAAAATTTCGTTCCCTTACGAAATCACACCCCGCCATGCATAGTTTGACGGGAGGCACTGCATTCCCCAAGGGTGAGGCATTGACTGGCCCTGTACGAACATTACGTTATCCATCTTCCACTCTCGTTTGATTCTTTCTCAATTAGCATACCCACCTTGTGACATGACGTCACATTTCAAATGTAAAAATGAACAGTGCATCCTGAGGTCGTTATTGTGCGATGGAAACAACGACTGTCGAGACAAATCTGATGAAACTGAGGAAATGTGCCGTAAGTACAAACCAACAACCAGGGGAGTTTACCAACAGGCTGTTAGAAAGTCACAGTGGAAATCTCGGTGCCTGTCTCCTCTGAGTTGAGGTTCAAGATACCTAAAGCATGGCGCACAAGGGCGACTAAAATGGGGGCGACTACAGATGCGACTACTACGTCGCATGCGATAATTACCTTTCAGGTCGATCAGTGATGTCATCCGCGACATCACTGATCTTCCAATGAAGCATTTGTCGCAAACGACTCAACAAAAACTAAAAAAACTAAAAACATGTTCAGTCGCTGCGTCGCAAGGCAGGTGTGAACGGAATCCAAGTCCCCCTGGAATAAACGTCCGGTCTTATTGTTCAGCGAGGGATTAGAATATATAGTTAGCGAGACCATGACCATTCGAATATAACCTTACAATAGCGGGCTATTGTTTGGCGGATCTGCATTCCTAGGACGCTGATTCCTGTCACACCTGTCGCCTAGAAAGAAGCTCGAAAAATCGCCTCTGTGCGTCATGCTGCCCGCAAGCCCCAGTCACATATCCGCTCCGGGGCCCGTACGGCGAGTAAAAACCAATTTCTACGGTGCCCAGTTTGATCCAGTCTAATTTCCGCTTTATTGAGGCGATATTTGGCATAACTCATCTTAGATCCGTGTTTCAGTCTCTAAAATCCGCGGCAAGCCGCTGGGTGGGGAAAATCGTACGGGGCCGGTGGATTTGTCCATTCCGGATTTATCCATTCCGGGGCCCGTACGGTGAGAAAAACAGACATTTTGGCCAATTTCTACGGTGCCCAGTTTGATCCAGTCTAATTTCCACTTATCCATTGAGGCGATTTCAGCATAATTCATCTTAGATCCGAGTTTCAGTCTCTAAAATCCACGGCAAGCCGCTGGGTGGGGAAAATCGTACGGGGCCAGGAGGATTTGTGACCTAGGCTTTACTCACAAAGCTCTCCTATCTTTATACAGTGCGTAAACTATTGTCCTATTGTTCACTGTCAAGCTGACAAAGTGTTTACGTACCCTTAAAGTTACGTCTTGACTACCAAGGGTTGTGACATCGCTCCGCCCTTCGACTACGCTCACACAAACCCTTGACGAACTTCGCTGTGGTAAGCGGTTTCCAACCGGATGTTCCTGTTTGTGGACTGACTCCCGCTGTTAGTTTTCGTTTTTCATCATAGATCGTTAACATTTGCAATAAACCTGAACATTTTTAAATACCACGTCAGTTTTTCTGTACACCTAACTTCTCTGATTTAGGAAACTGGTGTTATTTTTGTTCAACAGCATAGTTCATGCGAGTAGTGGGTAAATCGCAATTGATAGAATGGCTGACCATCCTCGCTCCTAATACTTTCCAACCACAAAATATACAGCGGTTGGTTGAATTGGCTTGTTGCCAACCTGGGAGCGAGGTTGGCTAACAAGTGTTCTGATTGGTGCACCACAACTCGAGGTGTGAGAGAAACAGAAATCCTGGCGAAATTCTCCATGGGTTTGTGCGTACGAAGTATGAGGTAGTACAGACACATGGTAGGCCGTGATGTTAAAGTTACGGAGGCTTTGTGAATACGGTCCCTTGATTCGACACCTGATGAGACGCCACCTTCACGGAGGGCGGACTCTCCTACACACTAACGATTTTCCCAGAGCACTTTAGTTTTTTCCGTGACGGCTCCTACATGTATCGGTGCGCCAAATTAGTAAGCTTGCCACAGTTAACGCTCAGCTCGGGACGATTTAAAAAATTGTCCCTTTTTTACATACAACAGCATAAGCAAACTGTACTTTCCTTCTGATACTTTTAATGAAATTCGTCACTTTTTCCAGAAATTTGTTTTTATGAATGACATTTGATTTTATAGCTGTCCGGAGAATGCCATTAAATATGTTGTCACCGTCACACAGAAAATTGGTACGAGCGTACCCCTGAGATTCCTTCTCTCAACATCCCTCCACCCTGTAGTCTCACACCTTCGTCTTTAGCCATCCTAATTCTGATACATGTACATGTACATGTATATTTATTCAGTATCTCCAGCCCCCACGTGCCCAGGGAAACAGTTTCGATGCAATGAGGGCACGTGTATCGACTATGCCTTGGTCTGCAACAAGCATTCCGAATGCCCGGACCAATCGGACGAGTCACACTGCCGTGAGTTGTGTTATTGTTATTTCCTGTAGGCCTACTGTATGACCCGGTCACCTCCGCATCATATATATATATCGAGTGGGCCGAAAAAGTGATTAAGTAATTTTCAACAAATTAAACACTTTACAATGGGGGGGGGGGGCATTTTAGACATGCAATTACAAGGATATTAACAATCTTTGTCAAATCAGTTTTGGCATGATGAAAAATCAAAACTCATATCGAAAATTTGATGCCGTAGGCCTACTGAAATAGATATCGGGAGGTGCCAAAAATTTGAACTTCATACATGTATTTCATACATGCAGTTCATATGTATTTCAATGGTCATCCAATAGAATTTGTGAAAATTTCTCCAGAATGGAAAATATGATTTTTTTGTACATGGTACGGATTTCGGTGTTTGTGCTTAAAGCCAGGGTCAACATGCTAGAGAAAGAGAAAGTATCTGTGACCAAAAAAGTGAAATTGAACCGGTATAGGTGCAGTGCTACATGTAGCGGACACTCGCAATCTTCGGACCCTATTTTCCATGTAGCAGATCAGCCGTTTAAGCCAAGGGGCTGAAATTTGTACCATAAACACAGGAAGTCCTACTTTTTATGGTCCCCACCTGTGGTGTGGGGACCATATTGAGATCACTCAGGTTCTTCGGTTTCTTCTTTCTTTCTTCTTCTGATGAAATCATGTAAATATACCAGTTAGAAATCTATAACGGTTAGGGAAAAAATCCACTGGCGGCCCACCGATGTAGCGAGTTTATGGTCAGAGTGCTGACCACTCAGCAATCAAGGAAAGTTATTTTCAATACATTAACACTATGAAAGCTGGGATCGTGATGTTTCAGACATGCAAGGATGAATGATACGCATATTATGTAATTGTAAAAGGTTTAGCCCTACGTCGATGACATGAGAACGATAATCTAAATTTCGAGTAAAAAAAATCTTATGCCGGACTGACATAAATCTCGAGCGTGGCACAAAAATACCAAATGGAACGCATTTTAAGGAAGTGAATCTATAGTATAATTGACAGTGGCACTTTAAGTTCGACCGCTAACTCCTCCGTGATTTCTGATCGAAATGGCACCATTTTCACAGGGAATGTTGAGAATGACAAGGGGTGGTCCTTCGGTGGGTGCCATTGTATTTTTTACCCCTTATGCCGCCCTCTGGCCTCATGCATCATGTGAGTGTGTGCTTGCCATGGGTATCATGCTAGTAGAGGGTTAATGGTTGGGTAACAGTGAGGGTCATTTGGGTTAGGGTCAGGGTTATTGTTGGAAGTAGTGTTTGGATAGGATTAAGATTAGGATTAGGATTAGCTTTTGCTATGCATGTACATGTATAGGTGAGGGGGAAAAGTTGGTCGTAATGGATACATCGGTTAGGAAAAAAATTGCGTGCCGCATG
>NMRB01000864.1:90640-108119 GCA_002633025.1 Notospermus geniculatus
CACCATGTTTCTATCTATTGGTAATACATTTATGGGGTGTAAATCCCACCGTTCAAAAGTTAGCTGTACATCGCATCCCATTCTCCTGTACAACGCTCAGTCATGGTCAGTTCTTGGGTCCAATGCTGAAGTCAGTGTCCTCAACTTCAAAGTCAATTTTTCGGCGTCTTGCAAAAAATCTCAAAGGCCACCCACCCTAGTGTGACTCAGGGGGGTCCCCTGAACACATTACCCGGGGGTGGCCTTTTACAGCAGTCGGTCCCCCATTTTCACCAAAAATGGGGTTTTGCCCCCTGGGTATGTGCGTCATTCCTTCGAACTACAGACTTCTACCCCAGGCGGTAGCCACTACACACTGTTCAAGGTGGCTGTTCCCTTTAGTTTACATGCCAAATATTAGCCAATCAGATTACGCGTTGCAGAAGAGCTTTGGATTGCAAGTTGCGATGTCAGCTGTACAGTGCACTGCAATGGATCGAATCGAGTCAGGTTTTCCGATTTATGTCTTGCAAAATGCTTGGATTTCCAGTAAATTTCTGACATGACGGACAAAGCTGTACTCAAAATGTACAACAAAAAATATTTGTATTCCTGGAAGCCAGAATGACAGACGCTGCCGCGAGTTGATAAAAGGGGCATTTTGATTGGCCACTCGCGACTAGGACCAAGCCGTGAAATAGAAATGCTCCTATTGACGCCAGGGGTATGAGTGATGTAACAGGAGGTGTAGTCACGCGATGCCCCTGGTGTGTCAGGATGCCACAACCACAACCACAGTTACAGGGTGGCCCTAGCATACTTTCCACTTAACCCTCAGTCCCTAATCGCTGATTGACATCTATGAATGATGATAGAGAATCTTTGTAGAAGAACCCCAAGATACCGGACGGTACCTCGATTCAGTCCAGTATAGTTTTACATGTAGCTGCAGAGCCATTTTTGCAAAGCAAAGTTAGAGGTCTTTCTATCAACTTTCCAGCTAGCAAACTATGATTATGATTAGGACTTCAACTTGGCTTTACAAACAATCTTTTACTCTAACCACTGCACCGAATTGGGATATCTTGGTGTTTTTCTCGAAAGATTCTTTATCCATCATTTCCATTGCTATGCTGTGTTTGGGACTTTGGGAAGTGGAAGTTTAATGCCTGGGTTTTTTGGGCCACCCTGTATAGCATGTCTTCAAACCAATTTGACTACATCACATAAAATCCCGGGTTTTTGATTTGACCTACTTTTCAAGGTCACAGAGGTCAAAGTTCAAAATTCACTGTTTGGTGGCACATTTCATGGCTATTTGACATAGGGTGTTGTGATTTGGTGTGAAGATATATCTAGGCACCCTGCACAAGTGCACCAAATTTCAACCCGATCGGACTTCAAATATGGCCGCCAGGAAGCCATCTTGGAAAATGGACTTTGACCCACATTTTATAAATACCGGTAGGAGTACCGGTAGGTAGGATGTTTTAACCTGGTCAAAATATGTATCTAGGTGCCATATAAATATATAGTAAATTTCAGTCAGATTCGACGTCAAATATGGCCGCCAGGGAGCCATCTTGAAAAATGGACTTCGGCCAACACCTCATAAATAGTGGTAGCTAGGATGCTTTAACCGTGCCTAAATATGTGTCTTGGTACCGTCTACTTTATGCCAAATT
The DNA here is from genome assembly GCA_002633025.1 of Notospermus geniculatus. Classification (NCBI taxonomy): domain Eukaryota; kingdom Metazoa; phylum Nemertea; class Pilidiophora; order Heteronemertea; family Lineidae; genus Notospermus; species Notospermus geniculatus. The sequence goes on from NMRB01000864.1 coordinate 92,305, forward strand.
TCGGTTCGATTGGACTTAACATGGCTGCCAGGCAGCCATCTTGAAAAATTGACTTTGGCCATATCTCATCAGTAGTAAATGTTACGATGTTTCAAGGGTGTCTAAATGTCTATGTAGGTATCCTGTACATTCCTGCTAAAATTTCAGTCCCAAGGAACATCACGTGTGGCCACCAGGTGGTCATCTTGAAAAATAGAATTTTTGACATCTGTGACCTAGACAGGAAAGCAGTTTGTTCACAAATACCACTTGTATTCAGGTATTGTACTCCTGGGTGTCATCACCTGAGTTTATGTCATTGAACTGATGATACAGATCAGATCATAAAAATACTTCTTGGTGTGTTCAGCTTTGTCGTATCTGTTCTGATCCTTCAACATTCACCATGAGAGTCACAGTTTCACATTTAACCATGGAGACTTATCACACAGGTGAGCACAATGGCCCTGGCCATTTTTTGAGGTGTCAGTGGGAGGGTGCACCATCCATGGAATGCTATCAGTGGGGAGCACATATCCTTGATATTAGCTGATGTCTTTATCTCAGCTTGTTTTACGTGATAATCACACTCTCCACGATGTGTCACTAGTGGAAGGACCTCTGCACGGAGACCCCTCATTTAAACGCTATCAATAACAGGACTCGGTAGTCATGTGGGAATTGTGGGACACTTTGGTTAATGAGCCCTTGGACATGTGGCGAGGAACCGGTGAGATATTCGTTTTTCATCATTCTCTGTAATCCACAAATTTTATTGATACTTTCAGTTTAATTCTTTGCTGAAATGTGGAGTTTTTGCAACTTTTTTTCACAAGGATCGGGGTAGTTAGTTTGTCATCCTTTTTAAAATTTCGTTTATTTCTGTCAATTAGGCCTACAGTCAGTATCAAATGTTTGAAACTTTATGCCGAGGGCAGACACAATACAGTGACGCATTAGTAGCCCGTGGAACTCCCTGGATTTTGAAAAAGATTACTACTTGTGGGTTTTTCTGTGATCACTCAATCCTGAAGTGGAGCTGCTGTGGTGTAGTTGTTTGGGTCTTCTCTGCCACAAGGTGCAAGTTGGCTGAGACTCTGGCTAAATATCCTCAACTCCATTGGCTCACTACAATCTGCTGTTAAAGGGGTACCTTAACTGGCAGGGGTGGTTTCATGTAGGACTACAGTCACATTTGCCCTTTGTGGCAGTGGGACTGTGCTCCCAGGAAGTGGAGTGGAGTTTGATCTAGATTGCACAGGTCAATAAGTTAACTGGTGTATGTGAAAGCACTTTGAGACTGTATGTAGCCGTGGTTACACTACATAAAATCCCCGGTTTTTTTGCAGTCACACCTATGAATTGCCGGGCTTCAAGAAACCCGTGTCTGAAAAACACGGGTTTTTGAAACACGGCAAGCTCGATTGTGCTTTTCGAAATCCCCATGTTTCCGTTAGTTCTTAGCACGGCTACAGATGGCGCAACGGTTAAGTGACGTCGTTTTTGCGCCTCCAACAATGTGTGCCAATACAGAAATGACCGAAGAGTCAGTGCATGCAGCGCAACTGTCGCCAGGCTACTTAACTACAATCTAGTAGTGTGACCTCTCGCCGGGATTTTCGTACACACGGGTCTGGAAAAACACTGGTATTTTCAACAGGTCTAACCGTAGCTTATATTACATTGGAAAATGGTATACATGTATAAATGCCTCACATTATTATTATTATTATTATCATTAATCATACCAAGTAGATACTTGCTGAAACAGCCCATACTTTTATAAATGTGGCAGTTGGGGGGGGGGGGACTTTCTTATATTACAACCTGTTCTCCCTGAAACAACCATATTCTGTTATTTGGCAAATTAACCATATTGCTAATGAGTGATTGTGCATATGCAGGGCACGAATTTTACGAAGGTCGTGGCTTTTGGTGCCCACCCCCGCAGCGGCCTTGGTGCCCCNGGTGGAGGGGGGTGGGGGGTGGACTTTCTTATATTACAACCTGTTCTCCCTGAAACAACCATATTCTGTTATTTGGCAAATTAACCATATTGCTAATGAGTGATTGTGCATATGCAGGGCATGAATTTTACAAAGGTCGTGGCCTTGGGTGCCCACCCCCGCAGCGGCCTTGGTGCCCCTGAAATTTTACTTGAATTCATCATCACCAAGGCCAAAATGGCAGTGCCCCACAAAATTTTAAATTCGAGCCCTGCATGCATATGAAAGAAGGCAATTAGAATAATAGAGAGGATGCGCAGCGTCACGACTCCCACTCCCACTCCGAGGTGACACCCTTTTTGCGTCTTGCGTCATCAGTTACTGCAGGGGTTTCCCGGTGAAGTTGGTCGGAAAAACGAGTTGAAAGCATCGAAGTCGTAAGTGGTTTCCCAATTGCTTTTTCTCTTGTTTGAGCAGGTGTTAAATATGATTAAGGTTGACATAGCATTCTTTGAACATTATTCTTGAAACACTGATCCCTTTTATCGGGATGGAGGGTGCTGAACACATCAAATTTACGTGTTTTTTTGGTGTGCCAAAATCGTGAAAAAAAGGCGGCGTAGGCGCGCTACACATGGCCTACAGATCCATGACGTTGGTTGGGGACCACTGCGTGAAGGACGACGTCATGTGACGTCGCCCACGTCGTAATCACTTCACGTCTTGCGCAACCTGAAAAACGACGCTACGAGTTCCGAGAACGACTCCGAGACCAACTCGGAGTGGGAGTGGGAGTCGTGACGCTGCGCATCCTCTCTAATGAAGACAACTGTCCAGTCTCCTTGTGCTCCTGTCGCGCACACCTGTCTTTTCATCACAATTCAATCAAACTTTAAAGCCGCACAGTATAGACAGATGGGTCATAATTGGTAACCCTCTAGCGGCCAAACATGTAACTACGAATAAAATTATTTCTGTTAATACATACGTTTATCCGGCCGGTTGCAGACATTTTTGCAGCGGCATCCCACACTTGATCTGAAAAGAAAGCCATACCGGTACTCCGTAACACTAGTATTGCTACAGATGACAAAGTCATACATGTGTCAAACCACGATGCGATACACAGCGCAACACGCAGCATTGGGGATTCCCCCAACCTCGATACAGGATAATGCTATATGTGGTTCTATGGTAGGCCTAATTATACATGCCTGTAATGAGGTTGCACTATGATTTCGGCTAAACTGGGAGTGAGTAGCAGTGCATACTGTGCGGTTTTAACATTTTCACTGACTTCCATTGTTTTGGGCACTTTGCCGATGATTGTCAATTTTACCAATAAATTGGAAAAAGTGCTTTCTTGGCCGGACTAACTGCTTTGAATACATGTGCATTCTTTCTGGAAATAAGCTTTCTCGAGAGGGAGGGCCAAAGTGACTGTTTGTTGTACAGCTAACGAGTAGCAATTTTTAGCTTACCTATGAGCTATAGTTGTCACGTGGTGTCCGTCCTCCGTCGTAGTCTGTCAGCAGGGCCTGTTTCGTAACCGCTGGGCCTATTTGCACAAAACTTGGTACATATGTGGCCCTAGGTCAGATGACCTCAGACACCTAGTTTCGGTCCGATTTGATTCCTGGCTTGGTCATCAGGGGAACCAAACCAAAAACCTTTAAAGTGCTATTTCGCCTTAACTGTTGATTGGATCATCACCAAACTTTTATCGTAGGTACATCCGATGAGTATCGACGACATATCACACGTGCTTTTTATTTGACCTAATTTTCAAGGTCACGGAGGTCAAAGTCCAAAATTTCACCGCTGGGTGCCACGTTTTGTGGCTCCTTTATGTCTACAACGAATTTCGGTCCTATTGGACTTCAAATATGGCCGCCAGGTGGCTAGCTTGGAAATCGGGCGTTGGCCCATATCTCGTTTACTGCAGCTAGAATGTTCTGAACTTGAACAACTATGTATCTGTGTAGCCTTCATGTGTACAGCAATTTTCAGCGTGATCGGACTTCATAGACTGCTGCCAGGCAGCCATTTTGGAAAACGGAGCTTTGACCTGTGTGACTGAGAAGCATTGTTCAACTTGCAAACCTGTATCTTCATTAGATGTAGGCCTACCATACCTATGATACAAATTTGGTGATGATCCGTCGAACCATATCTCGTTTACTGCAGCTAGAATGTTCTGAACTTGAACAACTATGTATCTGTGTAGCCTTCATGTGTACAGCAATTTTCAGTGTGATCGGACTTCATAGACTGCTGCCAGGCAGCCATTTTGGAAAATGGAGCTTTGACCTGTGTGACTGAGAAGCATTGTTCAACTTGCAAACCTGTATGATATATCATCTTCATTAGATGTACCTATGATACAAATTTGGTGATGATCCGTCAAATAATAAGTTAGTTATTGCACATTTTGTACATTTCAAATGGAGCCATCTAGTGACTATTTAATGAACTACAGTAGGCCTACATCCATCCAGTTTGGAACCTCATGGTCAACCACTGGAGCTATCAACTTCAAACTTCACACATATGTACCTCAGGGTCATAGCTCTCCACAGACCAATTTTCATGGAAATCCGATTGTCCATTCTGCCACCAGGGGGCCAAAACTGAAAACTTTTTAAATGCGATTCAACCTTAACCGTTGGTCGGATGCTCACCAAATTTTTATTGTAGGTACACCTAATGAAGTTACATGATATATAATACGGGTTTTTGGTTTGACCTCTTTTTCAAGGTCACAGAGGTCAAAGTTCAAAATTTCGCCGTTAGGTGGCACGTTTCCTGGCCGCAGGGGCTACTGACCTGAAACTTGGTACATATATTTCCCCTTAAATCAGATGATCAATGACACCAAGTTTTGGCCGAATTCGATTCTTGGCTTAGCCACTAGGTGGCTAAAACTAAAAACACAATTGTCCTTGTGATACATTCACCCACAGGTAAGCACATGGTCCATGGACCGTTTCATTAAGGCGGATATTCACTGTCTTCATAAATCGCTCAATTTGTGTTGTTACAACATGGGTTAGTGCAAAAATAGATAAAGACCAAAAATGTGACAGTAGTGATTTTGGGAAAGCACACCCTTCCAGCTCTCGGGCCCAATATCTCAGCAAATACTAGCCAGATCTCACTCATTTTTGCGTCATAATAAAGAAAACAACTTATTGCACATACCCTCCAAGTTTCATCAAGATCGGCCAACAACTTTGTGCTTCAGACTTCTTTAACACGTTGACCATCAAAAATGGAAATTTCTGTCTTTTGGTGTTTTCTGCACAGTACCATACATGTAGGTGGCAGTACCATGAACAACTGTAGAAAATTTCGTGAGGATCGCGCAAATGGTTTTGGAGTAACATCACTTTGAAATGTCCGTTTAACTGGAGAATGCATTACACAAAATGGCAGCTAGTGCATTATTCTAGTGCTTTTGATATTATATATATTTTTGATTTTCGTGGAAAAGTGAGAAAAATGGCCTTCTTTTCAGACTTTTTTCATATAAAGTTCCATACTAGTAGCAGATATTATTGGCATTAAAATGAAGCTGACGACTTCCTTGTTCTATTGGTATATAGATCAGAGTTATCCCCTTCCAGTATTGAGATGATTTGTGTTTAAAGTTAGGTACTTGGTTGAAAGAAGTGTGGCGGTGAGATTGTTAATGAAACCTGAGATTTGGGATGACCAGAAAATCACATACACCGACTATTACATCATTCCCGACTAAATACTGCGTGCAAAGAGACAGCATACAAAGAATTGCAATTCAGACTCGGGTAGTTGGGTCAACCTGAAATTTCCTTGCGATCTGATCATCATCGAGAATTGATCCTCTGATGATGATCTGATGGTGATGATTTGGAACGATCCACTAGATCACAGGATGATCCAGAATCAATGATGATCCCTGGATCATCCTGCCATCAGTGGATTTGGAACGATCCATCACTGATCGCAGGATGATGATCGATGATCGATCATCATCCTGCGATCAGTGGATCGTTCCAAATAATATTTGTGAGCTAATGGTTGCATCAGCACCAGACAAGCTCAGCCATGTTCTTTGTATCCCATTCTAATTGACCCCAGAGGGATCACATGGTAAGGTACACAACATTTGGATCATCATTGGATCGCTTGATGATCTGATCAATTACCGGTACTCTGAAATTTGTTTGCACCGATCAGTAAAACTTAGAATATTTTTCTTCTGATCGCTGGATGGTTTACTGATCAGTTCGACTCTAAAAATTTTCTTCCATATGGATCAGTTTAATTTAGATGCTGATAAAATAAAATCTCTTGCATGATCACTGGATGACTTCTGGATCAGTGCTGATTGCTGTAGGATAATTTTTGGATGACAAATAGATGAGTACGGTGGTCCATCAGATCGCTTGGATCGATATCAGATCACTTGAATCAGTGCACATCGGTAAAGATCAGTGGTAGATCGTCATCAGATGATTATCAGATCAGTAAATTTTGGGTAGGGAAGTGTGATGGAGGTGGTTTTATAAATGGTCGTGGGTCTCAATGTTTTCTAAACCCACAAATGTCAACACTAAGGCCACACTTTTTTTATTCTTTGGTTTACGGGCCCGCCGACGTGGCAAAATGCCATTCCGAAAAAAAATAAAATTGGGAAAATCAGTTTGTTTTATTTCCGCCGAAGTTCAAATGAGGTCTTCTGAGAAAAAAACAAATAAATGGAGTTGTTTTTATTCCCGCCGACCTTGATTTCAGCAGTCACGACAGCTAAAAATAAACAAAACCAACTGGCGTATGTCTATTTCCCGGCAGCGAGGACGGAAAGAAGCAGAAAAGAGGCATTTATAAAGAATTTATTTGGTTTTTTATTTCCTCCGATTTGCCTAACTTGTCATTCTGAAGCTGAAAATGAAAAAAATGAACTGAACTGAATTTTTTTTAAATTTTTATTCCGTCCTCCGTACCTGGGCTCAAAATCTTTATGCCCGTAAACCAAAGGATATACTAACCGTGGCCTAAACAAGGCACTTTTGTGACCTGACAGCAAACAAGTTGGAATGACGATGTGCACAGAAGACGATCGGCCAAAGGTGACACCAACGGTTTGTTATGCACGACTTTTAGAACACAATAGGCCTTTTGAATTATTGTTCTCCAGTCGTCTGGCAATTCTCCACGATCTGATTGGCTAGTCCGACCCATATGACAACGATACTAATTTGCATATGATTGGGTTTTTACCACATGTTCACTAATTAGGCCGTGCGTAATTAATTCTATGTTTCGCGTCCCGCGCGCACACCTATTTCTGACTGTTGTCTGCTAATAGAAATGTATAGCGCATCCATTTTCCAATATTCTCAAGATTCCCAACACAACAATCGATAAAAAATAGGCCCAATAAGTTTTAAAATACCTCCTGAGAAAGCTGTAGTTCCTATCCTTGGTCACAAAAGCAGGATGTTGACAGATTAAAACAAAGTTCCAACAGATAGAGCTCTTGTTTCATGGTCAGGATACCTCAATTCTTCATCTTATCCATTCAAAATCCCCCCAGGATATCAATCTATGTGACATGTACTGTATTGATTCGTGTTTCGGCCCGTGTTAAAAATGCAGTTTGTGTTGTGTTTGGAGCACGCGCGCACCGATTTTAGGTGATGGTGGGACACGAAACATAGAATTAATTACGCATGGCCTTACGGGAATGAGTTAACAGAAGTAATTACACTGTGGGCTTTGTTTCTGGTCGGCTGTTGTGAAAGTGCGGTTTCAAATCTTTGTAATGACGAGAGCAGTTTGTGAGTTCATGAAACGTGTGACAATGATCGCTAAATTTGCTCAGACAATACAAATATTGGCCTTGCAGAGGATACTTTCCCTGACCTTCCAACAGTAAGATGAACTTTTTTGTGAACACCTCTCTTTTGTTACATAGATCAATTCGTTATGATTGATATTAACCAGCCAGGAGAACTATACAGACTTTCAGGAAGTTCTAACAACTCATTCGCAAGTTGACTTTTTTTGGTGGTTTTGGCGTTCATGCACTATTTTTTGACCGGGAATCCCTATTTGCTTGAAGCTGCCGATAGAGGACACAGTGGTATGAATTTGCATTTTTTGGTCTTTGTCTTGGGGGGAGGGGAGCGCATGCGTGCGTGCGTCCTATGTTTGTCCGTTCACTTTTCTGTCTATCTCACAGCTCAGTCCACAGGACAGGTAGAAGGCTGGAAATAGTTCCTACCCCCATGTTTATGGACCCAAGCTTTCAGATGAACCAAGGATTGTCATCTGATTTAACAGGTGCATCACATTTTACTGAAATAGATGACTTCCCAACACTTACTCATGGAAGTCAAGTATATGTAAGTCCTGGAATATGATTGTGGAAGTAAAAATACTTCCTTAAGCAGAAAAAAAAATTCTGGGTTTATTTTGGGGAGGTCAGTGAAGTCCAAGGCCAAAAGGTTAACTCAGACCCTGTTAAGACTTGTAAGGGGCTGTTCACTTTCGGAACCATTTTCCCAACTAATTTTTCATTATGTTGCAGTTGTTTGATTTTCATGATAACTTCAGGTATAATATTTTATAATGTGAACTTAAAAAGATAACCATGAAAGAAAAATGTGACATAAGCTTCATAATTAGGAAAACAAAGAGCATTTGCAAAATGTCCGAAATCGGCATGAAAACAGCGAAATTATTCCCTAATGTTTGTTGTAGTGGGAGAGTAATGATATTTATCATTCATCGAAAAATCATTACTAAACATATTGGTTTTGCAGAAATATTGGCATAAAATGTGTGATTTTCTTCATTTCTGGACCCCTATTTAAGTGGGGGGAGAACAGAACAGCACATCTAGGCCTGTCGGATTTGAATGGAATGCTGTGGTAAAGCAGGGGCGGATCTAGGGGGGGTGTCCAGGGTGTCCGGACACCCGCCCTTTTGCCTAGGGTGCCCTTTTTTGAAGAGTGCATGTTTTCAAAATGTGTTGTTTTTAGCTGAACTGGGTGTTTTAATTGCCCATTTAGTGTCCATTAGAAGCCTCAAGGGCCATCTGCGGTGGTCCCGAGTCCTTGCACTAGACAACATGCTGCTTGTCTTCCTGGCCTATCACTTGTCTTAGCTGCATTTTTGAAAATATACTGGTTACTTCTGACGTGCGTATATCCTCCACTTTCTTGTCCATTTTGAGTATAAGTAAAATCATCGACGCCACTCATGTCATAAAAACACACTTAATCATACAACTTGTTATGCCCTGAAATGCCGGGAAAATGCATATAAAAGCGTCTAGATCTAAAAGCATCTAAAAGCGTCAGTGCGCGCCTTCGGCGCGCATGTCGGGGGCTTCGCCCCCTCCTCACATGCCCCTTTTGGATGGATTGGACACCCGCCCTTGGCAAATCCTAGATCCGCCCCTGGGTAAAGATTATCGTCAATATCAGGTACAACATGCATAATTGACCATGACATGTGGGTAGGCCTAAAGTGATCAGTGGGATGTCAAATTCAAGTATTCCCTTTTATGACCTTACATAACACCAACAAACCACTGATCACTGATATTGACCATAATATTCACCACAGCATTCCATTCAAATCTGACAGGCCTAGATGTGCTGTTCTGTTCTCCTCCCAGTTAAATAGGGGTCAAGAAATGAAGAAAATCACACATGCAAATATTTCAGCAAAACCAGTATGTTTAGTAATGATTTTTCGACAAATGATAAATAATACCTACTCTCCCAGTACAACAAACATTAGGGAATAATTTCACTATTTTCATGCTGATTTCAGACATTTTGCAAATACTCTTTGTTTTCCTAATTAATGAAACTATGTCACATTTCTCTTTCATGATTATCTAGTTCACATTATAAAATATTATACCTGAAGTCATCATGAAAATCAAACAACTGCAACATAATGAAAAATTAGTTGGGAAAATGGTTCTGAAAGTGAACAGCCCCTTTTGATTCTTTCATCGTGTAAAAATTAATCTCCATTTAGTGCTGAAAGGGGCCTGGAGAATAAGAGATACTTATGGATCGTGCACTTTGAGCAAACCGTATTAAGAGATTCTTCCAAACTTGGCCCACATATACCTTGGCCCAAAACATCTTCAATGATGACAAACTTCGAGATGCAGCTGTCATGTAACACCTAGCAACATCAAAGCAACAGATTGTTTTCTGGTTTTAAGGGGTTACCCCTTCCAAAAAGGGATCATACGCCACTTAAACATGGCTGTGTGTTGTAGCATAGCTGAGATGAATCCCACTGCTGCATCATTACTACACATTATGATTGCATAATTTTGTTGTCACCAGAGTAACCTGTTGTTTTTGGGTTAAAGTTCCCCTCTGAGAAAGGGGTCAAACATCACCTAATATGGTTGTCTGTTGCAGCATAGATTTGGTGAATCCCTTTCCATCATTATTACATAATCCGATTGCATAATTCTCCTTTTGGTATGTCTATATTCTGGTTTTCCATGCTGTTACTGATTTCGTTCAGAACAAAGATAGTCCATAAGGGACACATGTGAGCTACTGCGAAACTAATGTATATGCCAGCCCTGCATACCACGATCTCTCAATATACACAGTACACCTGCATGGCCTGTATTCGCCGTCCACAACTGCGGAGAGGAATTTGTAGTAGCTCACGTGGAGTGTGTCCCTTATGCATTTCACATATCTTATTGTACCGGGTAATGGACGGTAGCCATGTTGGATGTTTTTATCAACCTGAGTTGACCTGTTACCTGCTATACCTTGCCATGTAATGACTGTACACAGTTCGGGTGGAACGGACTTGATTCCCTATCTCCTCCTTAGTTAGGGCTTGAATCCTAGGAAGAGCGGCCTGTGTGTACAGTACAATAGGAGGAGCGTGTTATTACGGTATTTTGGTTTTAAAAGAAGTGATGATTTGCATGAAAAAGAGAGAAAATCAGATGTGTGGTGACCTGCGCTGCCATCTACAAGAACGGGAGTGACCTACGAATGAGTGGCTGATACACAGTAGGACTCATGAATCTGGGTCACCTTGGCATTATGAGCTGAAGAGGTGTAATAAACCAGACGTGTGATGCTGCTGTGATGCTGCTGTTTATAAAGTGAATACTCCTCACTGCTCATGGATTTGATTCCTAGTCATGAAACTGGCCCTCTCCAAACAAACTCATCATTAAAGGACAAACACACTCCCTCAAAATGTGTTCCCCGCGGGTCAATACGCTAGTAAACAACAAGACACTTAAAAGCCAAGCATGTCAATTGTTGGGTGAGATTCAAAGCAAAGCAGCCTACCTGACCACATCCAGAACTAGTTGCATTGCAGTACAGTACCGTAGTACATGTACATTTCATGAGTGAGTGAGGTGCATGTAATCCTTGTCGACAACTTCACAACTTTAGTGCCTGCTTTCAGTGTGAGATAGGCTCTGGGACAGTCATATGGACTATTTAAGTCCCCATGCAAGCCATTTCATCCCAGAAAATACTTCATCTGTAAAGTTCATCATTTTCAAGTCTTTCTCACCATGGTTTTAAGTGTGCATGCTCCAACTTCCAATATGGCCACCTGGTGACCATCTTGGATTTTACATTCCTCTCCAACTTAACCGTTTGGTCAGTCAACTTCGTATTTTAGAGGCATAGTGATATGGGTCAGATGGTGCACCATGTCAATTTTAGGTGCACTCCAACTTCCAATATGGCCGCCTGGTGGCCCTCTTGGATTTTACATTCCTCTCCCATAACTTGAGAATCGTTTGGTCAGTCCACTTCATATTTTAGAGGTTCTGATATATGTGATATGGGTCCGAGGGTGCACCTGTTCCAACTTCCAATGGCTCCAGGTGGCCATGTTGGATTACGCATTCGGATTGATAACTTGAGAATAGCTTGGTGAATCTAGTTCATATTTTTTCAGGTATAGTGTGGGTCAGAGGGTGCACCACATCAATTTTAGGTCCGGTTCAACTTCCAATATCGCCATCTTGGATTTTGCATTCTGCTCCACAACTTAAGAACCGCTTGGTCAATCAATTTCATATTTTAGAGGCATATAGTATGGGTCATAGTGTGCACCCTATGGATTTTACTTGTGCTCCAACTTCCAGTATGGCCATCTGGCAGCCATCTTGGACTTTTGCTCCATAACTTGAGAACGGCTTGGTCAATCAGCTTCATATTTTCCAGGCAAAGTGATATGTGTCAGATGGTGCACCCTTAATTGATTTTGGTTGCGCTTCAGCTTCCAATCAGCTTCCAGGTGGCCATCTTGGATTGTGCATTTTGCTCCCTTGCTTGAGAACTGTTTCATCAAACAACTTCATATGTCAGCTGGGCGCATCGCCCATAGGTGACTTGTTAGTATAAATAGCACTGACAAATTTGGGAATTTGTGTTTTGTCAAGTTGGGGACAATTTTCAGGCAGATGCATTGCTCTTTTCTCATGAAAAATCAAACCGGTTTCAACTTTAGGGGGATTTCAACCCAAAATCTATGGGCCAGAGTTCTAATCTTTACAGACTGAGTCATGAAGATGGCTTGCAGCTTGTCTTGAAATGGACAAAGCATATCGAGTGCCACCTATGAGTTGAAAAGTAAAGTCCCTGAAAAAAGACAATCTTTGAAAGTGGGGTGGATTTTGATCAAAATATTCCCTCGTCGGGTCACAAAACTGTGAGGAACTGTGGTGGAACAGTAGAATATATGATGAAACATCCTTAATGCTGTCATTTTGAAAAGTACATGTAATAAAAAAGGAGTATTTTCCATTTTGCTGTCAACAGAAGATTTTCCTGTATGATTTCAAGAGAGAAAAGAATAAAAAAACGAAGATTATATGTAAAATATGCTATATCCGTCGGCATTACCCATGTTGTCGAAAGTTTTTTTCAGTTTGTCCGGCTGGCCACCTTGTGTGAATGGCACCCAGCAAAAAGTTCTCTCGGGCATCACCACCAGCTTAAGGTACTTAAAAAGACATGGAAAAAGTTCTGTAATATGGTTATCAGTGAACAGCTCAGCAAATACCGGAAGACTTATATGAAATAAAGTACTTAGTAAAAACCTATGAAACACATAAGATTGGCGTGACAGTACTCGAGGAAAAAATGCCTGGACTAAGTAAAGCTTAGAAGTTTTCTGATCTCGAGAAAATCCCCGCAATGCGTGCCACGAGTCTTAAGAGGAAAAACTCATATACGCCATCCGTCATGCCCCATCATTTTGGGGATTACTTTCGCAATCTTTGCGTCCTGTGATTGGTCCCTTATAAGGGTCTAAACCAGTCTTAAATTTAATCTCTCTTCGCTTCCTCATATATGAGATCTTATGGAAGACTCAACACTTTTTTCTCGCCGTCATCAAATGATATTTTCTCGACATCCTCCCTCATTAGGGCGTTAATACGATTTCCTGCTCGCATCTTGAAGTAATCCCTTTATTTCTCAGCGATAACCGCATATTATGAACCTGTTCTTAGATGCAACCAGATTTATCGCAAGGTAATAAAAGAACGTAGAGGAAATTTAATATTTTTTCCATCTTTTTACGTTGGCTAAGAGTCCGTCGGAGGCTTACCTTTGCCGATGTAAATCCTTTTATGGAAGAAAATTTAATTATGAGGGATTATGTGATGATAAGCCGTAAAAGCAACTGTGAATCTCTCTGATAGGATGACAGCCCACCACGAAAGCACTCACGGAGGAATAAAACCTATGATCATGCGTCTTCTAGACAGCATGAGAAGGGGATTGTGGGTCATTGTCCATCTTTTTTTTCGTAATCAAGGAACCTCTTTTTTGCTGGTTGCGGACAAGGAAGTCTGAGGGAGCTGGTTGATGATTTGTATGATGGTCACTGGTGGTTTTGTCATAAGTTACAAGTGTTAGGAGGTCATGAAATCTGAGTTAGATTTTTTTCTGGTTTCTACCCTGACATTTTGAGATATGGAGTAATCCAGCTTGGGTGTTCCTCATTCATACAGTGTGTTGATATCTTTGTTGAAATTTTAGTTTATAGAGGTGGTAGTCAAATATTAAGGGGTCAAGTGTTTTGCCACTCCTGTACATAGCACCATCTTTCGTGATATTATTGGTGATACCATCAAATGTTAGCATACGTGTGGTTGTTCCCCACTCATAGATTGCATCACCATCTTCATTGATGCCATCCAGTGTGGGTGTTCCCTAATATGGCATGTGTCATCATCACCATCTTCCATGATATTGTGTTTATCGGTGAGACCATCAGATGTTAGTGTCCAGTGTGGTTGTTCCCCACTCATAGATTGCGTCACCATCTTCATTGATGCCATCCAGTGTAGGTGTTCCCTAATATGGCATTGTGTCACCATCTTACATGATGTTGTAGCTATTGGTGGTATCATCGGATGTTAGCGTCCAGTGTGGGTTCCCACCAATACAGCGTCCATCACAATCTTTGGTAATACTGTAGCTATTGGTTACCATCAGATGTTGAGCATACAGTGTGGGTGTTCCCCACTCATACAGATTGTGTCAACATCTTCCTTGATATTGTAGCGTCTAGTTGGTACCATCAGATCTGAGCGTCCAGTGTGGGTGTTCCCCTCTCCTAGATTCCGTTGCCATTTGCCTTGATATTTTAGCTGTTGGGGGTACTGTCAATTTATACTATCATCCAGTATGGGTGTTCCCCATTCAAATATCATCTTCCGTGATATTATATTTCTTGGTGATACCATCAGGTGTTAGCTACCAGTGTGGGTGTTCCCTAATACAGCAAGTACTGTGTCACAATCTTACATGATATTGTAGCTATTGATGGTATCATCGGATGTTAGCGTCCAGTGTGGGTGTTCCCCTCCAATATGGAGTGCGTATCACCTGTTGTAATGAGAGGCAGTGCCATTACATGTGGCTATACTACCAGGAATTTACCCACCTCACGGCTGCACAGTTTATTTAAATACCTGCAATCGAACTCACATTATGTATGCTAATGAATGAAAAAAAATCTCCTGGACTTTTTAAAACTTGTTTTCGACGGATCAAGCACTTTGTCAATTTTTGCCATCCGCGAGTGAGAATAATGATTATCTCCTTTCTGCCTCATCAGCGTCGATCACTCGTAAACCGTCATCCATTGCAGCTTAGCGACGATGAAAAATCCCGCTTCAGCAAAAGTTTTTGCAACAATTTCTCTTATCTATCATTTCCATCAGATTGGCAGTCGTCATGAGACATCCTAACGAAAGAAAATGATAAGAATTATGGCGATAAACATGAAAATATGACGTGTTCATGTGCTAAAGCTCTTACCGACGTGACGAGAGGATTGGCGCAGATGATGTGATCCTGTTTAATTCCTACATTTTTTTTCATATGACTGTCAATTATCCTCTCACCGCCCTCCCATTTGAGAAATATCTACAACAAGTGATGAATGATATAATATAAAAATTATGTGCTATCTGAAGGAAATTTCAAATCTCAACTGTCCGTAGGCCCAAGTACCGGTAAACCATTTCGGCTGCCTGTCTTGTAAAGTTTAGACGTTTGCACTAGGCCTACATGGCCTACATGGCCTAGTTTACCTTATCATTTGCATTGACCAGAAAACCATAGGCCTATAGGACCCAGTTACAGCGTCATACATCACTTACCGGTACTGCAGGACGCAAGGGCCCAACGCGCCGCGTAGCGGTCAACAGCAAAGC
The DNA here is from genome assembly GCA_002633025.1 of Notospermus geniculatus. Lineage (NCBI taxonomy): Eukaryota > Metazoa > Nemertea > Pilidiophora > Heteronemertea > Lineidae > Notospermus > Notospermus geniculatus. Next base: position 107,977 of record NMRB01000864.1, read on the forward strand.
TAGCCAAAGACTTGTCACGGGTCAGTCAATAGAATTGGACTCATAGGAAATATGCACCTAATGTTCAGATGGAATATACCGGATGGTTGGTTCACGTTTTTAGTGGCTGTGAACGTAGATGGATACATTATGTAGCGATATAC
>NMRB01000864.1:114784-125956 GCA_002633025.1 Notospermus geniculatus
GCCCCCCCCCCCCCCCGCCCCGCCCCAATCAGGAGTTGACACCTTGTCGAAGCTGTAGGCTATTGACGGTCGAGCCTGTGGTGCCAAATATTTTTTTCACTGTTGATTTTCTGTTAATCCAACTATGTATGTACCTAGGAACCGTCTCCAAAATACAAATGTTTGGAATTCCGTTTAAACGAATTTGAAACATCTTCTTCAAAACAAAATTTGAACGAAAAAATTCGCTTGAGAACTGATTAAAAAACGTCACACACATTTTCGTTGCAATTGCGTTTGATCCCAAACGCAATATTTGTTTGATATTCTTCATGATAACGTCTGTAAAAGGGGCTGGAAACTTAAGACAGGGTTTGTCAAAATGGGCCAATTTTGGAAACTACTTGACCGATTTTCCTGAAACTTGCAAGGTTAATAGGGTTGACCATATCATTGGAAAACATGAAGAAACAAAAGCAACAGACTGACCCTGACCTAATTAACTAAGACAATGCAATTTTCAGACCCTTCGAATCACATGAAATAACATCCTATGGGTCTGTAACTTCATACATATGTTGATGTGATCATTTACAAAAAAGTAACAATCAGTAAAAAGTATACTTCTGTCACAACCTTGAGAAATATATCAAAGAAATATCTTAATTAATGGTGCCAGGCAATAGCTGGAAGGGATGTATTTTAAGGGTTGACTTGATGGTATTGTTATTATGATCAGGTTTATAATGGCTGACCGCTTTATCCACTGCTCTGACATCATACTGTGGTGAACCCTATTAACCTTGCAAACCTCTTTGTCATGGGTGAAATCAAAGAAATAAAACAGGTTTTTATTAGGTATTACCTAAGGCTCAGGGTAGTCAGGCAGACAAGACCCAGCACCATTTATGTAATGCACATTTATTGACCTGTTGGGTCATTCATCTGAATTGGACCCTGCTTGGGTAACCTGGTAAGTGTTAACAAAGGACTTGTAAATAAGGCCCTTCCAGCTATTGCCTTATCCCATTAGTCAGAATATTTCTTTGTTTCATTTTCAAAGGTTGTGACTTAAATACATTATTTATTTACGAAGTGACTATTTACCCGACGGTCGTGTACGCACTGAAGAAAAACACATTTCGGTACACGACCGAGACGCTGTTCGATTTTCCGCCTCGGGAGTGGTTTAAAGGGTTTTTAGGGAATATGTCAAACGAAGTGGTTATTTGCACAGCTAACTGCTGTGAGTGTATGCAGTACGAATATTTTCTTGCATGCACGTTCAGCGAATTAATATTCATGCCCACCGATAAGCATTTCTTGATGTAACGCCGTCGCTGCCAGACGTTTAGTAGCTCTACCGGCTAGAGCGTTTGCCTTCCACACCGCAGGTCCCCGGTTCGACTCCCGACTGGGGCAATTTTTTTTCGCCGCTCTTCCTTTTTTCCTGTCTTTTTTCTTTTGGCTTTTTTGTTTACTGAAGGTACTCGGAATCCACCGAACGGCCCAGGGAAAAAATTAGCTGGTCCAATTATAAGGTCTCCCAGGTCAAACATTGCGGAAGAACCGTCGTGTCCCCAAAACCATTGTTCTTCAGTGCAGCCACGACCAGTCGTGTACACAGTGAAGAAATCGATCGTTCCTGACGCGACCGTCCAGGCCTTTAGATTCCACCGAGAGAGAAACACCCTGTATTTTTTCCATGCTAATTTGGGGACATTAGGCGCATCATGATTTTGTTGATCGAGGACCAGTTCAAAGTTTATTCAGTGAAAAACACACACTGGGGATCAAAGGGTCAAATTGAAACAGGCAGGTGTACTGTAAACAATTCATGGAGAATGCTGACCTTTCTGAGCAAATACTTCGGAGTCTATCAGTTGACTAAAATCATAAATATCGTCAGTGATCAAGGGGTTAGGGGTTAAAACTTCCAAATGTGGTCAAGTTGGAAAGGGTTAAACAGGACATATTTCCAACAATTAGCCAATACCAATCCCTTGTAAAAATAGTGCCAATGGCACAGTGCCCGCTTGGTTAATTTGGAATCGTGGCGCCTGGATCTTGAGGTCATATGATTAGACGTACTTCCTACAGTTCAAATTCAAGCATTCTAGCTCAAATCGTTTGTGTGAAATAGGCATTTTTCATTTTTCACAAAACGCCCCCTAGTGGCCATAGTAGGAATCGCAGCACGCCCAAAATAGAACTTGGCCTAGATCTTGGGGCCATATATACACATGCAATATGAAAAAGATCCGTCAAAAACTGAAGACGCAGAGCGCAGACAAGGCAAAGCCCAAATATCGGTCAATTTTTAGCTCACCTGGGGTGAGCTCTTGTCGTGGGTCTGCGTCCGTCGTCGTCGTCGTCGTGTTCCGTTAGCAGGGCACGTTTCGTAACCGCTGGAGCTATTGATCTGAAACTTGGTACATATATACCCCTAGGTCAGATGACCTATGACGCCAAGTTTCGGTCCGATTCGACTCTTAGCTTGGCCACCAGGTGGCGGAAACCAAAAACACAAAAAGTGCAATTACTCATGAACTAATGACTGGATCACCTCCAAATTTTTATCATAGGTGTATCTGATGAGGGTACATTACATATATAACGGATTTTGGTTTGACCTACTTTTCAAGGTCACAGAGGTCAAAGTTCAAAATTTTGCCTTTAAGTGGCACGTTTCATAACCGCAGGTGCTATTGGCCTGAAATTTGGTACATGTATACCCCTAGGTCAGATGACCTATGACCCCAAGTTTCGGTCCGATTTGACTCTTAGCTTGGCCACCAGGTGGCGGAAACCAAAAACACAAAAAGTGCAATAACTCATGAACTAATGAGTGGATCCTCTCCAAATTTTTATCATTGGTGCTTCTAATGAGGATGCATGACATAAGTAAGAGGTTTTTGATTTGACCGACTTTTCAAGGTCACAGAGGTCAAAGTTCAAAATTTAGTCATTTGGTGGCACGTTTCGTAACTGCTTGGGCTATTGACTTGAAACTTGGTACATATACACCCCTATGTCAGACGACCTATGACACCACCTTTCGGTCCGATTCAATTCTCCGCTTGGCCACCAGGTGGCCAAAACCAAAGCTCAAAGTCCAACAACTCCTGAACTGTAACTGGATTGTCTCCAAATTTTTATCAGGTGCATCTAACGAGGATACATGACCTTGGAACATTTCGATTTAACATTTGTCATTTGTTTTTCTGGTACGTTCACCCAGGTGAGCACATGGTCCATGGACCATTTCATTCATTATTTGACCTATTTTCCCATCAAAATGACGTTAAATCAAAAACCCATTATATATATGATGTAACATGATTAGATGTACCTACGATTCCAATTTGAGCATTTTAGCTCAAAGCGTTGACGAAAATAGCCATTTTTCATTTTTTTACAAAACGCCCCCTGGTGGCCATAATAGGAGTCACAGCACGCCCAAAATCGAACTTGGCCTAGATCTTGGGGCCATATATACACATATGCAATATGAAAAAGATCCGTCAAAAACTGAAGACGCAGAGCGCAGACAAGGCAAAGCCCAAATATCGGCCAATTTTTCATTATTTGACCTACTTTCCCATCAAAATTAGGTTAAGTCAAAAACCTGTTATATATATCATGTAACATGATTAGATGTACCTACGATTCAAATTTGAGCACTCTAGCTCAAATCATTTGCGTAAAATAGCCATTTTTCATTTTTCACGAAACGCCCCCTAGTGGCCGTAATAGGAGTCGCAGCACGCCCAAAATCGAACTTGGCCTAGATCTTGGGACCATATACACACATATGCAATATGAAAATGATCCGTCAAAAACTGAAGGCGCTAGAGTGCAGACAAGGCCAAATGTTACGCACGCACGCACGACAGACCACCACTAAGTCATCTAAGCACAGCATAAGCCCTTTTGGCCTTCGGCCAAGCGGGCTAAAAACCCCAACGTCAATACAAGTAGGCCCTAATTATTTTGTCTTTGTGTTACATTTTGTCTTTGTGTTTGTTTTTGCTTTGTTACTTTGGGATAATTTGGGGACATTTTGCAGGATCGAATTTGGGGACATTTGGGGAGCTAATTTGGGAACCGACGTGTACCGTAGTTTCTTTAGGGGAATCTAAAAGCCTGCCGTCCTGCCCCCAAACTCGCAATACATCAGTCCGTGCACGACGGTCGTGTACCCAGTACGATGTTTCATCGCTGCGTCGTGTACGCAGTATCAATTTTCCTCACTGCGTACACAACTGTCGGGTATCACCGGCCATTTATTTATTATGACATTTTTGGTATATCATAATGGCAACATATATGTGAAGTTACAGGCTCATAGGATGTTGTTTTCTTGTGTTTCTGGGGGTCTGAAAAATTGCATTGTCTTATGCACCGGTCAATGAGAAGTCTGAACCCCCCATTCAGACAGTCGACACTTATTCGACACTTGAAGGGAAACCGTTCGCCAGGAACTCGACACCAGTTCACCCAGAACCACCAGTACTTTCGCCAGGAATTCGACACTGCTTTTTCTTCAACCCCCAGGAGCTCGCCTTTTTTTCGACAGCAGTTTAGTGAGGACGCCAGGAATTCGACACACCTAGTGGAGGTGGCTCCTATGACCGAGGATACAGAAAACCTACATGTAAACAGTAAAACAAAGAACACTTATACAGTAAAAAATGTTTTTTATGAAAACATAAAAATATCCATAACATGTATATGTAACACTTATTAAGTATCTAGGAAAGAAATACTGAATAATCCTCTCGGCTTGCATGGGCCTACCTGCTTGCAGTGCCAGCCATTTCTCCTCTGTCATCCTCGTTCCCGGCAGGTTATGACTACCGTACTGTCACAAGTCTACAAGTACATGTATAACTGTCCTAGAAGCGAGGTTAGGAAATCGCACAATGGGTTTCGTGACGAATTCTGTCGTCGGTCGACACGCATTCGACAGCGGCTCACCAGCTCGCCAGGATTGCGACGTTTGCCTTAAAGTCTACTCTGACAGGAATTCGACTGTTGCGGAAATTATTTACTGCAGACACTCGACGGCAACACGACACCATATTTTTTTTATTCGCCAGGTATTCGACGGTGGAGGAATTTTCGTTCGCCCAGAACTCGACGCCAAAGCGGCGTCGAATTGGCGTCGACCCCTGAATGGGCGGTTCAGACATCTCATTGACCGGTGCATTAGTTCATTAGGTCAGGGTCAGTCTGTTGCTTTTGTTTCTTCATATTTTCCAATGATATGGTCAACCCTATTAACCTTGCAAGTTTCAGGAAAATCGGTCAAGTAGTTTCCAAAATTGGCCCATTTTGACAAACCCTGTCTTAAGTTTCCAGCCCCTTTTGTCCAGCGAGACAAATGTTTGCAATGCATAATATTAAAAAAAAGAACTTTAAACGTTCTCTTCCAAACACAAGAAACGTTTGCATGAACTCGAAATGTTTTGTTCCCCCCGCTCCAAACCTTTAGGTATTCACGTTTGTAAATCGTTCAAACAGTTTGTTCCAAACGTTTGCCGAAACTGGTGAGGAGGGTGGGACGATCAATGTGATCAAAATTTTCATGATGGCGGCGCCAATGTAAACAAAGTCTAATATGACAAAGTCAGCTGATAATACTGGCTTGATTTACACATTTTCGAACGATAATTAGCTCACCGGGGTGAGCTATTACGATGGTGCAGCATCCGTCGTGGTCCGTTAGCAGGGCACGTTTCTTAACCGCCAGAGCTATTGATCTGAAACTCGGTGCATATATACCCCTAGGTCAGATGACCCATGACACCAAGTTTTGGTCCGATTCGACTCTTAGCTTGGCCACCAGGTGGCGGAAACTGAAAACACAAAAAGTGCAATAACTCCTGAACTAATGACTAGATCTTCTCCAAATTTTTATTATAGGTGTATCTAATAAGGATACATAACATATATAGCGGGTTTTTGATTTGACCTACTTTTCAAGGTCACAGAGGTCAAAGTGCGACAAAAGTAACAAACCTGCCACAGTTTGTCATTATTTCACCAAGCGACTTCATATCTTGCATAAACATGCATTGGAGGGGTACCTTTAAAAATACCAAGTTTCGGCCTGATTGGACATCCAATATGGCCACCAGGTGGCATAACCTGAAAATCAGGTAAGTGCTATTACTCAGGAACGACTTGACCTAGATGCTCAAATTTGATATTTACCTCCCTCTAGATGACCTACATGCATGTCGAATTTCGGCCGGATTCGACTTCCAACATGGCCACCAGGTGGCGTAACTCAAAAATCATCAAAGTGCTGTAACTCAGGAACGACTTAACCCAAAGTGCTCCAATGTGCTATGTGGCCCCCTGCAAATGACCTTTATATGCATGTGAAGTTTCGGCCTGATCGGACATCCAATATGGCCACCAGGCGGCGTAACCCGAAAATCATCAAAGTGCTGTAACTCGGGGAACAAATTGACCCAAAGCGCTCCAATGTGCTATGTGGCCCCCTGCAGATGACCGTTTACGTGCATGTGAAGTTCCGGCCTGATCGGACATCCAATATGGCCGCCAGGTGACATAACCCGAAAATTGTCTAAGTGCTGTAACTCAGGAATGACTTGACCCAAAGCGCTCCAGTGTGCTCTGTGGCCCCTGCCAATGACCTTTATGTGCATGTGAAGTTCCAGCTCGATTGGACATCCAATATCGCCGCCAGGTGGCCCCCAAATCATCAAAGTCCTACTCAGGAATGACTTGACCCAGATTGCTCATTCCTCTGTCATTAGACTATTATGTCCAACCCGGTGAGCACATGGTCCATGGACCATTTCATTTCATGAAAACCGTAACCGTGTATAATTCAGTTTCAAGCAGACAGATGTATACACGTTGTTTTTCTTTTCAAAATAACTACTTTGTTTTGATGATTTCTGTTTTTTTTTCCGCGCCTGAGTATAAATCATGTGGATGGCCGGCCGGTTCTCAATGCCGTGTTTGTGCACCAAAATCTGCGGGTTGCCCTTCAAGTAGTTTAGAACATGCATCTCCGAATTTCTACTTCTTACGATAGCGGCGATTAGCGAATTCATTTCTTTTCATTATTTTCTGCAAAAAGAGTAGATAAAAAATGAATATTTGGAGTCGACGAACCACAGTTACATCAATGTATGAAACATCCAAGTTTGGCTGGGTGCTTGATACAAAGAGCTCGATGCAGATAATGCAAATTTCAAAGGTCAGAGTTCGAAATTTCATCATTGGGTGGCGCGTTTCGTGGCTATTTGTCCTGGATTGTTCAAATTAGGTGTGATGACATACATGTATCTAGGCAATCTTGACACTAGAGGGTCTTGTGACGAGGTTCAACCAACACCCTCTAGTATCGTTCGAAGGTTACCCTCTTGAAAAGTAGTGCAGCGGAAGGTTAAATGGAAAAATATCTACCAATTGTGATCAGGCTCCTAACGGTAACTCCATTAGGAGGAGTGATGCGGTCAAACATGGCGGTGACTGGTTGATGACAGTGTCTATTTGTGTAACGTAGTGGAGAAAATCGGCACTGTTGTAGAGTTTGGTATCTAGGTACCCTCTGTCTATGTCTACAGCGAATTTTGGTCAAATTGGACTTTGAATATGGCCGCCAGGCAGCCATCCTGGAAATTGGGCATTGGCCTAGCTCGTTAACTGCTGCAGCTAGAATGTTCTGAACTTGCACAGATATGTACGTGTATCTGTGTAGCCTTCATGTGTACCGGTACAGCAAATTTCAGCATTGATCGGACTTCTGCCAGGCAGCGAATTTGGAAAATGACCTGTGTAACCGAGAAATGTTGTTCAACTTGAAAACCCATATGCTATATCATGCATCTTCATTAGATGTACCTATGATACAAATTTGGTGAGCCATCAAAAAATAAGTTAGTTATTGCGCTTTTTGTACATTTCAAATGGAGCCATCTAGTGAACGTATTTAATGAACTACAGTACATCCATCCAGTTTGGAACCTCATGGTCAACCACCTGAGCTATTGACTTCAAACTTTACACATATGTTCCTCAGGGTCATAGGTCTCCGATTGTCCATTCTGCACCAGGGGCAAAACTGAAAACTTTTTAAGTGCGATTGGTCGGATCCTCACCAAATTTTTATCATAGGTACCGGTACGGCTAATGAAGTTCCATGATCGCTATATAATAGGGGTTTTTGATTTGAGCTCTTTTTCAAGGTCACAGAGGTCAAAGTTCAAAATTTTGCCATTAGGTGGCACGGTTCGTGGCGTAGGGGCTGTTGGGGTGTCTACAATCCGAAGATCGAAGACCCTGAAAATCTACAAAACGAAGACCCACCGAACTACAAAAGGAAGACCCTGGCAAAAAATCATGGAAGCCATTGCAGTATCTCTCCCAAATTTTAATTTTGCCGCACTCATCAAAAGACCCCTTTTCCTTTGTTAGTTTTAGGTCAATTGAATTGAAACTTCTGTCTTCAATGGGTATTTTGCAGAAGTATCAAATGTAAAGCAATGAATGTAATTGGCTAAGAAAGTGAAAACTTTGTAATGATTTCATGTACATTGACCAGTGCTAAGTAGGCCCAGTATATTGTAACAAAGTACCGTACTGAATGGTTTGAATAGGATGAAATTGCTGGAAAAGGGGTCTTTTAATGAGTGTGGCAAGTCATTAAAATTTGGGAGAGATACTGCGATGGCTTCCATGATTTTTTGCCGGGGTCTTCCTTTTGTAGTTCGGTGGGTCTTCTTCATTTTGTAGATTTTCAGGGTCTTCCATCTTCGATATTTGGGGTCTTCCATCTTCGATCTTCGGATTGTAGACACCCGGGCTGGGTGACCTGAAACTTGGTAGGTCAGATGACCAATGACACCCAAGTTTCGGCCCAATTCAATTCTTGGCTTGGCCACTAGGTCATCAGGTGGCTAAAACCGAAAACACACGTCTGTTCTTCCAGTACATTCACCCACATGTGAGCACGTGGTCCATGGACCATTTCATTTTTGTTTGGGGTCGGGTGCGGGATGGAATTTGAATGGGTAGTTGATGCCCATGAAAATTTTCATCAAAATACAATAGAAATTCTTCACTTCATCTTCTTCCTAAATGGTTTCATTAGTTTTAACACTTCTACTCCAGTACCTGTAGGACTGGATATAAACAAATCTCCCCAAACTGCCATAAAGTCTGTAGAGAATTGAGATTTTTTTTTCTCTTATCATTCGACTTTGGCCCAGACCTCTGTTAAAGTCCAGCAAGATCTAAGCGGGACCCAATGAAACACGGAAATTAGGCAATAGTTGGATCTACGGATCTTTAATCACACGCAACTCTTGAATAACCCATTGACAACGTGATCAGACAATATAAAGTGTGCAACGGATCGTCACCGGTTACGCAGTTCAAATGCATAATTGAAAACCACAAATTCCTGTCTCATTTCCTGACTTCCGCATTCCATTGGCTCGCGCTTAGATGTTGCCACACGTTACCTTAAAACTGTGGCTTTAGTGTACGTTCTCAGTTCTTTCTGTGACACACTGTATTGACAGGTAACATTTTCAGCTACGAATGCATCTGTTACCATATTGAGTAGAAAACAGATGGTATAATCCATGCTGGATTTCTGCAGGCTCTATTGGATTTTGTCTAATCTCCCTCCAGTTCCTAGATTTCCTCTTGATATTAAATCCCATTGTCACCATTTTTATGAGGGATTAGTTGTGTGGATTCTGGAGATAGGTTTCTGACAATATCAAATTCAAGCAGTAATCTTCATCGACGTATTTTTGGGCTAGACGACATCCGTGTAAATTTTGTAGACTGTGGCAGCTGCAACAGGAAAGAAAAACTTTTTCTTGTGAAAATGCGACATCTCCACTCGGATGCCATCACAACGGAGGATAGCATCACTGAAGGCCAAATTAATACGTGAAGCCGTTGTTGATATGACACTGACCTAAACCTCTCCTCCATTTCAGGTGTGATCCAGATTGGAAGTCATCGGGTGTTGATATGACAGTGATCTAAACCTGCCCTCCATTTTAGATGATATCCAGATAAAAAATTGGTGGTCATTGGTGTTGATCACACTGACCTAAACCTATCCTCCATTTCAGGTGCTATCCAGATAAAAAATTGGAAGCCGTTGACATTTGATATGATAACAGACAATCCAGAAGTGACAGTGGAAGACATTTTGGGTGATATCACACCTGTCACTACCTTGCGAATCAAGTTATGCAGGTAAATATAGCTGTTTTTCAACTTCCTCATTTTATTTGCAGCAAAGTATCACACATGCTTGTTGGCATTCTACGTGACATAGGCCCATGTGAAATTCTGCGGTGAAATAATGACAATTCTTTGTCTTTCTATAGGCCTCTGAAATCTGGCATTGTCTCCCTAATTTAAGTAAAGAGCAATGCAGTTGTTTTTGTGTCATCGTAATTGTTAATGATTCAGTAAAAAAGCATCATCTGTGCAAGTTTCAAGCAAATCGAAACCGAAGTTTCAAGTTGTGCTGAACTTGTCACAACACGTTATTTCTGCCCAGCCCCTTTCATTCTTGCTTTGATAAAGAAAATACATACTGTCTTGAACACCACCTATAGTTGTTGTCATTTCCGTGTTCCCCGCATGTAAAATACACCAAAATCACACTTGTAAGTCACATGCAGAGGCCTGGCTTTAATTTTGCCACTGGAATCTAGCTCCTCCAACATTATCATATCAAAAATGTCAGTGTCAAGACTTTTGTTCGAAGATATCAACAGCCTGCTGCGTGGTCAGCAATGCCAACCTTCACCAACCGGGAGAAGCTGGACCCTGGCAATGCCATACCTCTGTGGCCTCGACAACTATGATTTTGGTGTACACCTGTCCAGGTAATGGTCAGAGAGGCCACTCTCTTGTACATGCCAATCTGAAGGAGCTGAAATTGGAATGTGATGACTTTACTCCGACTTCCTGGTGGACATTTTGCGTTCATCGTTTCAGCCAGCGGAAGACTAGCACCACGAATGACCTGAAGGACAAACTGCTGCAAGTTCTGCTGGCTCAGTCACGGGGGATTCTCCAGGGGTCTGGCTGCCCAATTGAAAAGGTGAGTTTGGATGTAAGCTTTGTGTTTGTATTTGATTTTTCCGTCAGGGCGGACGCTATAGCATAGCATTG
>NMRB01000864.1:127598-178942 GCA_002633025.1 Notospermus geniculatus
CCAGCGTATTTGTCAAATTCAGTATTGTCTGTTTGGCTGTTGTGAAGGCTGACTGGTTCTATTTCTGTCTTTATCTCCTGGTGTCATGTCAAAATGTTTAGGCTCATTTTCCGTGTGACTTGAGACTGGTTTGTAATGGAGTGTCTCAAATGTCCTGTTAATTATGCTGGGTGCACACAGACAAAATCACACAGACATATTTGGCACAGCCTTATTTGTGTGGTAGCTGAATTATTCGCTGAGACCAGAATATCTCTGTCCCGCTGTGTGCGGCGACACGAACTATAAAACCAATGAGGAACCCACGTGCCGTTCATCCTGACAGGTCAACGCTGCGAGTGGTGCCACCGAAGCAGTGTCATTGACGTCATTTTAAGTGTGATGAAAAAATGAACTCTACCTTTTTCTACAGGAATAATGAGATAACGATGTTGCCATCATCACCATCCTATTTCTTCATTTTAAGGAAAAATGCACCAAAAAGTGCCAAGATTTTCATCTGCTACAAGACAATGTAAATTATAATGTCAGGCGACTGAAACAAAATGGTTGTTTTGCCAGAAATAGGAAAAGGAAACTTTGGTCGCAGCGCCACATTGTGACTTTAGTTCCTCCGTTTCTCCATTGGATTTAAGAAATATGACAGGACCAGAATACTGTGCCATAAGGCTGATTTTACATCGGATGGCACGCGACACGAACACGCAGGTGAACAATGGCCTCACAAAGGATTTATCCCAATGAAACCTTTGTTCGCCTGCATGTTCGTGTTGCGTGTCATCTGATGTAAAGTCAGCCTAAGGAGCAAATGTGAAGTTTTGTGGCTCTGATATTTCAAATAAGGCTGTGCCAAATACATAAAGTTAAAAGTTAACGTTTGGGTTTATAGTCTGATATCAACAATGGTAGAGGTGTCATCCTCATTCAGCGCTACAATCCGAGCATTTCTGACCGGTACCCATTTATACACCTGTGTTGAGAGAGGCCAGTGAGGCAAAGAGACTTGCCCAAAGTCTCACGCCCAGTGGGATTCGAACCCGGGACCCTCTGACCGCTAGTCGGAAGCCCGAACCACTACACCACCGTGGCTCCTCGGTGAGCATTATTTGTCTGTGTGTGCCAGTACATGTAACTTCAAGCCTGTAAGCCTACTGCACATGACGGGGCAAACTTTTTCCCCATCAGGTGACGAGGGGCAATTTAATGTTCTCCAGTCCAGCACTCATGACATGTGAGCAGGGTTTCCGCCAGAGAGTAAAATTCCGTACCCTAAAATTTTTCCAGGGTACAGATCCGTACCCTCAAAAATTTGATAAATTCACATATTTATCAGCAGTTTTTAGCTCACTGGGGTGAGCTATTACGATGGTGCAGCGTCCGTCGTCCGTCGTCGTCCGTCGTCGTCGTCGTCCGTCGTCGTCGTCGTTGTCCGTTAGCAGGGCACGTTTCGTAACCGCTGGAGCTATTAATCTGAAACTTGGTACATATATACCCCTAGGTCAGATGACCCACGACACCAAGTTTCGGTCCGATTCGACTCTCAGTTTGGCCACCAGGTGGCGGAAACCAAAAACACAAAAAGTGCAATAACTCCTGAACTAATGACTAGATCATCTTCAAATTTTTATCATAGGTGTAGCTAATAAGGATACATAACATATATAACGGGTTTTTGATTTGACCTACTTTTCAAGGTCACAGAAGTCAAAGTTCGACAAAAGTGACGAACCTGCCACAGTTTGTCATTATTTCACCGAGCAACTTCATATCTTGCATAAACATGCATTGGAGGGGTACCTTAAAAAATACCAAGTTTCGGCCCGATTCGACATCCAATATGGCCGCCAGGTGGCGTAACCTGAAAATCAAGTAAGTGCTATTACTCAGGAACGGCTTGACGCAGAGTGCTCAAATTTGATATTTACCTCCATCTAGATGACCTTTACATGCATGTCAAATTTCGGCCTGATTTGACTTCAAACATGGCCACCAGGTGGCGTAACCCAAAAATCATCAAAGTGCTGTAACTCAGGAACGCCTTAACCCAAAGCGCTCCAATGTGCTATGTGGCCCCCTGCAGATGACCTTTATGTCCATGTGAAGTTTCGGCCCGATCGGACATCCAATATGGCCGCCAGGTGGCGTAACCCGAAAATCATCAAAGTGCTGTAACTCAGGAACGACTTGACCCAAAGCGCTCCAATGTGCTATGTGGTCCCCTGCAGATGACCTTTATGTGCATGTGAAGTTTCGGCCCGATCGGACATCCAATATGGCCGCCAGGTGGCGTAACCCGAAAATCATCAAAGTGCTGTAACTCAGGAACGACTTGACCCGAAGCGCTCCAATGTGCTATGTGGTCCCCTGCAGATGACCTTTATGTGCATGTGAAGTTCCAGCCCGATTCGACATCCAATATGGCCGCCAGGTGGCATAACCCCAAAATCATCAAAGTCTTTTCTGGGAATGACTTGACCCAGATTGCTCATAACTGATATGTACCTCCCTCTGTCATTAGACTATTATGTCCAACCCAGTGAGCACATGGTCCATGGACCATTTCATTTATTCATTGTTTTTCACCATTTAACATCATATTTCACGATGGAAAGTGATTTTATGCTTCAAAATACGCCTAAAATGGCCATTAACATCGTTTAAAACCAAAATAAACAAATAAAAATAAAAATAAAAATTTTTCAAAAAAAATTTTTTTTTTGGTCCGTACCCTCATTTTTTCTTCTGGCGGAAACCCTGGTGAGGCAACAACTGGCGACTTGTATTTCCAACTCTTGTCTTTGATTGTCATGTGACTTGAGAGGCAACATCTGGCAAATTCACTTGCACAAAAGTCGAACATTTCAAAAGTGTTGCTGGCAATCTGTTTTCAGTTGTTCCAGGCCCTAACAAAACATAGTGACCATGCAGTAGCGATAATTGTGGTCGGGCAATGAAAATAGCCTCGCCTGTTATCTGGAGGAAGATTTTAAGAACGTTGATCCTACAGTCAAAATATATCAACAAAAAATTAAATGTGTAGACATGGACCATGTTGACAAGAAACTTCCAACAGACCTATCTACTGTATTAAACAAAGGCTATTTAGCTCATTCTGCTGAGACTAGAGTTCTTGTTTAACCATATTATCTCATTTCCCCGTGATAGTGTTTTAAGACCGATTTCGGCCGTTTTGGTCACGCTCAGATCGGTGAATGCGCACTGATTTCTGGGAAAACAACCTTGGTTCTAGGTGGAACATTCAGTTGTTGGGAATGACGTCATTTCCTGGCCTTAGCAAAATGTTAGCATGCAGCGTCAACACTGCAAGTGCCGACGTCATAACGTCACACATGGTCGTGCGGTGATGTTTTGACGTCGTTGCCGGCCGGTGCACTCTTCTACACACAGCAGGCCGTATCCGCGTATGGATGATTCGCTTTGTTTTCTCCTGAGTTTTCACACTTAATCCAGCTACGGTTGCTCAAAAACAGATAGACGTAAGTTATTTGTTGGGTTGTTGTGCGTGTCATGGTGTGTACACCCCACTCGATCTTTGAATCGAGAATCAAACGGCGGCCCTTGACGACCAGTCACGTCATGCACGTGATGCCTCGCCAGATTCCTGGGGACACGATTGAAAATGAAGGAAAATCCGGTCATGCGCAACACGCTGTTCCTGTTTCTGAGCGCGACCACCCGCGGTCTTAATGTATATAACAGCCTGTTCCTACGCACAAAATCATCGTTTGTCGCCATCCCGTGAGTAAACATTCACGGAATGTTGGTCCTAATGATGTTAAAATCAGTTAAATTGAGGATGAAAAACACCGCAATGCAAAGTATGGTATATTTATTTCAAAAACTCGTTTTGAGTGCTGAGAGCCTACTTCAGGAGTAGGGTCCTCCTAGACATGCTAGATTATTACCTCCTGGTATCACCGTTTGTTACTACATCGGGTCTCATTTGCATTTAGACGAGATCTGAATGTGGTCCAATGCGGTCAAATGTGGATTCAGGACCATTTTAAATCCGCATTGGGTAGCGTTTACACGCAAGAGTTTTGAACCACAATCGGATTCGATCGGACCGCACGTGGATTTTTGCCTGTCGTCTAAACGGCCCTAATTACTCTTTTGCAAGGTCGTCTTAGGATTCAGTCATTGTTGTCAAACGACCTCTCCATTTCTGTCATTGTAACTTTTCATTGTAATTTTTCTAAATCCGATAAAGACTGGTTCTATTACGAGGTAAAGTTACTTTCAGGAAATGTTCGCAACTTGAATCAAGGTTTTTATTTACGGAGGATTTAATATCAGAGCTGGAGCTCAGAAGAAAAAGGTACGCAAATGAAGGTCGATGCTTATTGATTATTCTGAAACCTTATTTGAAGGTTTCTTAATAAAATCGGTTTTACAGTTTCGTCAGCTACGTGAGAGAGACTGGCAGCGGAAATCTTTGTTGGCAACGCATCTTATGGCCGAAATAGCTGCCATTGTCATTCGACCGATTTCGTGATTTCAGGAGAGTATTATATCTGTATCTACTCGGCAATCCCTGATAGCAAGCATACGTCAGTAAGACGTCTTCATCTGGTCATAAGTCGTCAGCTGGTCATTTGGTCATGTGCTGACCAGTTTTTCACGTAATTAATACGTCATAAAATGACCAATCCCAAACAGCTCAGAAAACATACAAGCTCTGACCTTTCCTGACGTCACTTTCACGTCACTTTTTACCCAGTTTTTTACGTGGCATATTCTGATGTCATCATCACGTCAGATTTTTACCAGTTTTTTACATGTCATATTCTGACCTCAGATGGACGTCTCAAATCCTTTTTAAAAAACGATTCATTTTGATATGATAGTGAAATTACATGTTTTATAACAATCCAGAAAGTCGATGTTAACCTGTTAAAACTTAAGAAAGTATTTCCACAAAAAGACGTCGAAATCACGTGGAAAAGACGTCAACCTACTTCTAAATACTAATCTTATTAACTAATTGTAGAATAAAAAATATGGCGAATAAAAACTATATGTTCCTGCGATGTTGAAAAGGACTGTAAATGACGATGCGAATTTCGATAATATTTCGATCACGAAGTTTATTTCGATAGACGATGACGATTATACGATGTGTTCTGTTCGAATGTTTCTCTAGTTCTGACCATCTACCTAACCTACTACAATATTCTACTGATGATACAAGGAAGTTGAGGTTGCATAACATTACACCACAATACTGCTAAAAGGGCTATAAACAGAGTCAGCTCATTAGGAGGCCTGGGCTAGCCAGCTATGTAAACATGATGTTCTCTTGAAGGGTCTTAAGGAGGCTCCAGGAAGTCTGCTATTACAATGATTTATAAACACCACAAAGCCAGGCAACGGGATATTTTCTGTGAATGCTTAATCCTAACGCTTTTTATAAACAGCATTTGGGAGATTGAAAGGGTTGCTACAAAAATTACATAATAGGTGGTAAACATCGAGCTAACGAANCGCAGCGCCACATTGTGACTTTAGTTCCTCCGTTTCTCCATTGGATTTAAGAAATATGACAGGACCAGAATACTGTGCCATAAGGCTGATTTGACATCGGATGGCACGCAACACGAACACTCAGGTGAACAATGGCTTCACAAAGGATTTATCCCAATGAAACCTTTGTTCGCCTGCATGTTCGTGTTGCGTGTCATCCGATGTAAAGTCAGCCTAAGGAGCACAATGTGAAGTTTTGTGGCTCTGATATTTCAAATAAAGCTGTGCCAAATACATAAAGTTAAAAGTTAACGTTTGGGTTTATAGTCTGATGTCAACAATGGTAGAGGTGTCATCCTCATTCAGCGCTACAATCCGAGCATTTCTGACTGGTACCCATTTATACACCTGGGTTGAGAGAGGCCAGTGAGGCAAAGAGACTTGCCCAAAGTCTCATGCCCAGTGGGGACACTCTGACCGCTAGTCGGAAGCCCGAACCACTACACCACCGTGGCTCCTCGGTGAGCATTATTCGTCTGTGTGTGCCAGTACATGTAACTTCAAGCCTGTAAGCCTACTGCACATGACGGGGCAAACTTTTTCCCCATCAGGTGACGAGGGGCAATTTAATGTTCTCCAGTCCAGCACTCATGACATGTGAGGCAACAACTGGCGACTTGTATTTCCAACTCGTCTTTGATTGTCATGTGACTTGAGAGGCAACATCTGGCAAATTCACTGGCACAATAAGTCGAACATTTCAAAAGTGTTGCTGGCAATCTGTTTTAAGTTGTCCCAGGCCCTAACAAAACATAGTGACCATGCAGTAGCGATAATTGTGGTCGGGCAATGAAAATAGCCTCGCCGGTTATCTGGAGGAAGATTTTAAGAACGTTGATCCTACAGTCAAAATATATCAACAAAAAATTAAATGTGTAGACCTGGACCGTGTTGACAAGAAACTTCCAACAGACCTATCTACTGTATTAAACAAAGGCTATTTAGCTCATTCTGCTGAGACTAGAGTTCTTGTTTAACCATATGTTACGTGTAACTTACGAGGTGAGTTACGCGGTGAGTTACACGAATTTCGCTAGCTATGCAGTGATTTATGAGGCGAGTTAGCGATTTTGGCGAGTTACGCCGTGAGTTACGCGAAAGTAAAGCCGTGAGTTACGCGTAAGTTACGAGTAACTTACGCGAAGCCGTAGGGATGTCAATTGTGACCTGTACTGTAGCCAAATTGGTAAAGACTAGAATATCACTGCGCCACTGTGTGCAGGTGCACCAAATAACAAAACGATTAAATGGGGAACCCACCCTGCAGTTTATCCCGACAGGTCGGCGCTGCGAGCGGTTGCACCGAAACGACGTCATTGATGTCATTTTAGGTGCTGATGTTTCGTCATGAAAAAAAATTCCTGTACATTTTTCTACAGGAAAAATGACACAAAAGACGTCTCTTTTATCGCCATCATATCTCTTCGTTTTAAGAAAAAAAAGATGATATATAGGAAGTCAACTTCCAAAATTTCACAAATTTTCGACCCCAACCAGGGTCTTCCTCAGGCACTTTTCAGTATGGAACTCCAAAAAGGACTGAGAAAAAAAGGGATGAGATAAAAAGAAAATTTCATCTGCTACACGATGATGTAAATTTTACTGTCAGGCGACCAACACAAATAAACAGAAACCAACACAAATAAACCAACAGAAATAAATGGAAATAACGTTAGAAAAAAAGAGACTTCGGTAGAACTGCTTGCAGCGCCATGCCGTAAGGTTATTGTGCGGGTTCTACCATAATTGAACAATTATGGTAGAGCCACATGGCGCTGTCTTGTGCTCAGTGTGCAGTTTCATGCTATGCCATTTCAAATAAGGATGGGCCAAATACATCAGTCTGAGCAATATTCATCAGTGCGCTAGCTTTAAGAACTAACCTTGTCATTTGTGGTGACTAGATACCATAATTCCTCGATTTTCCACCATGTTCCGTGTTCCTTTTCAGGATGTGATGATGCTGATTGCAAAGGGGGAAACAGAGCACATCGACATAGATAAACGGAAGGCATTCGACCGCTGGCATCAAGAACAGCTGGAAAAGGTTAAGGCCACTATCAAAATGGAGCAGACCACCCCAGAGCCAGAGAAGAATCACGTTACACAGAGGTCCCCTTCACCGGTCAAGGAGACAGAAACGCCACGCCCAGCGGCGTTACCTAATGCCTCAGTACACAAGACAAGATTTAGGACTTCGTTCGACCCTGACTTAGAAATACCACGGCTTCATCAATGGTTTCATGAGAATAAGCATCCAACACGAGAGAAGATGATACAGTTCCTGAACGAACTGAACTCGCTGGAATCACGCCAGGGTCGTAAACCTCTCGACCTCACAAATATTATCTATTGGTTTAAGAATGCCAGGGCAGCACAGAGGAGGGCTAGTCGCAGCATGGATTTGTCTGTGGATGAGAGCCACCTGGTGGACAACGATGAAAACAGCTCAGATCATCATAGTGCGACAGAAGAGCATATCCCGATTTTGCCAAATAAAAATGCTGTTTATGTTGTGAATCCTCTACATAATCGGGAGGAGTCTCCCGATCAATATCAGAATCAAAATGGTGGATTTGAGGGTCGAGCAGTCGACATGACCTCACAGAGTCAAAGGTATTCATCGTCGAGTGATAGAAATGATGAAGCAATTGACATGTCAACGTCATCAAGAAATGACCGTGAGGCGGTGTCGCCGCTCTCTGAGCGCTCTGATAACAGCACCCACCAG
The DNA here is from genome assembly GCA_002633025.1 of Notospermus geniculatus. Classification (NCBI taxonomy): domain Eukaryota; kingdom Metazoa; phylum Nemertea; class Pilidiophora; order Heteronemertea; family Lineidae; genus Notospermus; species Notospermus geniculatus. The sequence goes on from NMRB01000864.1 coordinate 135,874, forward strand.
AAGAGCTCTTGTCAATCATCGGACGGAGAAACATCTGACTTTGAAGATGACCCAGACGGCATCAGCATCAAACACGAGCGTGATCCTGACCGATACGCGGACCATCCAATGAGATCTATTCCCAACTCGCTTCCATCCAATCATCTGGGTTTACACAATTCGCTGACGTCGCCGCATTCACCCGCTCAGGTACACATGATGTCTGCGGCCATGAACTATCGCCTGGGTGGCCTTGGACATCTTGGCAGGAGTCATACCCCTCTTACTCAGCACCCATTCTACAGTGTGATGTCACCGTCAATGATGGAGGAACGAAGGAAGCGAACACGAGTGTTTATCGACCCCCTCTCAGAGATTCCTAAACTTGAGAAGTGGTTTCTGGATGACACCCACCCAACGGCTTACATGATAGAAAAATACTGCGATGAGTTAAATCGGTCGGAATACCGTCAGCGTTTTCCAAAATTGGAACCCAAGAATGTCCAGTTGTGGTTTAAAAACCATCGTGCCAAGGTTAAACGCGCACGTCTTGAGATTGAATCAAAAACGATGATTAAGTCTGAGAACTGTGATGGGGAAATGGCGGGGAGTGTTGATATGTACAGAAACTCGCTACCAACGTCAAGTTCTGGGTCTCAAGATCTGATTGGTACAAGTTACTCAAATTAATATGTGTTCATCATTCATTACTGATACGTGTTCAAACCTCTTTTGAGGTGCATGGATTGATAGTCTGTAGAGCAGTGATATCTGCCAATGATAACTGACTGAAATATCAAGGAGCTTGTCCCTGATCATGACAGCCAAGTACAATGTACACGTATCTCTATAGGTCCAATTTACAAAGGGTTCCAAGGCTTCGGTACATGTTACTGCTATCTTTTCTGGTTCATGACCAAAACCTCCACCGTAAAGAACATTCTAGTTCACAGGCCAAGAGGCTGCCTATTCAAGGTCTCAATATCTAAACAGTCATTTTGTATACATATCCTTTGTAAATTCAGCCCTAAGTTTCCACACCCCTGTAAAATTAACAGCACACTTCACCAGTTCTTTGCTCATACAGGCACCTTTTATGGTCACCACAGAAATGGTCAAGTGTGTGGTGGCCAGTGTAACATCTGTGAGTGTTTCTTTAGCTCAGTGTTCCCCAACAATAGACACGGCCTAGAATGGTTATTGTTGGGTTAGTTGCCGCTTAATCCGTCAGGAGGGAAACAATAAGAAAAACACAGAAATACGGGGAACACTGATCGACGTTACACCGGCAACGACCAATCACCGCGGAAACTTTCTGGTGACAAAATCGGTTTGATTTCTCACCACGAAAATTGCTTCTTGTGACCATGACCACAAGAGACCACTGAGTGGACTGGCGGAGAAGCTGCCTACCTTAAAAATTGGTGAACAAGTGTCTGTTAGCTTCACTGTTTTGACAACTGATGAAACTGGTTGTCTTGGTGCTTGGGCAAAAATTTCACCATCGATTTCAAAGATGTAAGTCGCAGTCGAGCATTTCACGGTCAGTTTGAGAGATATTCTTTATATGAATATATTGGAGTGTCCCAGTGCAGAAGAAAACATACCGGTAACTGAAGAAGACATGGTTTCAAACATGTCTCAAAATAAACGCAGTCTGTGCGATCATCGAATATTTGCATTTGTTTCAGAAGTGCAATATGGTAACATTGGTATAAATGATGTTAGTTGTTTAGTGAGTTCGTCTGAGATTTTTACAATAGGATGAACATATTTTTACAGCTGATAACAACATTATCAGTCATTTTGAAGCAGAATTGGTATCATGTATTGTATTTTATTGATTATTTAGAGTATTTCTAGTTGTGAAGGTCAGAGGCCCTGTTCACACTGTGAAACGCAACTCATTGTGACACAAAGGACTCGCCCCAGTAGGAGACTCACAACTGATAAGTCGGACTACCAGGGGTGTGCACACTTTGCAACTAGGCATAGCCTGTTGAAGCAATCCAATAAGAATTGTGGTGACAGCGTAACTCTTGCTCGTGGTTATTTCTAAAGTTATTTTACGAAGTACTTGTATGAGATAACGTGTGCACCACTCCCATGATGTGAGGATTTGTAAGCTTGCGTTTTGACCCGCATTCTACTATTTCATTCTCATCATCTGCGATGCGGCAACATTTTCTGCCGTCAATGTCACATCCTTCTGAGGCAAATCATTCCCTTTCTGTAAAATGAAGAGATTATCCATTTTTTATAATTTCATAGTTTTTGAAAGCATTTGTAAGTTGTATAGGCCTGCAGAGCCTCACTGTGGACCCAATGAGTGGTCAGTGTTTCATTGTCATATATGTTTAGCTCACCTGGGTGAGCTATTACGATGGTGCAGCATCCGTCGTCCGTCGTCGTTGTTGTGTTCCGTTTAGCAGGGTACGTTTCGTAACCGCCAGAGCTATTGATCTGAAGCTTGGTACATATATACCCCTAGGTCAGACGACCCATGACACCAAGTTTCGGTCCGATACGACTCTTAGCTTGGCCACCAAGTGGCGGAAACCGAAAACACAAAAAGTGCAATAACTCCTGGACTAATGACTAGATCTTCTCCAAATTTTTATCATAGGTGTATCCCTTAAGCCGGCACGTTGTGGGAACCACGTTGCCTGTCACGTGGGGTCTGCAAATACCCCCCATAAAAATTGTTTTAGTGTTGATAGAAAAACAATCAAACAGGCCATTTCATCAATGAAAAACATATGTTTGTTAATGATCTAATGAATAAATAATGTTCCTCGAGTGAACGAACTCTCATAAATGAACAGCAGCACTAAACATATTTCTCGGCAAAACTTTCATCTGCAAGATAGGCCTAGTAGGGTACTGTCGGCAGTGATCGGTCACCTAACGGTAAATCCACGAAATCGCCGCCATTTCGCAATGCTTTGGTGTAAAACCTGAACTGGGGAAGCCCTACGATTGTCAACGTCATAATACAACCAGCCAATCAGATCCTGGTGTCGCCATGGGGAGGTCTCATTATTTTTTTGACATGGGGATTTTCGTACAACTTCGGTCGGGCTTCGGCGATCTTCGGTCGGGCTTCGGCGAACATCGGTCAGGTTGCGTCTAACTTCGGTCAGCACGTTTCTTTTTAAAAAAATGATACTCAACCTTATTTAAACAATTCAAACATTGTTTTAACTTCATTTCAACAATTCAAATATTGTTTTAACTTACTGGACCGTGCGTAGAGGCCCCAAAAATGCCATTTTAAGGTCTCAATGACTGAATTTGCAGTCTGCAGTAATTCATAGCCTATTTCCATTTTCTTGTTCCATTCAAATAATTTGTAACATTATTTTCATGCAACAAACGTGAAACTGAATTTCACTAACAAAGATTTAACAATGTAAATTGCAGGCAATGTTGTGCATAGGAGACCCTTTGAACAAAATACCGGTACTACACAATATGTTACAGTCTGTTCAAATATTTGGTACATTTATTTCATGCAATGAATTTAAAATCGTAGGGACATCTGGTGGACACTGGATATGATCCTGTCCAAGTGGGGTCAGTACCTGCAGGAGGGAGGGGGAGGGCTCATGAGCAGATCGAGGGATCGTTCTAGACATGCTTGAATTTACAATACCACGACAGCTTGTCGATTTCTTCCTTCGTCTTGTCCCCTAGGCCTACACACGAGCAGTGGAACCATCTAGGGCATTCTTCACAACCAATCCACTGAATTTCTCTTGTCTCATCTTCACTCTCAATGACATTCTTCCTCCTGCAAACCTGGCAAACCGATTGGTTTATGCCAGGATACTTCCTTTTCATTTCTTTTTGACGTTCCTTTTCTTCTTTCTTCTTCTCCCTTTCCTGCTTTCGCTCTTCTTTCGCCTTCATTTCTTCCTCCTTTGCTCGCTGTTTATCTTCGAGATACTTTCTGTACTTCTCACTCGAAACAGCCTTCGGGAGATCTTCTGTGGCTCTTTTTTTCTGTGGTTTTGTTGCCACGTCTGGATATCGGAGGACATCTTGGAATGCCTCGGATACGTACTTTGGGTTCTGGGTTTGTGACTTCTTGTGGAGGGGGGATGCTCTGAGGGGTGGTTGATTTGGAGAACTGGAAGTGGAGGTTGATGGGTGTGGGGTTGCCATGGTTGCACGCTTGACCTCACTCTCCTTTAAGGTTTTCCATAGATCATACACCACATCGGGAAGATCAAACCCCTCTTCATACCGTCTCTCATAGAGGGCGATAGTTTCTGGTGACATATTCTGGGCTCTTTGCAGGGCAACTAATGGCGAAACCAAGGGAAGGGCAGATTCATCAGGCAATGGTTGTGCTGGAGAAGGGATTGGATGCATGTCAGAAGGTGCAAGCCTTGGTGAGCATGGTGAGGTGGGAGGTGGGGAGAGGGGCTGAGAAGTAGGAGTAGTAGGAGTGGTTGGAGGGAGGACAAATGTTTTCGAAGGAAGTGTTTTTGCCATGTCAATGGCTTTCACATTCCAGGGATGAAGCCCAGAAGACCTGAACCCATTTTCCGCGATTTCTTTCGTAACAGTATTGTCATAGGCTTCCCTGAACACTTTCACAAATTCCCTCTTCGTGACGAAGTGCCCTACATTTCTTTTCTGGTAGTTTTCAACTGCCTTCCTCCAGTTGTTCTTTAGGGACTTGTAAAGAGACACATCACACGGCTGCATGATGTGGCTAGCGTGAGCGGGAAGACAATAGAGATGGATGCCATTATCATTGCAGAATAGGGATGTCTCAAGATTGATGTGGGAGGAGTGGCCATCGAGGAACAATATAACAGGGAACTGAACACCATTCGCTTTCAGCATAGGGTGGAAATGATTAGCCATCCACTCGTAGAATACATCTGAGGTCATCCACCCTGTTTCAGACCGCCCAATACAGTAACCTTCACTACCATCTAAGTGGTCAGGATTGATTCTCTGCCCTGGAAAAACAATCATTGGGTTGACAAAGAAACCAGCTGGACTGAAACAACAATGTACAGTCAATTGAGTCTTGTCACTGTTTGTGACCCTATAAACAATCCTTGACCCTTTCATAGCCAAAATTTGGCCTGTCTTAGTAGCAAGGGGAAACCCCGATTCATCGCAATTGAAGATGCGGTTTGGATCGTGTAACATTGCAAGTCCATCTGGCACTTCTGTTGAAAAGTAAGAAACGCACTCCCTAAACCACTTTTCAATAGCTTCTGGGGTGATGACTGCCCTCTCTCTGCCCAGATTCTCAGGCGTACGTATAGAAAGTTGTGGGTTTCGTCTCATGAAGGCATAATACCAATCCTTCCCTGGTCTTCCATCACTGAATGGATTTGGCCGGCCGTCTTTTTTGATAATACTTTGCACAGAGTTCAGTAATTCATCTTTGGTGAGACCGTAGCCAATTTTGGCCATATGAACTACATAATTGGCCAAAACCTTTTCTTCTGCTTCAGTCAAGACAGTGTTACTGCCCATTTTGGCAGCGTCTGCGGTTTTTCCAAGAACCTTATCACTGAGGGTAGAACGTGGAACCCCAAAACTATCAGCTGCCTGGCGGAGGGAATATCCATCATTCCGAATGGCTCTGAGTGCGAGATCGACACTCTCTTGTGTATACAATCGCCTTTGGACTTTTGTCCGAGTTTTCGTGGATGCTGTCAGCAATCCAGGCATCTGAAATCAAAAGAAAAGAATGTTCATTCTAGAAACCCTTGAGGATTTTTATTGAAAAGCAGAAAAATGCAAAACAACATGCTTAAAATGCTTGCAGCTCTAATTGCACTCACCTTAAACCTTTGGTTAACCTTTCCATAAGTGAGATAAAATAACAGCATTATCAAAACGCAGAGCAAAATGCAAATAATGGCAAATAACCAGCTGAAGAAAGAAGTGCAACAGTCATAACAGGAGAATAGGTTAGGCACCTAGGCCTAAACCTATTAGGCCTACAGAAGCAAAAAACTAACAACATGAACAATTACTGTCGAATCAAAATCATGATCAGATTTCCTGACTTGTGGCTAGGCCTAATCATCAACAATGACCAGTTTTCTATCTATTTTGTAACTTTATTTATAGCAGTATTGCCACTTTAGGCAAATAAATTTGTTGCCACAACATTCCTCGCCATTTAAACTAAGAACAGAGTATATATGCAGTGACAAGACGAAATAATGAATGGTCCCAAGTCACGTGACCGAATATAGCCGCCGACCTCATTAGCAGGAGGGTTGGTTCGGTCAGTGCTGCTGTGACGTTCACAGGGTACAGATCTCAAAACGCCGTCAAAATCGTGGAATTTACACTCCAAATACACCGGAAAACACAACAACCATGTGTTCAGTATGATCTATGTCGGTTTATGGTGGTTCGTAGCAACTTGCCACCTTAGCCAAGGTAATAAATCAGTGACAATTAGGATGTACTCACCTCTGCTTTCCAAATCTCGCGCCCCGTCTACAAAAAAATGGCGGCAGGATGGGGAATCCCCATCAGGATTTGATGACGTGATACACAGAGAGTGCTGTAGACGAATAACGATGTGGTTTTTGTGTGTTTGGTGGGTTTTGTTGATGTGTAAAGTGATGTCAGGCCCTGCTGACCGANAAAAACAAAAAAATGCTCTGCATTGTCTTGAGAGCCATTCATCCTGCATCCCAGTGCATGTCATGTGCATCATGTGCATGCGGGGGATACAACAGTGCGGGGGATGTGTGGATTAAACACTGATCTGTGGGGGGTGCGGGTCTTAGTGCAGTGCGGTGAGTAGTGCGAAAAATACGGTATATCTGAAATCCATTGTGTCAAAATGGACCCCTTTCCAAACATCCCACCAGACAGAGGAACGCTAAGTGCACTGCCACGTTTTGCAAAATGCGTATTAACCCTGGAAGCAGGTCATACTCTCAAAGTCACAAAACGGCAGGCAGAAAAAAACTCACATTTCTGAATTTTCTACAAAAATATGTGCCTGGGGTCCGAGCAGACCCCACGTGCCGGCTTGAGGGGTATCTAATAATAAGGATACATAACATATATCACGGGTTAAGTAACTGCTATTACTCAGGAACAATTTCACGTAGAGTGCTCAAATTTGATATTTACATCCCTCTAGATGACCTTTACATGCATGTCAAATTTCGGCCTGATTTGACTTCCAACATGGCCACCAGGTGGCGTAACCCAAAAATCATCAAAGTGCTGCAACTCAGGAACGACTTAACTCAAAGTGCTCCAATGTGCTATGTGGCCCTCTGCAGATGACCTTTGTGTGCATGTAAAGTTCTGGCCCAATCGGACATCCAATATGGCCGCCAGGTGGCGTAAACCGAAAATCGTCAAAGTGCTGTAACTCAGGAACGACGTGACCCAAAGCGCACCAATATGTGCTATGTGGCCCCCCCTGCAGATGACCTTTCTGTGCATGTGAAGTTCCGGCCCGATCGGACATCCAATATGGCTGCCAGGTGGCCCCCAAATCATCAAAGTCCTACTCGGGAATGACTTGACCCAGATTGCTCATGTCATTAGACTGTTATGTCCAACCCAGTGAGCACATGGTCCGTGGACCATTTCATTTCAAATTTGAATTCAGCGGAGGAGTCATTAAGTGGGCCACACCTAAATTATGTTGTTGCCAAATGGCATGCCGATTTCTGACTTTAAAAATTACTATACCTGATGAAATGAAATTTTTAGGCATGCCACTGGCATGGTCAGCTGAGTGCAGGGCCCAATGGCCTCTTGTTCTCATTTATTATGAATTTTATATGATTTTAATCCTAGTTATCTTATATCCAGTTAACGTATGATAATTTCACAAGCAATTGTTACGTTTTAATCATAGAATGATTTAAAATAAGTTGTAAAAGTTTTGTATAATAATGTTGTATACTCAGTGTCTGTACATTAATTGCCATTGCTTGAATGAATTTGTGGACAGTGCCATTCATGTTGATTGGAGGAAAAATGAAATGATTGCTGGGTTGTTGGGGGCGACACAGTGTTCTTCCAATCCTTGCCTACCAACAATGTGGTCGCAAGTTCATCCCTCCACCCAGTTGTTTGATGTGTGGTAGGGAGGCTGATCTTTCTTCAACGTTACAGGTTTTCTGGGGGGGGGGGGGACAGCATAAATTTCACCAACTATCGACATTTGTACTCCTGAAATATTATTTTCCACTCATTAACTCTTTCAAGCCTGCAGCGATTTTTGCCCCTGCCATTCCCAGATCCTAGGCAAATTTCCAAAAAAAAAAACTTGGGAGGTAGGCCTATTGCACGCAATGTGAATCCATCACAAAGCAAAATACTAAGAACTGAAAACCTTGACTATGAAGCTGGACCATTTCTAATTCTCTGACACCCAACACATGCAAAAGTTGTAATGCCAATGTGTCAATGAATGGCATGGTGATTGCCAGATATATTTGGCCACAGGATTTGGGACTGATTTCGCCAACCAGAGTATCAGTCATAGAACAGATAGAGTTAAATGATTATCAGTTAGAGCATGAAAGAAAAGGCACCAAAAACACACTGCATGATGCATGCTCCATTGTTAGGGAATTTAATAGTACCCGTAATAGAAAAATATATATGTATTATGACCCAAGGTGGCAAAATTGGCATTGTGGGTTGTTAAGATATGGTTAGGTTATTTAAGGCGGCGAGATTCTTGCTTTAATTTTCAATTTTGCAGATTGAAATGCGTGGTATTTAATGACACAATCGAATAACACTGTCGTTCGGGACCACTCCTACTGCCCCACTCTGAATGATATGTTCTGCGTCTCACACAACATAGTCGATTATAGGCCTATGGCCAGTTGATGTCACATATTTTTGTTAATTTTATCTTTGTATATTGCATTTATCTGTCAACAACAACCTTGCCTCGGGTACCTACTGTACTTTTAGTCCCTTAATTCATTTGCTATATTTTTGTATGCTAAATTCTTGCCGTTTATGTTCATTTGGCGTAAAGCATGTGCATGTGCAATATGTTCATTGGCACTGTGTAAACATCTGTCAGTAAGATACTCATAAAACCACATTTATGATGAGCCCTCATGTAGTGTTCGTTATGATATGGTTGTCATTACCTCATCTGCCCCAGCTTCGAGCAGACAGTATCTTCTGTTAAAGTTTTCAAAAAGTCTTGGAAATGAATTGAAAAAAAAGTTGAAGAAACATTTTTTAGATGGTTCACAAGAACTTGAACTACCTTTCTTCAAATATTTGTAAATCAATAGCGTAGGATGTGAGAAAACTTTGACAGCAGATGCTGGACTCTTGAGGCAGATGAGTTAATTACCAGTACCGGTACAGTAACAGAGGTCCCTGTTCCTGGCTAGTTGTACAGTCTTTCAAATAAGTAAATGGACAGAGTGTTTTTCAAATATCGTCGAGATAAAACAAGATAATTGGATGCGGTTTTCAACATAGTGTGGTATAGTTACTTGGTCATATATCTCATGTATTTGGGTCAACCTAATTTTAACCCTTTGTTATGTAACAGGCAATTTAAAAAAGGCCAAAACGTCAACTTTTTTATTTCAAGTTTTTCTCAGCAGATTTCAATGTGTTGTAGTGAGGTGATTGATAATAAGAGTTTTTGCGCAAAAAAATATTGAAAATGTTTTTCCGTTTTCGTAATATCTCAAAATATCAAAATTTGAGATTTTTGAAATTTTGATATATTCGATCATTTTTTAAAGTCATTTGGTAGCATTCATTCCCTCGTGATAATTTATGCAATTTTTGAATGCTTTTTTCGCTTAAATGTCATGATATTCAGCCTCTTTATTCAGCCTCCAGATTTCACATAGTATTTTCTGCTGATTCGGTGATGGAAACACGTGGAAACTTTCGTAGCCATCTTGTTATCATGTCTGGCAGCGAATAACAGCAAAACAATATTCAATATCTCAAAATATCAAAAATATCAAATTTTGATATTTTGAGATATCACGAAACAGACAGCAGATTTCACCGATTTTTTTGGCAAAGAGTCTTTAATGTCAATCACCTGATCACATCAGTGCCAAATCTGTTGAAAAAAATTAGAAATAAAAAAGTTAATTTCTGGACCTTTTTTAAATTGCCTGTTACATAACAAAGGCTTAAAATTAGGTTGACCCAATTACATGCGATACATGACCAAGTAAGTATACCACACTATGTTGAAAACCGCATCCAATTATCTTGTTTTATCTCGGAGATATTTGAAAAACAGGCTGTCCATTTACTTATTTGAAAGACTGTACCTGCAGGACTTCAGCGGGTACAAACACTACATAAGAACATTGTACTTGTAGCAAGTATTAGACCAACTCTCTGTTGCAGTTCATTAATGTGTCAGGTTTTTGCCTCTGGCTTTGTTCATATCATACTCAACCACGGTCTTATCAAGTAAGAACAACACCCCCTATAATAAGCAGGTTGAGAAACGGCACAATGTCGGATGAAAAGATCAGTCAAATTTTGGTCAAATCATAAGTTCCAATTGTCCAACTGTATACGTCAGCGGGAACATTAAAGTATGAACTTTTTTAATACACAACTTTTGAAACGAATTGATATCCAAAAATATGATTCTGCAGTGCTTCCTCACTGCATTAACACAGGTTGCGTGCGCGAGGCTGCTTGGTGAGACTGCTTTTGCAGTAGTCTCACCAAGTCTCACCAAGCTGATTTGTCCGATGTACAACATTTTCCGAACGGGGCCGCCGAAAAAGGCTGCAAAATCATATTTTTGGATATCAATTCGTTTCAAAAGTTGTGTATTAAAAAAGTTCATACTTTAATGTTCCCGCTGACGTATACAGTGGACAATTGGAACTTATTATTTGACCAAAATTTGACTGATCTTTTCATCCGACATTGTGCCATTTCTCAACCTGGTTATTATAGGGGGTGTTCTTACTTGATAAGACCGTGACTCAACCAATTTCAACACAGTCTTCAGGAAATTCCATCATATTTTAGTTGCAACAGGCATCATGGTTTTCATAACAATCGGTTAATAATAACATCAACATTGACAAACCTCCTCTAATTACCAAGTCACAAGTTATGTTTACAGCCACATCATGGCATTTATTACCTTCCCTGCCAAAAGACATGTTTTCCAACGTCATTTTGGCATCACACACATATACATCACACTTTAAACATGATTCAAATTTGCCACCCTTTCCAACACATCACACAACAGTTAGCTGCTTCCAGTGCTGGTAGTCTACTGCAGTATCAAGATATAACAGCTGGTTACTGGTACTCACACTCTGATTGAATGAATGATCCTGAACAATAATGGGTAAAAATGGAGTTAAAGGGACTAGGAAAATTTTTTAAAGCTTCGGTTATTACAAAATGCTAGTCTTTCTACACATGAAGGCTACGTTGATGCATATTTGTTCAAATTCAGAATGTTCTAGCTGCAGTATTAACAAGCTATACGGGCCAATGCCCGATTTCCAAGATAGCTACATGTACCTGGCGGCTATATTTGAAGTCTGATCGGACCTAAATAGATCATCACACCTAATTTGAACAGTCCAGGACAAACCATGAAACGTGCCACTCAACGGAGAAAGTTCAAACTTTGACCTCTGTGACCTTGAAAACTAGGTCAAATCAAAAACCCGGGTGATATATCTGTATCATTGTCTGATGTACAGTACCTACGATAACAATTTGGTGACGATCCGACAAACGGGTAAGGCAAAATAGCATTTTAAAGATTTTTGGTTTAGCGCCCCTAGTGGCCAAGCCAGGAGTCAAATTGGACCGAAACTTGGTGCCTGCGGTCATCTTACCAAGACGCACGTGTGTACCAATTTTGGTGTCAATAGGACCAGTGGTTACAAAACGTGCCCTGCTAACGCGTACGACGACGACGGATACCACATCATGACTATAGCCCACTGGGGAGCTAAAATGAAGGTGGCAGGACCCATGTCCTCAGACCATAGAAGATGATGATGATGATGAAGATGCACTAAAATGTGGTGGAATTTAGTAAAAACTGCTGAAATGGCTCAGCATAATCGGAACCAGATGTAAAAACCTGAGTGACTAAACAACTGGTACCGGTACAAACATTAAACCTGCTTCAAAAAATGCATTTATATGAAACTGCAATTACGTTTATTTCATTAGCTTGAGGAAGAAACTTGACAAACTTTATTAACGTGTAACTCTTTCATTTACAGGCCTCTAGATTGCACCGTACCTCATATCAAGATATGGAGGTGCCCAAATTAGCTAGGCCTACAAAACAATTTTAGCGGTAAATGACACTTGAAGCATTTTGGGGTACCCTGAAGCATTTTGGGGTACCTCTGAAATGCTCGCAAATGCCCTGAATTAGCTCCTAAATGCCCTAAATTCACACCCATCTAAAATTGTGATGTAATTTTCAGGTGTTTATGGCAATATCAGTGACCCAATTCAAATTTAAGGCATCAAAATTCAGACTAACATTGACCACTAAAGCAAAAAAGCATTTGTGCTCAATTGGTATAAAAAAGGTGTATAGGTGTTTGTGCAATCGAGAGGCGTACCTGTTTCTAACTGAATCTGTTAATAATGTCATCATATTGTTCTTAATGTGTCATATCATACTGTAAAGCGTACAGTTTTTGTGAGTTATCTATTTCCTTTATGAGTGTGTGCACTCTGGAATTCAAATTCTAACTCTCTGAGGCATGTTTGTAAATTTTTCACTAAATGTTATCTTGTAGCCTATTCTGAAATGAATAAAGGCTGCAGAAATGTTTGTGCTGACGATATGAAATAAGGTCCGAAGGATCCCCAGTTACATGTACAGTGCTGTCTATTCTTCAACCTTGCCACTGATGGAAGAAAATAGGTCCTGTTTATGTTGATGGTGGATTTTTTGTAAATCTCGGAAAATTCCCCACATAATGTCAAATGTTTAATAAGCTTTACAGAATATTTCCAGATGTTTAAAGACATTGGGATGTTAAACATACCATTCGCATTGGTATTAGAAGCAACTGTGTATTTCGGTCACTTCTTTGATTTTCTGGGCAATTTCGATGGAGGAATTGAAATAAACTATACATGCACATGTACTGTAATAAAGGAGTGCAGTTTGTGGGACCATACGCTAATAATAAATACAGCGTGCGATCATGTTGATGTTGTACAGACTGGCTCAATAAAAATGTTACACTTACAAAATGGTCAATATCTTTTATAACTTTGGCATTTACCCTAAAATATACATTGCACTTGAAGAGCAAAGCTCTCTCGATTAATTTGACACCAGCAGATTCAAAATCCTTCCACGGTTGACTGCACAGGACAGATTTTATTGACTCATGTGAAATCTGACTTGTGCCATACCTCCCAGTGCTGGTGTCAAGTTAATCGGGACAGCTTCCTCTTCAAGTAGGCCTTAACCTACCGGTATGTACATGTATATTTTAGGGTAAATGACAAAATTATAAAATGTTACCGGTAACCATTTTGTAAGTGTAACATTTTTATTGAGCCTCTCTATATTTGGGTCATCAGCCAGTTTATGAAGTGAGCAAACATGCCACAAACTTGAGCGCTATTCTAATGCATTTTGTTGTTTGTTGCATGATTTGTGTCTCTTACACATACATGACCCACAGACCTGTCCAAAACTCATATATGGCTGAAGCTTCAAACACAGAATCTTTAAAGGAGCTGGACGTCCAAGTTGTAAACACTCACTCACTGGTTCTCTATCCACACGACGCCTGCGGTGCTGCCACCTATTGTCGGTGATATGTACTGACGTGAATATCGTGAGTGAGTTGCATTGGACCGGGCACCAGTCTAACGATCACTGGTGCTGTCACCTTCACGAAGGAATAAAACTCCTTTAATTCCTTTATTATGGAATCTTATCATACAATAATGTGCACTGTAAGATACCGTAGGTAAGGCCAAGTAAAAATAATAATTAGATTCGCGTCCTTTTTTTCTCAGATGAGTGGGGAGGGGGAGGTTTTTATTTTTGAGTTTGAGGCTGAAATGACATGTCAAAATCAAATAAAAAAATTTTCAGAGATTGCCAAAATTTTGGGGAGGTATAGGAAATGCATTGTAAAATCTTTTTGCAGTTTTTGCACTTTTGGGGGGCGGGAGGGGACGCTAATCTAATATATTTTTTTACTTGGCCTAATCTGGAGTCAGTGAACCTGAGAAAGTCTTTAATGTTAAAACTACCGTAAATTGTATATCAAAAAAGGAAATCTATATATTGTAAAAATAAAGTGTTACAACAATTGGGAGGAGTATTTTGAAAACAGTGTTTTGTATATATTCTTATATATGTATTAAATTATTGTATGAAAAAATCCATGTGTTGCCTTTCATTCATCGTTGTCTGGTCAACAAAAGGGTATATGACAGTTTGTCGATGGTTTGGTCCACTGAAGGTGCCTTTCTACTGCAGTGGTTTTTAGCTCAGCTTCTGACCTTTATAGAATAAGTACCGGTATTCAGTGGTGTCACGTGTCAGTTAATCACGCCTTCCGTCAAACTATGCCCGACGTTTTGTAGCCTTAAAAGCTAGAGACTTCAAATTTCATCTGAAGGTAGCCCTGGGTGAACTCTCCTCGGAAACAAAAAATTAGCTCTCCAGGGAGCGTTTCCCGTAAAACGAAATATGGCGATATCTCAGGCCCTACGATATATTTGTATACAAAAGTGATAGGACAGATAGGTTTATATTTTCTACATCAGTTCAAAGGGAAATAAATGTCAGATCTGTTCACCCGGGGGCAGTAGTCAACGAAATAAAAAACAGGGGTATTTGAATTTACCGCACTTTGAAGTTCCAAATTATGCATGAGTAACTCAGTAACTGGTGTCCTGTCGGACATAGCCAATGGTAACACTGATACAATGTTGAACCTTTATAGCTGATAATGAAATGGTCCATGGACCATGTGCTCACCGGGTTGGACATAATAGTCTAATGACAGAGGGATGAGCAATTTGGGTCAAGTCATTCCCGAGTAGGACTTTGATGATTTGGGAGCCACCTGGCGGCCATATTGGATGTCCGATCGGGCCGGAACTTCACATGCACATAAAGGTCATCTGCAGGGGGCCACATAGCCCATTGGAGCGCTTTGGATCAAGTCATTCCTTAGTTACAGCACTTTGACGATTTTCGGGTTACGCCACCTGTTGGCCATGTTGGAAGTCAAATCACGCCGAAATTCGACATGCACGTAAAGGTCATCTAGAGGGAGGTAAATATCAAATTTGAGCACTCTACGTCAAGTCGTTCCTGACTAATAGCACTTACTTCATTTACAGGTTACGCCACCTGGCGGCCATATTGGATGTCCAATCAGGCCGAAACTTGGCATTTTTAGCTCACTCGTGAGCTTTTATTGTCTTGCGGCGTCCATCGTCGTCCGTCGTTGTCCATTAGCAGGGCACGTTTCGTAACCGCTGGAGCTATTGATCTGAAACTTAGTACATATATACCCCTTGGTCAGATGACCTATGACACCAAGTTTCGGTCCGATTCGATTCTTGGCTTGGCCTCCAGGTGGCCAAAACCAAAAACACAAAAAGTGCAATAACTCCTGAACTAATCACTGGATCGTCTCCAAATTTTTATCATGGGTGTATCTAATTAGGATACATAACATATATAACGGGTTTTTGATTTGACCTACTTTTCAAGGTCACAGAGGTCAAAGTTCGACAAAAGCGACGAACCTGCCACAGGTCTTCATTATTTCACCGAGCATCTTCATATCTTGCATAAACATATATTAGAGGGGTACCTTCAAAACTACCGAGTTTCGGTCCGATCGGACATCCAATATGGCCACCAGGTGGTGTAACCTGAAAATCGACCAAGTGCTATAACTCAGGAACGGCTTGACCCAGAGTTCTCAAACTTAATATTTACCTCCCTCTAGGTGACCTTTACCAGCACGTCAAATTTCGGCCTGATCAAACTTCCAATATGGCCACCAGGTGGCGTAACCGGAAAATCATCAAATGTGCTATAACTCAGGAACGACTTGACCCAGAGTACTCAAATGTGCTATGTGGCTCCCTCTAGATGACCTTTATGTGCATGTGAAATTTTGGCCCGATCAGACATCCAATATGGCCGCCAGGCGGCATAACCCAACAATTATTGAAGTCCTGCAACCTGGGAATGACTTGACCCAGATTTTTCGTAACTGACATGTACCTCTCTCTGTCATTACACTGCATGTCCAAACGAGTGAGCACATGGTCTGTGGACCATTTCATTAGGTACCCCTCCAATGCATGTTTGTGCAAGATATGAAGTCGCTTGGTGAAATAATGACGAACTGTGGCAGGTTCGTTACTTTTGTCGAACTTTGACCTCTGTGACCTTGAAAAGTAGGTCAAATCAAAAACCCGTTATATATGTTACGTATTCCACCTATGATAAAAATTTGGAGAAGATCTAGTCATTAGTTCAGGAGTTATTGCACTTTTTGTGTTTTCGGTTTCCGCCACCTGGTGGCCAAGCTAATAGTCGAATCGGACCGAAACTTGGTGTGATGGGTCATCTGACCTAGGGGTAGGCTATATATGTACCGAGATTCAGATCAATAGCTCTGGCGGTTACGGAACGTGCCCTGCTAACGGACGACGACAGACGACGACGGACACACCACCATCGTAAAGCTCACCCCGTTGAGCTAAAAATGGCCACCATGCTTTTCATCACTTGAGAAGTTCAACATGCTGTTATAGCCTGACTAATCATTCATCAGGTAAGGTAACATACTTCAACTCATTCTTTTATGTGTGGCAACAGTCTCAATGCCTAATTGGTAATTTAGGTAATTCAAATAGTTATATGGCTGGGGATATTTACCCGACGGTCGGTCCCGCAGATAATCAACCTCGTTTCCAGGGGTCATTCGCTTTCTGACAAAATGGCGGTCGCGTCACTAACCCCTGGAATCAGCTTCGGTTGTTAATCCAGGAATCTTGGACTAAGTATAGGTGGCAGCACTAGTCAAAATAATCAATTTGAAATACTTACTTGTGCTTTTTAAAATTCTTTTTACCAAAAATCATCAAACCTGTAGATAACCTTCTGGTTTGATCCAAAATATTTTGAAAATTTCTTTGGGTATATTCTTGGGTATATTTGACTGTTTCCCATCAACCAATCACGTGCGTTAAATCCAAAGCTGATGCCAGGGGTTAGTGAGCGAGTGGTCCGAGGTTGTCTGAGCTAACTATACCCCTGGGGACGAGGTTGGCAGGTAATGAATTTCGTCTTGCAGAAACGACGGTCGTTTCCGCAAGTAAATATGACTGTCTTGCAGACCCGACTGTCGTTTCCCCAGTACCGGTACAGAGCTTTTCTTGCGGCCCCGACGGTCGTATCTGCAAGCCTGATTTAATATCTTCGAGACCCGACCCGTCGTGGCTGCAAGCCCAAATTATCAGCTACCAGATCCGACCGTCGTTTCCCCAGTACAGACCATTTCTTGCGGCCCCGACGGTTGTGCAGAATGATATTTCTTCGTACAGTGACCGTGATGTAAAATTTTCTGCACCGTAACTTCAACAGTGCGCACTGCAAAGGCCTAAAATGATAATCGGAATGGTCAGTTTAACTTTTTCTTGACGGGGTCCATTGTACGTCCCCATATTCTCCTTTTACAGTTGATGTTGACACCTGCTGTCTGATGAAAAAAATATTTTTCAGAGGTCTAGGGGCCTGAATTTGCTTCATCATTTCGGCTCAAGAATGCAAGATTTTGTTCACCATTTTCTGACAGTCACGCGGGGTCGATATTGATAACAAATCGACAAGAAAAATAAGACTACCGGTACAAACAAATTGGTAGAAAAAAGCAGCTATCGTGACGTGATTCGAACCCGTGGTCCTCAGTTTGGTAGCCAGGCACCCCAACCACTAGGCTGCTGGGACCTATGCGTTCATTTGGGGGAATCATTAGAGTTTGGTGACTGAGAACTTCCGTCGCGTAGGCCTAAACTGGTTGAAGTTTCAGTCGGGTCCGCAAGAAAATTTTATGAACTGGGGAACCGACGGTGGGTACCGGTATATATCCACTGCGTAGTTATATTTGAACAGTAGCCGTGGTTACACTACATAGAAATCCCCGTGTTTTTTGACACCCGGATCTAGCCTGGCTGTGAAAAATCCCTCCTGAGGCCCGGTGCGCCGTCAACACTACTCAAATTTTGTGAAGGGGATATAAATTACCACAGGCCTTTATATTCCCTAATTTGGGCTATTTCTGTTTACGGTGGTATGGGGCCAAAGGCCCCATCAGAGCGCCGAAGGCGGGATCAGGGGAGGGGTTTACCCCCTCGTAAGAAAATTTTTTGAAAATAGAGGATAAAAGACGCCATTTCCAGGCATCTGAGATTCCCATTTAAATGTAAAACAAGACTCAAATTTGGGCGCCCTTAATTTGGGCTCCGACGTTAAACGTCGTTAATTTGGGGGAATATAAAGGCCTGTACCAGTAAGCCCTCCAAAAGTTCGAGCTCGGAGGGGATTATTACACCGCATTTTTAACACGTGTGGACAGAAAAACCCGGGTTCGACACGAGTTTTTTATGTAGTGTAACGAGGGCTAGTGTCTGTGAACATGCGTTGATTGATAATGATTAACCTTGCCACCATGAATTAGTGTTGTGGTCTCACAACCAGTGGGGGCATCAAAAACAAATAAAAAAAACGCTAATCAAAACAAAAACAGATAGTGCCCACCGGGCAGTATCATTGTGGTCTCACAACCAGTGGGGGCATCAAAACAAATCAAAAAACGCTAATCAAAACAAAAACAGATAGTGCCCACCGGGCAGTATCTTTCAGATGTCTCCCTTTAAGAAGATTCCCCATCATGATCCGGTATGGCAAAAATCTAATGACAAGGTTCTCAGTCTGGTTTGCATGGGAAATATATTGGGACACCCTGTATATTGTGTGCATGAAGTGGGAAAACTCCTGAATTGTATTGCATATTCAAATTGAATGATGTTCTTTGTTTCTTCATTTCTGATTCTAGAGAAGAAGAAGTAGTGTGGGATGATAAAAGTGTCCGATGTGCCGTCACAACACTTTTAAAAACATGCAGCCAATCACAGCTAGCGAAACAGTGCCCTCTGTCACAGGTGATGTTTAATAGTTCTTGCAAAACATGTACGCTGATTTAGAAAGTATGGTGTTAACGATAAGGACACTTACATGCAATTGCCCTGATACACACTACCCGGTACCTCTCTTTTGTGCTGAAAACTATGACTTGGCTCTTTGAAGTTAAAGTTAAAAGTATGCATCAGAAAGCATTTTGGGAACCTTCACAAGGCCATGTATGAGACCTCCACCTGCATTCTCCTAATACTTTGAAAATGTCTTAAAATTCAATACAGAGGGGTTTTAAATGATTGAATCTATCTTCTTTGCAGACGATGATCTCACATATTGCGAATTCAAAATACGCTGCCAAACTCAGCAATGAGAAATGCAAGGAATTTGGTCAATGGTACAAGGAATATAAGTCAACACTCTCAGGTAAAAAGAGGAAGCCTCTGCACATTTGAATAGTCCATGAGCCACAGGGGCGTCGGAGCAGGGGGGGCTGGGGGGGCTATAGCCCCCTCACTTTTTTGCTGAAAACGTTGTGTTTTTAACATCGGGTCAAAGGCACAAAGCAAACGCACGTCAAATAAAAATCGCCCAAAAATATGGTATTGTAGATGCTATAATCTGCTGTCAGATGCCAGGAAATCGCATCTAAGGGTGTTTCATCGTAATTTTTTTCTGGGGGAGGACCCCCAGACCCCTCCCCGCTGCAGCTTCGCGCCTTCGGCTCTCGTGTCATGCACCTTTCGTCGCGTGAGGTTCCCCCAGTTCCATTGCAAATTTCAGCCCCACCCCCCCCCAGACGACATCCATAGGCAAAACGCTCTGACGCCCTGAGCCAGACCCCAAATTTTGCAGTTTGACTACCAATTTAGTGACCAGATCCAACATGGATTTTTGATCAGTCTGATGTCTGAAATCATGTGATCGACATTTCAATTAAGATTCTTAAAATCCCCAAATCCATCAAAATCACTGAAAATGCCGTTTTTATAACAAATACCCG
Organism: Notospermus geniculatus; assembly: GCA_002633025.1. Classification (NCBI taxonomy): domain Eukaryota; kingdom Metazoa; phylum Nemertea; class Pilidiophora; order Heteronemertea; family Lineidae; genus Notospermus; species Notospermus geniculatus. Next base: position 156,036 of record NMRB01000864.1, read on the forward strand.
GTACTAATTATCTCATATTCTAAACAGGTCTAACTGACTGAGAAGTGATCAACAAGAAATGTTTTTAAAAAAACATAGGGCGGTGGTTTTGAATTTCCTGATTGGTTTGCTATTTTATTGGGCGGGATTTTGGGTGACGTCGTTGCTAAGGTGAATCGGTTCTAGGCGACGCCCATGGCGTAGCCAAGAAGCACAGGGTCAACACCATTGGTGATGACGTCAAAACGTTGTGCGGTCAGATTGAGGTGGGATTGCATTCGATATACAGCAAGCCGTATATGGACTATATTCGCTTTGTTTCCCCCGGGTTTTCAAGCCAATCCAGCTGCTGTCATTCAATAACTAACACAGGTAAGTGATTTTTTTTGTTTTCATGCCCTCAGTTGTTTATACAGCCCACTCAAACTTTGCATCAAGCAAAATGTGTATTACATGTATGAGTGAGACACTGATCATGACACGATGACGTCAACTGAAGGCTATGTAAATTACGCCTACAACAATAAAAAAAATGTCCTAGGTTGCATTCCTTCCACCAGGGCTCTCCACGGAGCATGGTCATGCGTGAGGAACGAGAGGACAATTCCGGGAATTGACAAAAACACTAAAACGCATCCTGAGCTTGGATGCTGAATGAAACATGTCATCAGAAACATTATGCCAATACAGTTTCATAATTTCGTTGTAGGCCTACTGTTTTATTAAGGTTGAAAAGAAAATGCATCAACACACAATACACATAGACGAATTCCCTATCGAATATTGACCTAAATTTCATTGTGTTCAAGGTCATGAATGACGTTTTATGGGATTCTGTGTCACGTGAATGCATATTGTGATGACGTTTTTCACGGAGTATGATTCTTTTTCACATATTTTGATGACGTTTTTGTATATTTTGATGACGTTTTTCACAAAATCTGGTCGAATTTTTTCCATAGCCAGAAGAGTAGGGCGTAATACTATATATTTCATGTATTGATTATCTAACCTTTGGACGCCCTAAAAAATCCACTGATCAAAAATCCATGTTGGATCTGGTCACGAAATTGGTAGTCAAAATCAGCCTGGCTCATGGACTAGAACAAGTGTGTCCCTCGTGGACGTGTGTCCCTTGTGGGCACTTTCTACATGTACCGGTACTTTTGTTTCTTGGCACACATTTTCCGGTCATTTAGCAATAGAATAATAGGAACTTTGCACCTAGGCCTACATGGACATCACATTAATAGGCCTACACCATACTGCTGTGTGAATTGGTAGAGATAAACTTAAAGGCCGCTGATTGACTGAAGAAGTAAGCGGTCAAAACAATAGGCCTAGTTCATTCAACGGTACATGTATCTTGATCCAGCTATATGTCAACCATGTCCAAAGGTCTATGAAAGTAAAGTCCAATCTTGTACCGGTACCCAGATCTTCATCCGAGGATATCTCTGGCAAGGGCTACGACTTGACCAAAATTTCTGGTCAACCGCTGGCAGCATGCCAAAATGTTTGTTTCACACAATATTTCGTTCTTCGATGACTGAAAAATATCATATATGCCTAAAAAGCCTACCCCCAAAACACAAAGTTTTAGAGCAATTTCAAACGAATAGTTTAGTNAAAAAAGGTACGGTAAAAAAGGTACTGGTAAAAAAGGTACTAGGTAATAAAGGTACTAGGTAAAAAAGGTACGGGTAAAAAAGGTACTCGGTAATAAAGGTACTAGGTAATAAAAGTAATAGGTAAAAAAGGTACATGTAAAAAGGATACTAGGTAAAAAAGGTACAAGGTTAAATTTTGTATTTAATTTGCTATAGATGCATCCAGAACGTTGCAAATTCTGTTAAAGAAGGCGTATCAATGTTTTTATTAGTGGTTTTATTGTTATACAGTGATAAATAAAGTCATATTACACGTTTCACAGAACTATTCTGTGTTTTGTAGTCAGACCCTTTCCTTCCTTGGTACTCGGGTGGGGGTGGGGGCACCTCTTGACCATGTTGAATCTCCTCTCCCAGACCAACCTTAAGAGTCATACGCCTACTCATCACCCTCAGCCGTCTGAACACCTTACAATCCATATCCTCCATATAACGTTTTCTTTCTTAGTTTTCATTATATCATTAGTTATCAAAATAAAAAGCAATCCAAAGGTTGAATTTGGAAGGCAAGAGGAATAAGAGGGCATGAGAGTCGGGGGCCGTGACGTGGGCTGTAGAAGAAATGCCCGTATCGGACGAGGTATCGGATACGAGTATGACGTCAGAGGTTTACGGTCCAATTTGCAAAGTTCTGGATGATCCAATGCAGCATGCTTACAAATTCAATACCAAATTTAACCTTGTACCTTTTTTACCTAGTATCCTTTTTACCGGTACCTTTTTTACCTAGTACCTTTATTACCTATTACCTTTTTTACCGAGTACCTTTTTTACCCGTACCTTTTTTACCTAGTACCTTTATTACCTAGTACCTTTTTTACCAGTACCTTTTTTACCGTACCTTTTTTACCTATACCTAAAATTAGTATATCGTGCATTCGCAGTATTCCTGAAGTCGTCAGCCCTTTCCAGTGGTGTTGTAGGAACGTAAACCCACTGGGGACGAGTTTGAGTAAGTCAGAAAACTGTAGCCTAGACTAATTTTGGCCGAGTCTGATTAGTGAGGAATATAACATTAACTTTTACCACATGGTTTTATTCATGCATGTTATATAATGAAACCCACATTCTATTACACTTGAGCAGGGTGACTAAATACTCGGCTGCAAACAAATCCTTGTATAATCTATTTCTTCAGAAAGCTTCACTCAAGGACAACCCAAGGACTCCCGACTTACTTTCCATACAACATATGAAGTTCCAATTATGATGGGTACCAGTAGCGAACCAACATTACATCAGATGGTAACAGGCACCCGGACATGGAAGGACATCAAAGATGAATCCATTTAGCAATGAAATGGTCCATGGACCATGTGCTCACTCGTTTGGACATACAGTGTAATGACAGAGAGCTGAGATACATGTCAGTTATGAGCAATCTGGGTCAAGTCATTCCCAAGTTGCAGGACTTCAATGATTGTTGGGTTATGCCTGGCGGCTATATTGGATGTCCATTCGGGCCAAAACTTCACATGCATATAAAGGTCATCTAGAGAGAGCCACATAGCACATTTCAGTGCTCTGGGTCAAGTCGTTCCTGAGTTATAGCACATTTGATGATTTTCGGGTTACGCCACCTGGCGGCCATATTGGAAGTTTAATCAGGCTGAAATTTGATGTGCTTGTAAAGGTTACCTAGAGGGAGGTAAATATCAAGTTTGAGAACTCTGGGTCAAGCCGTTCCTGAGTTGCACTTGGTCAATTTTCAAGTTACGCCACCTGGCAGCCATATTGAATGTCCGATCGGACCGAAACTCGGTAGTTTTGAAGGTACCCCTCTAATACATGTTTATGCAAGATATGAACCAAGGTACAAAAGGCACAAAATTGACACACAAAATGATAATAAACAAGAAGTCAATCTCCAGAATTCACGAATTTTCGACCCCAACCGGGGTCTTTTTCAAGTGGAACTTTACAATCTGAAACTCTAGAAAAGACTATGCAAGAGACTATGCAAGATATGAAGATGCTCGGTGAAATAATGAAGACCTGTGGCAGGTTCGTCACTTTTGTGGAACTTTGACCTCTGTGACCTTGAAAAGTAGGTCAAATCAAAAACCCATTATATATGTTATGTATCCTAATTAGATACACCTATGATAAAAATTTGGAGACGATCCAGTCATTAGTTCAGGAGTTATTTCACTTTTTGTGTTTTTGGTTGTGGCCACCTGGAGGCCAAGCCAAGAATCGAATCGGACCGAAACTTGGTGTCATAGGTCATCTGACCTAGGGGTATATATGTACCAAGTTTCAGATGAATAGCTCCAGCGGTTACGAAACGTGCCCTGCTAACGGACAAGAACGGACGCCGCAGGACGATAAAAGCTCACGAGTGAGCTAATAAAATGAAACCGGAAGCCAAATGTTTTATGCCCCAAGTAAAGCAAAACGAAGTCCCTTCCTCACGGGAAGCCCCTTCCTGAAGATGGGCCAAAAAAGTCCCGCTGGAAAATTCTAATCTAAGGCTGCAATCACATAGAGCTACACGCTACACGGTCACACCGGTTAACAATGGCTTCACAAAGGGCTCACGACCGTAAAGCCATAGAGTTGACCGGGCGTCTCCATGTAGCATGTAGCTCGCTGCAATCACATAGAACTACACGCCTGTTAACAAAGGCTTTACAAAGGGCTTGTGACCATGAAGGCATTGTTAACCAGCATGTCCATGTAGCGTGTAGCTCTATGTGATTGCAGCCATATGGGAGCCAGAGGTTTTGTATTGATATGATTTGTGGGAATGTATGTAAAAATCCCCAATTAGGAAAGAAGGTAAAAATCCTCAATTTAATTAGCCGCTGTATAAAGAAGTTAGAATTCCAAGAGGTTAAATTTCCAATTTGGGATTTAGAAGGTAGGCCTAGGGAAAATACTAACTCTGAAATACTAAAAATAATTCAAGTGCAACATTTCAAGTACCGGTACTTTTTAGCCCGCTTGGCCGCAAGGCCCAGCAGGGCTTATGGTGCGGTTGGGGTCATTGAGTGGTGGTCTGTCGTGCGTTAGGACGTCCGTACGTCCGTCCATCCATCCGTAAACTTTTGGTTTGTTAGTGCTCTAGCGCCCTTATTTTTTGATGAATGTTTTTGGTCTATGTGGTTGTGTAGATAGGCCTATTATCTAGGCCGAGTTCGATTTTGAGCGTGGTTGTATTCCTTGTTTGGCCGCCAGGGGGCGTTTTGTGAAAAATTTCAAAGGGCTATATTTTGATAATGGTTTGAGTTATCTTGTTGAAACTTTGTACACATCTACCTCTCAGTTACAGCTAGGGGGGCCAAAGCCCAAATCACCTAAAGTGCTATTTCTCCCCAACCAGTGAAGTGAAAGAGAGGTGCTAGTGTAGATGTGGGTGGTAGCGGAAGATGAAGATGAAGCAGGTAGAAGGTTGATGCATTGAAGCTGCGAAAGTTTGTGAAGAGTAATGCACTAAATAATGTGCTGCAGGAAATACATGTAGATGAAAAAGAGAAACATGAAAAATAGAATTTTTGACATCTGTGACCTAGACAGGAAAGCAGTTTGTTCACAAATACCTATATACCACTTGTATTCAGAACTTGTACTCCTTCTGGGTGCCATCACCTGAGTTTAGGTCATTGACTCATAATACTGATCAGATCATAAAAATACTTCTTGGTGTGTTCAGCTTTATCTTATCTGTACTGATCCTTCAACATTCACCATGAGAGTCACAGTTTCACACTTAAAGGAGCACGGTATTGGATCTCAAATGCGTTATTTGACTGCCGACGTAGAGGGAGCCACCTAGTGGCGGTATGACGAACTACAAAAATGCATTACAAAATGTACGCAGTAAATCGAGTCATTCGCCGAAACGTAGTTAGACCCTCGGGTTGGAGAGTGGCGCGGTGGCGCCGGCTGTCGAGAAAAAGTGGCAATACCGTGCTCCTTTAAGGCCTAGTTACATGTTCTGTTTCGAACCAATGTGTGTTGGACCGTTCAGAGTGAAAGCTCTCTTAAGCCACCTGTAGCCGAACATAATACTACAAATAGACCAGGGTCCATATTCATAAACCTACTTAAGTCAAGTGTGTTGAACAAAGGATAAGTGTCACACTTTGACTTAAGTAGGTTTATGAATATGGCCCCTGGACTTATTGCCATTCCACTAGGGATTAACAGCAGTCTTGATCCGCATAGATTCGGAGTATACTCGGCTATGCTTTCCCAGCTTAATAGATCCGCATTTAATAGAACCGGACTTATTAAACACGGACATTTTGCAGACCTGCCTACCCCTTTTTCAATTTTGGGGGAAGAAGTTTCCCAAAAATGTGTACAATCGCATATTTTGGTGTACAATTACAAGCAAAGTTCCCTAAAAAAGTGTACAATTGCATATTTTGGTGTACAAAATTGCAAACCCATGATTCAAGGCTTTCAATCCACAGGAACCCACTGGTTCAGTCTGCGCTTGTTTCTAAAGCATGAAATGCTGCCTTAGAACAAGGTAGAGAGCTCACAACAAGGCCAGGAAATCAAGCCCACTACCCCTTTAAGTGACCTCACAGACTGTCCCTTAAACTCAACAGCTGACGTGTGAGGCCAGTCTGGCCGATGAGCANACTAAATAATGTGCTGCAGGAAGAAGTCTACAGAAAACAAGTGCCAAATTCTGAAGTACATGTAGGTGAAAAAGAGAAACATGAAAAATAGAATTTTTGACATCTGTGACCTAGACAGGAAAGCAGTTTGTTCACAAATATCTATATACCACTTGTATTTAGAACTTGTACTCCTTCTGGGTGCCATCACCTGAGTTTATGTCATTGACTCATAATACTGATCAGATCATAAAAATACTTCTTGGTGTGTTCAGCTTTATCTTATCTGTACTGATCCTTCAACATTCACCATGAGAGTCACAGTTTCACACTTAAGGCCTAGTTACGTGTTCTGTTTCGAACCAATGTGTGTTGGACCGTTCAGAGTGAACCCTAAGTTCATTGTTGTCCGGTTACTAGGGGTTTGATTGACACACGCCCATCGCAAGCTATCTTAAGCCACCTGTAGCCGAACATAATACTACAAATAGACCAGGGTCCATATTCATAAACCTACTTAAGTCAAGTGTGTTGAACAAAGGATAAGTGTCGCACTTTGACTTAAGTAGGTTTATGAATATGGGCCCTGGACTTATTGCCATTCCACCAGGGAAAACAACAGTCTTGATCCGCATAGATTCGGAGTATACTCGGCTATGCTTTCCAAGCTTAATAGATCCGCATTTAATAGAACCGGACTTATTAAACACGGACATTTTGTAATGGAAGCAGAATAAGCCCGGGCAAATACCGGCTTTTTTGTAATGGAACTGCAACTATTGTCTTTCACCTTAGAAAATCAAACAATTTCTTTGATCAAAAGTGTATTTTATTTCTATACAACATTCAGGTTTTTAGAGACACCTTTTAAATTACAGCGTGTAAGACAAGACAGCCTCCTTAACTTCATCCGCAAGATTTTACAGATCTCAGATTACAGACTGGTGAAAAACCACAAAAGTGCTAGAGGCGAGAATACATGAATATTGGTGGGCTGTTTTGATGGCACTTAACACCAAGCACATTTCAATTTTAACACAAAGCTGTCGATGCTAAGAATGTACATAAGTCGGGAATAGTGGTGATCATTCGGAGACAAAATGTTATAGTTTCATTTTGTGGAGAACACAATTTCATCAAAAAAATTTAACGGAGAAAACTAGCAGTAGCACTGTTAATCAAGTCTAGGGCTTGGCAGTCAAGTAACATCAGCATAGGTCCAGCTGATGCCTTTTCTCCTCCTTCGTTTCACCCGATTATAAGCACATGCACTTATACTTCTCTAAAACAAAACCGCTGCTTTGGAAACCATTTCTTTAGAATGTGACCTCATTCTATACAAACAATGATTACATGTAGCCCATTGGTTATGGTTGTCGGCACGAGACACTGCGATCATTGTCAGATTGTCTGCAATCGGCAAACAGACCTGCGCTGCCGGGACCCCGGGCCGGGACTCGACAAGTAGGTCTACATTACTGTGCTTGTTGAATGTTTGATGCGAACTGTATGAGGTAGACTTATGGCAATACGAGATGTGGTACACTAATAAAGTGGATGTTCTTTTCGGAATCATAGTCACATCACTTCTTGTTCTAATTTAAGCACACTGTGCTTATACATTATTCGAAATACGCACAAATACGGTATTTGTATTGCCTGTTGTGCTTACAAACAGGTCAAAATGTCCACGGGTCAAGACGTCCACTTAGTCAGAATGTCCACGGTCAAAACGTCCATCTATCGTAACGTTGGTGCCGGTAACTGTCAGTTACCAACATTACACCACCAATACTTACATGTAATGAAATGGTCCATGGACCATGTGCTCACCTGGTTTGACATAATAGTGTCATTACAGAGGGACGTTCACATATAGTTAGAAGCAATCTGGGTCAAAGTCATTCCCGAGTTACAGGACTTTGATGATTTTTGGGTTATGCTACCTAGCGGTCATATTGGATGTCCGATTGGGCCGAAACTTCATATACACATAAAGGTCATCTATATAGAGGGAGCCACATAGCACATTTGAGTCAAGTCGTTCCCGAATTATAGCACTTTGATGATTTTTGGGTTACGCCACCTGGTGGCCATATTAGATGTTCAATCGAGCCGAAACTTTATATGCACGTATAGATTATCTAGAGGGAGCCACATGTCAAATTTGAGCACTATGGGTCAAGTTATAGCACTTTGATGGTTTTCAGGTTATGCCACCTGGTGGCCATACTGGAAGTCAAATCAGGCCAAAATTTGACGTGCATGTAGAGGTCATCTGGAGGGAGCAACATACCAAATTTGAGCACTCTGGGTAAAGTCCTTCTTGAGTTATAGCACTTTTGATGATTTTCGGGTTGTGCCACCTGGCGGCCATATTGGAAGCCACATAGCACAGGACGAAATTTGATGTGCACGTAAAGGTCATCTAGAGGGAGGTACAGCCTTGGAAATTAGTAAATGGACAGTGAAAGTGTTCTCAGAACTGGTTGATGATAATTGAATGCGGTTTTCTGCATATGATAGGCAAATTATCTGGCTCTAAACGCATAGTGATGACATTGAATCTGCTGTCATAGAAATTGTCCAAATTTGGCGATTTCCAAAGTGACCTAAAATCAACATTGTTGCATTCAAGTTCTTTTCTGAAATTTTTACATCTGCGGATAGCTCTTACTGACAGACGACAAATTTGTCAATTGTTTTTACAAGAAAATTGTTATGTTTGCTAACCGAATTTGTGCTGAAAATATCATTTTTCTATAAGCCCAATGGGTATGACGCCACGTGTTGGATGGAAAATGGACGGAGCATGTGGTCAGATGCACTGCGTCAGCATGTCACAATGTTCCATCCAACATGGCTTCACCTCACTGATGACGTCACATGCATATACTCTATAGGCCAAAGTCGTCATGCATATTCCTGCAGTGAGTGGCTAAGCCAAGAATCGAATCGGCCCGAAACTTGGTGTCATGGGTCATCTGACCTAGGGGTATATATGCACGAAGTTTTAGATCAGTAAGCCCCAGCAGTTACGAAACATGCCCTGCTAACGGACGCTGCACCACCCTAAGAGCTCACCAGGTGAGCTAAAAATTAAGTTTAGGTTAAAATTACAGGACGAAAGAGTCCGTGTAAAAAAACTTGCCAGTTCCTTTCTTTGAAGAAGGAAGATATAAAGAAACCGTAGGTCACAGTTCTTTAACTAATCTACATGCGACATCAATGCAGAGTTTGAAATAGATCGAAAGCTTGTAATGTTTTGGTCAAGTTCTCAGTGGGGCTTGGTTGGGGTTGGGATTTGGGGCAAACGGCGGGGTTTGGTTTTACCCTAACACTAACTAGAGTACAGACACTAATAGTCCAATATAATTTCAAATTCAAACAGTTTAAATTTACATATTTATATGCAGATAGTTAAAGGAACAAGAGGCCCATGGGCCTTGCGCTCAGCTGACTATGACCTGCAAACTCAAAGAGGTTGAAACAGGCATGACAGGGAAACGAGACACAAGTACGAACCCTTTTAATGGTTAGCAAGCAAATATTAGCGTTCCTTGTGGAAATCAGTGGAAAGGGGTTAATATCACTTTGTGAATCGAAAAAGATATCTTATAAGACCATTTGGGTAGGAAGGGGTTAATACATGTAGGGCGGCCTCTTGGTGAATCGCGATAGATATCCTATTACACCCATTGGGTGGGAAGCCGGGTTAATACCACTTCATGAATCGAGATAGATAGGCCTACATGCTGTATCGTATCACACCCATTGGTGGGAAGGAGTTAATATCTCTTGGTGAATCGTGATAGACATCGTATTGGGTGGGAAGGGGTAACAGGCCTATCACTTGGTGAATCGAGATAGATACATGTTGTTTCATATCAGACCCATTTGGTGGGAAGGGGTTAATTATTAATATATTACTTATGAATCGAGATAGATATCATATTAGGCCTACTGGGTGAGGAGGGGTTAGGTAATATCAGTAGGCCTGCAATTCTTGGTGAGTTGAGATAGATATCTTTTGACACCCAGTGGATGGTAAGGGGTTAATAGATGGGAGCCAGTCCATACTATTATGGTGGATGATGTGAGCAAGTGCACATGGTTAATTGATCTGGGGATGCCGGTCTACTCTACCATTCTATAATAGTTTACCATTTAATGGAACATTGTAATTGTTGACAGTCAGTCTCTGATAATTCCGACTCACCTTTATCTATAAACCACCACACAAAAAAGTGGATATAGGCCTAACATATCATATAGACAAAAGATAACAACTGTGATGTGAGCTGATGAGATAGAACCTTGTGGTCATGGTGAGCTGTGCAGAAAGGCTGTTCTTTCTTTTACTTATGTCAGCACAAGCCCACACGAAGTAGTTTGACATCATCCGACAGAAAATGCTGACATCATCAGGCGGGAATTTCAAATACCCCTGTTTTACATTTCTGCACATTGCGCCCCCTGGTAGACAAAAATGGAACAATTTACCCCCACAGGAGGTGAAGAATTAATTAAGCTACCTAACCTATCAATTACAGTTTGATGTATTTTCTCTGGGCTGAGTTTTTGGGGATTGTTCATTTGTCGGAAAATGCCACCTGGAGGGCAGAATGTAGGTCAAATCGCAAAAAAATTTGGTTCTGTTTCGAGCCCTCTCTAGGGCCTACAGCTCCACCAACTTTCATGACCCTGGGCCTTGTGGTTGCGAAACGTGCCAGTTTAACAGACACACACACAGACAGACAGACAGACATTTTGAGTCATTTAGTTATATGAATAGCTCCGCTGACCTTTGGTCAGCTGAGCTAAAAAGGGTACCGCATCGTTGACAACAAGCATGGACATTTTGACCCAAGTGGGGCATGGACGTTTTGACAAATTGACATTTTGACCTTACACCCCTATGGTCATCACATGTCTGCTAACAACTAATTGAGCGAAATCCTGATCGGGGTTCTGATACTTGGCTGTTTCTACAGGGTGGGCCAGAGAAAGTGTCCCTCAAACAATAGCTTGTTTCCGTATTGTTCGAGGGACACTTTCTTCTGCCGACCCTGTAGAACCAAACCTCATCTGGGAAGAGTACCATAGGTCTTTTTACATGGTTTGGGTTGGATCTAAATCGAGAAGTTCGAAGCCATTTCGCTTATTTTTTGTCCTGTAAAGTGAAGCGAACTGGCCTAAACGTTCCACATCTGAGGCAGGTTCACTTTGGTAGCCTTGGGTCAGTTGAGGAGGTATATTCAGGTCAGTTGAGGAATGTTTATTTTGCCAAGTGAAAGCGAATCCACACCAGGCCAGTTCGAGAACAAAGCCAAATTGACATAATTGGGTCAACCACAAAACAGAAACAGGTACAACCTTGGTTCCTCTAACACACAACATGTAAAAACGATAGGACCTCGCCTGAACCAAACCAACCCAAGGAGTGTTCCTCTAACCCAGTACCATTGTAAAGCGGGGTTCATTGGCGCACGGATCCTATCCATTTTCAGTCCGTTTGCTCCTAGTTTTCCAGATACGACAACGCAAAAGTCCATTTGATCTATTTTTTAGGGACCTGAATCGGACAAAGTCCGTGTGCCAATGAACCCTGCTTAAAAAGGACTTAAAGGAGCTGGACGTCCAAGTTGTAAACACGATATTCACGAGTCTCGGTCACCCAGCCGCTCGGTCACCCAGCCAAATCTGATGATCGAACGTTTGTGTCCCAGTACCTGCGGAACGAAACGGTTGGCTGCGCGAGACTACATATTCACTTCAGTACATATCACCGATACTAGGTGGCAGCACAGCGTGGATAGAGAACCAGTGAGTGGTTGAGTCAGTTGCATTGGACCGGGCACCAGTCTAACGATCGCGGGGCGCTACTGGTGCTGCCACCTTCACGAAGGAATAAAACTAGTTTGCTGGCCAGTGTTTGTAAACAAAGCAGTTTGTTTACAACTTGGACGTCGAGCTCCTTTAAGAAGCTCTGTTTCCAAGAGGCTTGTATTCACACATTCATCCAATCTGAGCAAACCTTCAAATGAACTCTTTGCCTGGAAGAGTTCAGAAACATGTAGCACCCACGCTGTCGGACTTCGGTTCAGTGCCGTTTATAGTGAAATTGAAAACTAACTGTCTGGAAAAATCACATATAAAATATAACTTGTGTAAAAGAACAAAATAGCACCAATTATCATGTACATATTTACAGATGAATCAGTGGCTGATTCATCAGTAAAAGCTAGCAAATGCGTTTACTCGCTGTACAAATCTGAAATAAAAAGCATCTGCTATCTTTTATGAATACCAACCAGTAGACTTGCTAGCAGCAGCCCAAGCTTACCTTTAGAGGGAATTAATCGCCACAGTCAAAAATGGCACTGAGAATAATTTCACAGCTCGTGAAATTCACAATTTCAAAATTATAAATATGTGTATTTTATTGAATTAGATCATAAAACAGACGGGAGTAAATCTGCCGTTAACCGTGTCCTAAATGATACCCAAAGAGAATAAAGCCATGGCAGTCGTGCAGTAATGCAGTTTTATAGACTATATGCCGCATAGTAGTTATTAGCACTAATATGTCCAAGATGGTGGCGATCGATCGAGTGTTTAGATACTTGGCTGGCATGACCAATTCGTTTTAATTAATGTCCAAGCACCAACATTGTGCATTAACATTATGTGACCTGATCTAGCAAAAGTAGGCGCATGTTGCAACCAAGGAAAGGGTTAACAGCCTTTCAACACAATGGCTGAAATGTACAGTCTTTGACATAGGTGTCATATCTACACCTGATGATACCTTGAATATTTCAAATACTACTACTGGACCAATTTTAACTCAGTTTGCTCCACATGAAAGTACATCTTGTTGGTCATATTTCTGCATCAGAATTTTGGATATTTGGAAATATCGTAATCATGCAATAGATCACCATAAATGAAATGGCCAGGGCCATTGTGCTCACCTCTGTGATAAGTCTCTGTGGTTAAGTGTGAAACTGTGACTCTCATGGTGAATGTTGAAGGATCAGGATAGATAAGATAAAGCTGAACACACCAAGTACTTTCCTGTCTAGGACACAGATGTCAAAAATTCTATTTTTCAAGATGGCCACCTGGTGGCCACACGTGACGTTCGTTGGGACTGAAATTTTAGCAGGAATGTACAGGATACTTGCATAGATATTTAGGCAACACTGAAAACATCGTAACATTTACTACCGGTGAGACATGGCCAAAGTCAATTTTTCAAGATGGCTGCCTGGCAGCCATGTTGAAATCCAATTGAACCGAAATTTGGCATATAAGTAGACAGTACCAAGACACATATTTAGGCATGGTTAACCCATATGTGCACAAGCTATTTTTTGACCTAAACCCCCTACTGGCACAGGCCTATTGCGCGCGCGACGTGAATATTGTGCCCATGATGAATAGAATAGTTGTAAAAAATATTTCGTTCAAATTAGACTCAATGAAGTATACATTTTTGGAAACTAGAATGTCTCAGCTTTCTTTTTATCCCATAATATTCAGTATATCTTATTGTCAGGAATCAATCCTTGCTTGGAGAATCTGGCCATCTGTTTTTCGGAACTTTTTTCCGCATCAATTTCTCAGTTTTGAGTGAGAAAATAAAATATTGAATGTTGACAAAGCACCAAAGTAAATGCTGCAAAATATGCCCAAGACAACAAGTAACAAAAGGCAGAAAACCTTTTTGTAAAATCTCAAAGGGCCTTGACACAGTGACAATTTGAAAAAAACTTGTCCGGGGCCTATTTTACTGACTTTAGCAAAAAAACATGCCCTGATTCACTTCATCATCAGAGTCACCCATCTCTAACTAGTTGACTAAAAGTAGTAATGGATGTACACCAGGCCTGCCTGGATACACTGCAAGTAAACACACGCAAGTTTCCTCCAAGATAACAGCGCGAAAACACGCATTAAAAGCAACCAAAACATCAACATCGGTCCCTTTAAATGCTAACTCCATTACTATGGCAACGTAATGCCGATTCGCATCACAAATTATGCTTTTTCCCCCTCAAAATCGGCCAAATTTCATCGTTCTTTCTCGCAGTGTGTAGCAAAATGGTTTATCTTCATTGGAGAGCCGATGCCAGTACAGTGACGTCATCGGGGATTCCCCACGTGCAAGTTAAAAATTCCTACGCTGTATGGCGTAGTTGTGTCCTTATGGGCTTTTTCTGACCTACGCCATACGGCGTAGTTGTGCACATATGGGTTAAACAACGAAGTGATTATTCACACGTCTAATCTTCAGTCAGCTGACTGGCGCAGTGGGAAGATGGAGTGGACTATAACCCAAAGGTCGCGNTGGAGGGAGCAACATACCAAATTTGAGCACTCTGGGTAAAGTCCTTCTTGAGTTATAGCACTTTTGATGATTTTCGGGTTGTGCCACCTGGCAGCCATATTCGAAGCCACATAGCACAGGACGAAATTTGATGTGCACGTAAAGGTCATCTAGAGGGAGGTACAGCCTTGGAAATTAGTAAATGAAAGTGTTGTTTTTCTCAGAACTGGTTGATGATAATTGAATGCGGTTTTCTGCATATGATAGGCAAATTATCTGGCTATAAACGCATAGTGATGACATTGAATCTGCTGTCATAGAAATTGTCCAAATTTGGCGATTTCAAAAGTGACCTAAAATCAACATTGTTGCATTCAAGTTCTTTTCTGAAATTTTTACATCCGCGGATAGCTCTTACTGACAGACGACAAATTTGTCAATTGTTTTTCGAAGAAAATTGTTATGTTTGCTAACCGAATTTGTGCTGAAAATATCATTTTTCTATAAGCCCAATGGGTATGACGCCACGTGTTGGATGGAAAATGGACGGAGCACGTGGTCAGATGCACTGCGTCAGCATGTCACATCGTTCCATCCAACATGGCTTCACCTCGCTGATGACGTGACGTGCATATACTCTATAGGCCAAAGTCGTCATGCATATTCCTGCAGTGAGGGGCTAAGCCAAGAATCGAATCGGCCTGAAACTTGGTGTCATGGGTCATCTGACCTAGGGGTATATATGCACGAAGTTTTAGATCAGTAAGCCCCAGCAGTTACGAAACGTGCCCTGCTAACGGACGCTACACCACCCTAAGAGCTCACCAGGTGAGCTAAAAATTAAGTTTAGGTTAAAATTACAGGACGAAAGAGTCCCTGTAAAAAAACTCGCCAGTTCCTTTCTTTGAAGAAGGAAGACATAAAGAAACCGTAGGTGGTTCTTTAACTAATCTACATGCGACATCAATGCAGAGTTTGAAATAGATTGAAAGCTTGTAATGTTTTGGTCAAGTTCTCAGTGGGGCTTGGTTGGGGTTGGGATTTGGGGCAAACGGCGGGGTTTGGTTTTACCCTAACACTAACTAGAGTATAGATACTAATAGTCCAATATAATTTCAAATTCAAACAGTTTAAATTTACATATTTATATGCAGATAGTTAAAGGAACAAGAGGCCCATGGGCCTTGCGCTCAGCTGACTATGACCTGCAAACTCAAAGAGGTTGAAACAGGCATGACAGGGAAACGAGACACAAGTACGAACCCTTTTAATGGTTAGCAAGCAAATATTAGCGTTCCTTGTGGAAATCAGTGGAAAGGGGTTAATATCACTTTGTGAATCGAAAAAGATATCTTATAAGACCATTTGGGTAGGAAGGGGTTAATACATGTAGGCCATCTTTTGGTGAATCGAGATAGATATCCTATTACGCCCATTGGGTGGGAAGCCGGGTTAATACCACTTCATGAATCGAGATAGATAGGCCTACATGTTGTATCGTATCACACCCATTGGTGGGAAGGAGTTAATATCTCTTGGTAAATCGTGATAGACATCGTATTACATCGTATTAGCAAGCAAATATTAGCGTTCCTTGTGGAAATCAGTGGAAAGGGGTTAATATCACTTTGTGAATCGAAAAAGATATCTTATAAGACCATTTGGGTAGGAAGGGGTTAATACATGTAGGCCATCTTTTGGTGAATCGAGATAGATATCCTATTACGCCCATTGGGTGGGAAGCCGGGTCAATACCACTTCATGAATCGAGATAGATAGGCCTACATGTTGTATCGTATCACACCCATTGGTGGGAAGGAGTTAATATCTCTTGGTAAATCGTGATAGACATCGTATTACACCCATTGGGTGGGAAGGGGTAATAGGCCTCTTGGTGAATCGAGATAGATACATGATGTTTCATATCAGACCCATTTGGTGGGACGGGGTTAATTCTTAATATATTACTTATGAATCGAGATAGATATCATATTAGGCCTACTGGCTGAGGAGGGGTTAGGTAATATCAGTAGGCCTGCAATTCTTGGTGAGTTGAGATAGATATCTTTTGACACCCAGTGGATGGTAAGGGGTTAATAGATGGGAGCCAGTCCATACTAATGGTGGATGAGGTGAGCAAGCACATGGTTAATTGATCTGGGGATGCCCGTCTACTCTACCATTCTATAATAGTTTACCATTTAATGGAACATTGTAATTGTTGACAGTCAGTTTCTGACAATTCCGACTCACCTTTATCTATAAACCACCACACAAAAAAGTGGATATAGGCCTAACATATCATATAGACAAAAGATAACAACTGTGATGTGAGCTGATGAGATAGAACCTTGTGGTCATGGTGAGCTGTGCAGAAAGGCTGTTCTTTCTTTTACTTATGTCAGCACAAGCCCACACGAAGTAGTTTGACATCATCCGACAGAAAATGCTGACATCATCAGGCGGGAATTTCAAATACCCCTGTTTTACATTTCTGCAGATTGCGCCCCCTGGTAGACAAAAATGGAACAATTTACCCCCACAGGAGGTGAAGAATTAATTAAGCTACCTAACCTATCAATTACAGTTTGATGTATTTTCTCTGGGCTGAGTTTTTGGGGATTGTTCATTTGTCGGAAAATGCCACCTGGAGGGCAGAATGTAGGTCAAATCGCAAAAAAATTTGGTTCTGTTTCGAGCCCTCTCTAGGGCCTACAGCTCCACCAACTTTCATGACCCTGGGCCTTGTGGTTGCGAAACGTGCCAGTTTAACAGACACACACACAGACAGACAGACAGACATTTTGAGTCATTTAGTTATATGAATAGCTCCGCTGACCTTTGGTCAGCTGAGCTAAAAAGGGTACCGCATCGTTGACAACAAGCATGGACATTTACATGGACGTTTTGACAAATTGACATTTTGACCTTACACCCCTATGGTCATCACATGTCTGCTAACAACTAATTGAGCGAAATCCTGATCGGGATTCTGATACTTGGCTGTTTCTACAGGGTGGGCCAGAGAAAGTGTCCCTCAAACAATAGCTTGTTTCTGTATTGTTCGAGGGACACTTTCTTCTGCCGACCCTGTAGAACCAAACCTCATCTGGGAAGAGTACCATAGGTCTTTTTACACGGTTTGGGTTGGATCTAAATCGAGAAGTTCGAAGCCATTTCGCTTATTTTTTGTCCTGTGAAGTGAAGCGAACTGGCCTAAACGTTCCACATCTGAGGCAGGTTCACTTTGGTAGCCTTGGGTCAGTTGAGGAGGTATATTCAGGTCAGCTGAGGAATGTTTATTTTGCCAAGTGAAAGCGAATCCACACCAGGCCAGTTCGAGAACAAAGCCAAATTGACATAATTGGGTCAACCACAAAACAGAAACAGGTAGAACCTTGGTTCCTCTAACTCACAACATGTAAAAACGATAGGACCTCGCCTGAACCAAACCAACCCAAGGAGTGTTCCTCTAACCCAGTACCATGTAAAGCGGGGTTCATTGGCGCACGGATCCTATCCGTTTTCAGTCCGTTTGCTCCTAGTTTTCCGGATACGACAACGCAAAAGTCCATTTGATCTATTTTTTAGGGACCTGAATCGGACAAAGTCCGTGTGCCAATGAACCCTGCTTAAAAAGGACTTAAGAAGCTCTGTTTCCAAGAGGCTTGTATTCACACATTCATCCAATCTGAGCAAACCTTCAAATGAACTCTTTGCCTGGAAGAGTTCAGAAACATAGTTCACCCACGCTGTGGGACTTCGGTTCAGTGCCGTTTATAGTGAAATTGAAAACTAACTGTCTGGAAAAATCACATATAAAATATAACTTGTGTAAAAGAACAAAATAGCACCAATTATCATGTACATATTTACAGATGAATTAGTGGCTGATTCATCAGTAAAAGCTAGCAAATGCGTTTACTCGCTGTACAAATCTTGAATAAAAAGCATCTGCTATCTTTTATGAATACCAACCAGTAGACTTGCTAGCAGCAGCCCAAGCTTACCTTTAGAGGGAATTAATCGCCACAGTCAAAAATGGCACTGAGAATAATTTCACAGCTCGTGAAATTCACAATTTCAAAATTATAAATACATGTGTATTTTATTGAATTAGATCATAAAACAGACGTAAATCTGCAGTTGACCGTGTCCTAAATGATACCCAAAGAGAATAAAGCCATGGCAGTCGTGCAGTAATGCAGTTTTATAGACTATATGCCATAGCTGTATAGTAGTTATTAGCACTAATATGTCCAACATGGTGGCGATCGATCGAGTGTTTAGATACTTGGCTGGCATGACCAATTCGTTTTAATTAATGTCCAAGCACCAACATTGTGCATTAACATTATGTGACCTGATCCAGCAAAAGTAGGCGCATGTTGCAACCAAGGAAAGGGTTAACAGCCTTTCAACACAATGGCTGAAATGTACAGTCTTTGACATAGGTGTCATATCTACACCTGATGATACCTTGAATATTTCAAATACTACTACTGGACCAATTTTAACTCAGTTTGCTCCACATGAAAGTATATCATTACCAGAAATCCCCGACCTAGCACAGCCGTGTGTGGCACCACTATCGCTGATCATCGACCAATCAGAAACTAGCAATGGTGGCCTCCACGGCAAAACGAACGAGAGGAAAACTGGCCAATAGGTCTCTTTTATCACCTAAGAGGCTGAGACTTTTGAGGATACAGTGCTAGGCCTTACATTTTCTGCAAATACACCGAAAAACAACATTTGGAGTAATTTAAGTGCATTTATTGGTATCATAGGACTAATATCCCATCAAAAATGTCCAAAAACTCTCAAAAACCTCCCAACTTCAGACCCCCCATGTAAACGAGTAAAAGTTGTCAGAATTCCTTCAAATTTCACAGAGCGGTCGTCGACAGTGTCGCCATCACGCCATGAATCGTGCAACTAAACGATCTCCCACAGCAACGCCAATAACGCAGTTCAAAAACAGAAGATTTTTCAAAACTCTCGGGTTTCAGCGAGGGCCCAGTTGCAGTCTATGGTCAAACTTCAACCATACCATGTAAATATATAAATTTTGACCAATGTTGATGAAATTTGGCCAGCAAATAAAAGAGATATGCAAGATTCTAACATGAATCGTGCAAATTACGTAGGTGCACTCCACCGCCTGCAAAGCCGGGAAGATTTGAACTGTCAATGCATTCTCTATGTCTGCTCGGGCGGCCGATCTGGCGCATGCGCATCAGGTTCCGTCGGGTATTTCTGGTAATGTCTTGTTGGTCATATTTCTGCATCAGAATTTTGGATATTTGGAAATATCGTAATCATGCAATAGATCACCATAAATGAAATGGCCAGGGCCATTGTGCTCACCTCTGTGATAAGTCTCTGTGGTTAAGTTTGAAACTGTGACTCTCATGGTGAATGTTGAAGGATCAGGATAGATAAGATAAAGCTGAACACACCAAGTACTTTCCTGTCTAGGACACAGATGTCAAAAATTTTATTTTTCAAGATGGCCACGTGTGAAGATGGCCACGTGTGGCCACGAACGTCACGTGTGGCCACCTGGTGGCCACACGTGACGTTCGTTGGGACTGAAATTTTAGCAGGAATGTACAGGATACTTGCATAGATATTTAGGCAACACTGAAAACATCGTAACATTTACTACCGATGAGACATGGCCAAAGTCAATTTTTCAAGATGGCTGCCTGGCAGCCATGTTGAAATCCAATTGAACCGAAATTTGGCATATAAGTAGACGGTACCAAGACACATATTTAGGCATGGTTAAAGCATCCTAGCTACCACTATTTATGAGGTGTGGGTCAAAGTCCATTTTTCAAGATGGCTCCCTGGCGGCCATATTTGACGTCGAATCTGACTGAAATTTACCATATATTTATATGGTACCTAGATAAATAGTTTGACAAGGTTAAAACATCCTACCTACTCCTATTTATAAAATGTGGGTCAAAGTCCATTTTTCAAGATGGCTTCCTGGCGGCCATATTTGAAGTCCGATCGGGTCGAAAGGGGCTGGAAACTTAAGACAGGGTTTGTCAAAATGGGCCAATTTTGGAAACTACTTGACCGATTTTCCTGAAACTCGCAAGGTTAGTAGGGTTGACCACATCATTGGAAAATATGAAGAAACCAAAACAACAAACTGACCCTGATCTAATGAACTAAAACAATGCAATTTTCAGACCCCTCAAATCACATGAAATAAACATCCTGTGGGTCTGTAACTTCATACATATGTTGATGTGATGATATACAAAAAAGTAACGATCAATAAAATGTATACTTCTGTCACAATTTTGAGAAATATACTAACCTTGCAAGTTTCAGGAAAATCGGTCAAGTAGTTTCCAAAATTGGCCCATTTTGACAAACCCTGTCTTAAGTTTCCAGCCCCTTTGGTGCACTTGTGCAGGGTGCCTAGATATATCTTCCCACCAAATCACAACACTCTATGTCAAATAGCCATGAAATGTGCCACCAAACAGTGAATTTTGAACTTTGACCTCTAAAATTTTGAACTTTGACCTTGAAAAGTAGGTCAAATCAAAAACCCGGAATTTATGTGATGTTGTCTCATCAGAGGAACCCACCATAAAAGTTTCATGGTTCTAGCTAACAGCGTTCAGGAGATACGGCCAAAAGGTTTTCACAAAGCGCCACCTACAGGCCAGAGTGTACAAGCAGCGGCGCTAAGTTTCGGTCCAGAGATAGTTTTTACCATAGGGTACCTGTACACCAAATTTCAAGTTTGTAACCCAAGCGGTTTAGAAACGTGCCACCCCTGTTAACGACGACGACGGACGACGACGCCGACGACGGACGACACACCATAAGAGAAGCTCACCTCACAGAGATGAGCTAAAAATACTAAGAATCAAAGTTTTTATTATGTAATTTTTTGTGATTTTTGTTGCAGTTTTGATAGATTGGAACTTTCTAAGGATTTCAGGGACTGTGCCAGGATTTGCAGACTGAGAGAAATTGAGTCTCCTGCTGTTTAAAAAGAGGAGACTTTTTCATGTAGAAGGAGACTTCGATCCATGTCTCCCTCAGAAATCAGAAGGGAGACTAAACTTTCCTGATAATCAGCTGTTGACATAAAGACATGTCACCACATGGTTTTACACTAAACATGCTAAAAATAGCAACAAACAAACGAATGAACCAATCAGAGAGCAAGATTCTATCACGTGACCGACCCCCAACAGAACAGATGTCCATTAAATATGCTGGCAGAATGCAATGTAATCTTAGCTTTTACCATACCACAAATGCCCATCCAAACATAAAAGGTTCATTGGAAGAAAGTTTGGTTGCTAAACACCACATATCTGCATGTAGTTTCATCGACACTATGGACTAAATGACATAAATCAAACGTTTGTACACAATGTGCACAGTACACACAACCATCTGTGTACAAATGTACATTCGCACACAATACATCGCCAGTATGCACGCAAGTAAGTACATTCACAATTTTGTTTTGCCAAGAAGGCGAATTTATTACGATGTCTAGGCGACTTGAATATCAGATTTTTGGGGGCGAAACAGCTGGGCGAGATGTTTTCAAGGCGCTATGACATCGCCTTGGGGTTCCTTACTGGCGAAATTAGGCGAGATTTTTGTGAAATTTCGCCCACGTCGCCTGCTGGCACGGTCCCTGGATTTGGGGCTTTGTTTCATCAAAATATGTTGAGTGGTTGTTGAGATATTGGAGATTACCGGTATCAACATTTTGACAATTTGAGGTTTTTGTACTTTTCAGGAAATTTTGATGCCATTGATAAAAGTAACCTCAGAATATGGGTTTACCAAATTTTGGAACTTTTGGCGTTATTTGGGCAGAAATATTGCATATTTTTCAATATATCAAAATGGCGATATTTTAGACAACATGCTTAACTTCTAACCAGTTTACGCTAAAAGTTGCAAAACTTCATACTTCTACATTTTTAGGTGAACTCTGACTACTGATATCAAAATTTTGTGAAAAATTGGAAATTTCCATATTATCGAAATTTTGATAATCTCAAATATCTCAGCAACCACTCAACATATTTTGATGAAACAAATCTCAAAGACTTTAGAAGTGGCAACAAAAGACACAAAAAAGTTACATAATAAAAATGTTGATTTTTAGTTTTTTTCTAATGAGCTATTTACATAATTAAGATATTTCCAAACTTGATGCACAAATATGACCAAGATGTACTTTCATATGGAAAAACAGTGTCAATGGCACTGTGCCCACTTGACTTGGAGCATGATGGTGGGAATCAACAGCAACCACACAAAAGCCATATTTTAGGTCCAAACATG
>NMRB01000864.1:180040-238642 GCA_002633025.1 Notospermus geniculatus
TTTTTTCCGGATTTTTTTGTTAAAAATGGCCTCCAGAGTCATTTTTTACACTCCAAAATGCAAAATTAGTCTTCCTTCTGCATGAAAATTGCATTTGAAATGTAAGAAATTAAAGAAAAACACTACTGAAGTGAAAATAGTGATGTTTGAAAAAGGTTAGTCTGCAAACTTGAGGGGGGATATCCCCTCCTTGAAATTTTTGAGGAGGGGATCATCCCCTCTCCCCCCCTCTGGGAGAAACACCGGGGAGAAACACTGGGTAGATACTTTATAAGCTGGATGTCTTAATTGGGTGGGAAGTGGTTAATTAACTTAATACACACATGTAGGCCCTAGACCTGGGCCTAATCCACGGTGAATTGAAGTGATATTTTATTAGACCCCTTGGCCCTCGCTGGGAAGGGGTTAATAACCAAATGACTGGCCTACAATCCTTGTTGAATATCAAGATAGATACGTTACCTTATTAGACCCCTTGGCAGGAAAGGCGCCCTATAGCTCTTCCGTCACCAAAACAATGAACACAAAACCACAGGGGACCCAAGAGCAACAGCTCTATCCCACAACAACCAGGAGCCAAAAAAGATGCAGGCATATTCTCAGCATTTGCCATCATGCCCAAGTCCCAGCTCATGGTTCATAGAAGGCCAGGGGCACCTCATATTTTACTGTAGACAATGTTTACAAATTCAGACTATTTCCCGGTTTTTCCATCCAACCTCGGCCACTCGCATCACATTCGACGTGAATGCGTCGAAATTCGGCACTTTGACCTTTGTGAGCTTGGAAAGTAGGTCAAATTAAAAACTTTGGTATTAACTTATGTATCCTCATTACATATGTTAATCTGAAGTTCAACAAGTGGAATATTGTGTTTACCAGTTTATAATTAGAATATGTTAATTTGAGCACGTGCGCGAGCGTATGAGGGACACCATCTTGGTTAGTCAGTTGAAGTGACAAAGCCAAGGGCATTGGATCGTTCAGAGTTTTCTCACGAGTTTTTATATGTGTAAATTGATGAACCAAGTGATCACAGGAGGAGACAGTAGGACGTGGAAGACAGGGCTGGCCCTACCCGATCGATCGGAGGAACCCAACGTGCACGGTAAATCATTATTCATGATATTTGATCAGCTGATGGCATAACAGCATGCGCGGGAAAATCCATTGGAATTCCTTGTCTGTTGATACGGTAAGATCACCAAATTTCAACATACACCCATGATAAAAATTTGACAAAGATCCGTCTCTTGGTTAGGGAGAAATAGCACTTTTAGTGATTTTGGTTTTGGCCCCCTAGTGGCAAAGTCAAGAATCAGATTTCACCAACATTTTGTCTGCAAGTTGCTATAACCTAGATGGCAATTCCACGGTCTCGGACGTGACACTTTTTCAGTTATTCAGTGCAGTTTCTGCAAATTTTTTAACCAGAGGAAGATGTAATACCCTCCATCATGTCAAGCTCTTGTCCTTTTATGCCCTTGGTATGAATTAAGTTGACTGTGATTCATAATTAGTACACTGTTTGCTAATTAGTAATTAGCAAACAGTGCACTAATTATGAATCACATCGAACTTAATTCATACCAGGGGCATAGAAGGACACAAGCCTGACATGATGGAGGGTACTTAATGGTCCTTTGGTGCCATGACTTGCAGAGACCACACAGAAGAAGTAAAAAATATCCCAAATTTTACCGTGGACTTGCCGAAGAGGTACATGTGTACAAAGTTTCAACACGATAGTTCAAACCATTATCAAAATATAGCTCTTTGAAGTTTTTCACAAAACGCCCCCTGGAGGCCAAAATAGGAATCCAAGCGTGCTCAAAATCAAACTCGGCCTTGATCTTGGGCTCACAAAGACCAAAAAGATTTCTCAAAAATAAAGGCCCTAAAGTGCTAACAAACCAAAAGTTTACGGACGTGCTAACGCACGACATACCACCACTCAGTGACCCCATGCAACCACAGCATAAGCCCTGCAGGGCCTTGCAGCCAAGCGGGCTAAAGAACAGTGTTAAAATTGGCCCAGTACAATTTGAAATATTTTCAATGTAGGCCTATTAGGTGTAGACATGTCAAAGACTGTACATAGCTGCAGGTTGACAACAGAATGGACAGCACTGATACTTGAGTAGGCCTAAACTGATGACCAACAAGCAACAAGCGCTGTTTTTGCTGGAGTGGGTCACATATTCTAAAATACCTTGGTATCTCGTGGGTATGTTTCAAATGGATGATGCATTAGCCTCATTCTGAATGCAGCGAGTTTGGGTGACACAACCAAGAACCCCACTCAGTGTTTCCAAAATGGCGTCTGGCGTCCAACATTTCTCGCTTCGAGCATTCAGCGAGGTAGTGCAGCGAATGTCGGCGAGATGGATACTCAGTGACCTATCCCAATGACGTTTTGTACCATTAGCTAAATATCATGCGGACAGTCCGTTGAAGAAAGCACCTTTAATCTCATTTCGACTCCTGCAGCTTGCTGTTAGCGCTGCACACAGATGTACACGATATAGGCACGATGTATAGGTTTGTACACACAGTGCGTGATTCACTGATGTCGAGTCATTGACGGACGGAGCGTCCTCCCTGATATCTTAGGCCTATTTGCAATCAAACTGCACTGAAGCCTAAATATAAATGTTTAGTTTGAGGTATTTTACTTCAGAATAGAAATTAAACCATCGGCAGCGGGTCTTGGTTGCGACACCAAACCCGCTCGGGTGGAGCAAAAATTCCATCGAAAACCTCGGCGAAGCGCCTCGGGTTTGGACTAACATTTTAGCTCCACCCTCACGGGTTCGGTGTTGCAACCAAGACCCGACGCCGAGGGTTTAATTCCTTATTCTAAAATACCTTGGTATCTCGTGCGTTTGTTTCAAATGGATAATGCATTAGCCTCATTCTGAATGCAGTGGGTCTGGGTGACACAACCAAGACCCCGCTCAGTGTTTCCACAATGGTGTCTGGCGTCCAACATTTCTCGCTTCGAGCATTCAGCGAGGTAGTGCAGCAAATGTCGGCCAGATGGATACTCAGTGACCTATCCCAACGAGGTTTCGTACCATCAGTACATTTCCTGCGGACAATCCGTTGAAGAAAGCGCCATGCGACCTCATTTTGACTCCTGCAGCTTGCTGCTAGCGCTGCACACAGATGTACTGTACACGATGTAGGCACGATGTACAGGTTTGTACACACACAGTGCGTGATTCACTGATGTCGCGTCATCGACGGAGCGTCCTCCCTGATATCTTAGGCCTATTTATTGCAATCAGCTGCACTGAACCTATGTATACTATGTTTAGTTTGAGGTATTTTAGAATAGAAATTAAACCCTCGGCTTCGGGTCTTGGTTGCGACACCAAACCCACTCAGGAGGAGCAAAAATTCCGTCCAAACCCTCGGCGAAGCGCCTCGGGTTTGGACTACATTTTAGCTCCACCCTCGCGGGTTTGGTGTCGCAACCAAGACCCTCCACCTCGGGTTTAATTCCTTAAATCCAATATACACAATAGAATCTAAACTGAACACATCTCCCTGACCCTGATAGCCTAATGGTTATGGGATTTAATATTAGGCTAGCAAGTGGCAGGCCACATGGGATTGTTCACGTCCATCGCTTGGGACAGTAAGCCGTTGTGCCTTCTATTTTGTGCCTTTGCAAGGGCACGTAAAAGACCCCATCCAAGTGAGGAACATGAGTAGCTTCGGATTGCCTCTTTCAAACCTACCAAGGCCAATAAATATGTTGGCTTCGACCCTGATCGAAAAATCTACCGGGTAATCCAATCCAATAGCTCTCTATAGAAGTTTCCCACTGACGTCATACTTGTCATGTGACTGGCCATCCAATGTCATCATTTTTTCTCGATTCAAAGTTTTAGTGGGACGTACACACCAAGGTGCACACAACAACTGAATAAATTACATGTACATGTACATCCGTCAATTACTGAACAATAGCAGCTGGAGTGGTGAAAACCCAGTGGAAAATGAAGTGAATGAGGTGAAACTTCACCGCACGACGTTTTGACATCATCACATGTAGTGTTGACGCTGTGTTTTTGATGGCCAATATGGCAGCATGTATGAAATGTGACGTCACGTGAGAAACCTCTTAGGAATACGCCTCAGCCCACTGTACATTTTAAATCTTTACCCAAAAAGGGAAATTTTCACGACTGTTTTATTTTCAAGATTTGGGAGGCAATTGTGAAGATTAATCGCGTGAAAATTACTTCTCTAACACATTAGCCTTTAACTTCTTATCTAAAATGAGTAAATCCTGAAAGGGACAAATTCGCCAACTTTAGTGTCGCAAAGATTTCCTGGTTTACACTGTACCCCAGTCTCCCTAGAAACCTTTTGGGGGACTCAAGCAGCAGCTCATTCAGTGCATCAGCCGATCCTTTCAGATTAGTTATGAGTACAGGATTAATTTTGGCAGGGAATCAAACTCGCGCCCTCACGATTATAGCCGTGGTTACACTACATAAAATCCCCGGGATTTTTGCGGTCACACCTATTAATTGCCGGGCTTCAAGAAACCCGTGTCTGAAAAACGCGGGTTTCTGGAACACGGCAATCTCGCCGTGCTTTTCGAAATCCCCGTGTCTCATTAGTTCTTTAGCACGGCTACAGATGGAGCAGCCATAAGTGACGTCGATTTCGCGCCTCCAACAATGTGGGCCAATAGAGAAATGACTGAAGAATCAGTGCATGCAGCGCAAGTGTCGCCGGGCGACTTAACTACAATGTAGTGGTGTGACCTCTCGCCGGGATTTTCGTACACACGGGTTTGACACGGGTCTGGAAAAACACGGGTATTTTTATGTAGTGTAACCACGGCTTATGTCTCTGATATTTATCAGCACTATTCCACTTCATGTGTATGGTCAAAGAAGTTTGCTGGATGTCCACTACATTTTGATCAGGTGGGAGAAATGTCATGCTCATACATGTATTTCTGGCTGCAGACTTCATTCAGTCCTTGTTCCGTGACGCCAGGATGTGCTCCTGAATTGCCTTCAGTGATATCTCAGGTACAAACTCCTCAACAATGAGATCGATGAGGCAGAGAAAGAAATGGCTGAAAGGAGGAGCATTATTCATAATCAGTATTTTGTCACTCAGGGTGGAGGTAGCCTGGGAGTTTTCCAGGTGATTTGGATTTGGAAAGTCACTAGAACCGAAATTGAACAAACAGTTATTTGCAAGTGGATCTAACTTCACACTCCATCTATCTTAATCTTAATCCTATTTGTTTTTCTAATTACCATATTGCCACATTACCATATAAGAAACACCTTCTTTCTAACTGTATTCAGTCATTAAGCCTGAAGATGATCCGGGAGGATCGAAATCGATCGCACACGTACATATTGTAAATAAAATGAAGCTTGTATTAGTTGCTGCTTTCTTGTAGATGTCTATTCTGTTTCCCTGATCCGCATTCCGCTTTTCACGTGTCAACTAAATGACCATGTAGCTTAATTGCCTCCGCCACGACGGAACAGATCAGTTGAAGGCAGCATGGCCAGGTTGCAAAAGTGAAAATAAGTGTGTTCCTCATGGAACAGGCAGCATCTGTGTGCTGAGAATGGTAACAAGAGTCAGAACAAGTGTACTGTAAATGGATTCAAGATTCATCGTGGTGTCAAATTGAACATGTTCAACTCATGCGATTCCTGATCTTTTGGAATGGTGACTGATGCCGAGAGATGTGGTCATAGTTAAGATGCAAAGGGATTCGGAATGAAACGGTCCATGGACCATGTGCTCACCTGGTTGGACATAATACTGTAATAACAGAGAGAGGTACATATCAGTTATGAGCAATCTGGGTTAAGTCATTCCCGAGTTACAGGACTTTGATGATTTTTGGCTTATGCCACCTGGCGGCCATATTGGATGTCTGATCGGGTCAAAACTTCACATGCACATAAAGGTCATCTAGAGGGAGCCACATAGCACATTTGAGCGCTTTGGGTAAAGTCGTCCCGAGTTATAGCACTTTGATGATTTTCGGATTATGCCACCTGGCGGCCATATTGGAAGTCAAATCATGCCGAAATTTGACGTGCACGTAAAGGTCATCTAGAGGGAGGTACATATCATGTTTGAGTACTCTGGGTCAAGTTGTTCCTGAGTTATAGCACTCAAATGATTTTCAGGTTACGCCACCTGGTGGCCATATTGGAAGTCCGATCGCGTCGGAACTCGGTATTTTGAAGGTACCCCTCTAATACACATTTATGCACTCAGTGAAATAATGGCGAACTGTGGCAGGTTATAGTTTAGCATTTGTATCCTGGTTATTAACAGAAATATACCCATGTTCAATGTCGTTGCACAAAATTATACCCTGGGTATCGATCTAAATGAAATGGTCCATATGTGACCCGTCACAGCAAAGCCAGGCGCATGTCGGTTGTTTGCTTGGCAGGTTGAGACCAAATGTTTGTCAGTTTCACTATTGTCTGTCTATTGCGAAATCTGAAATAGTCTATTTCTTTTCATTCTCTCCCGGGGTCATCTTAGTTCGTTGAGACTCAACATTCTGAGCGACATGCACCTAGTTTTGCTGTGACGGGTCACATATGCTCACCCGTTTGGATACAATAGTGTACCGTGAGACGGTTTGGGATTTTGTTGTAAATAGGCCTATGTTCTTATCCCAATAGTTTATCACCCACATAGTGTAGTTTGCAACTTGACTGCCATATTGGATTTTTGTAGTCACATGACCGTCATGTGATTGTAGTTTACAGTCTCGTGAGAGGTGCAGCTTTTAAACCTACGGGGATTTTATTTATTACAATTTTTGACGGTATTATCACCTTTTTAACTAGTTTTGGGAAGCTAAATTCAGGTAAGTGTCAAGTTTTGATCTTGACGGATCATATATTGCATCAGAATTTCTGTCCTTTTTGTGGGTTGTGGCTTTGCAGGCCTGGTCTAAGTGATTAGACCAGGTCCACCATGCTGACGTCGACAACAAAGTGTGCCACGTGTAAATCGCGTCATGGTTGAAGATTCACACTCCACTTGCGCTGACGACAAACTGCACCATGTGGGTCGCTGACGTTGTTTGACGACAATTTGACCGTCAATATGGCGGATTTTTCTGTGATGACGTCATCTGCACAAGCTCTATACACGTTTATGCAAGATATGAAGACACTTGGTGAAATAATGAAGAACTGTGGCAGATTCATTACTTTTCTAGAACTTTGACCTCTGTGACCTTGAAAAGTACGTCAAATCAAAAACCCGTTATATATGTTATGTATCCTAATTAGATACACCTATGATAAAAATTTGGAGACGATCCAGTCATTAGTTCAGGAGTTATTGCACTTTTTCTGTTTTTGGTTTTGGCGACCTGGAGGCCAAGCCAAGAATCGAATCGCACCGAAACTTGGTGTCATAGGTCACCAGACCTAGGTACCAAGTTTCAGATCAATAGCTCCAGCAGGTCGTACGAAACGTGCCCTGCTAACGGACGACAGACGACAACGGACGATGCACCACGACAAAAGCTCACCGGTGAGCTAAAAAGTATACCGGTACCCAGGATTCGATACAGCACCTGATATGATGAGATTGTTCTCCCAAATGTCACATGACTACAAGCATGACAGGTCGAAAAACGTTTTCAATTCACGCATTTGTCACGAACATGCCACCCAAGTATACGACAGAAGTACCAATCGCGCATGGTCCTGTTGATCACGCGAGATCCGTTCCAAACTCGTATGTAGGCTCAAAACTACGGCACTGGGTATACTTTTGTAGGTCGAACTATACCCAGGGTACAGTACAGGTCATAATTGACATCCCTACGGCTTCGCGTATGTTACTCGTAGGTTACCCGTAACTTGCGCATAACTCACGGCTTTGGTTTCGCGTAACTCACTGCATAACTCGCCAAAATCGCGTAACTCGCCTCGTTAATCACTGCGTAGCTAGCGAAATTAGCGTAACTGACCGCGTAATTCACCTCGTAAGTTACGCGTAACATACATGTAGCTCATGAGTTGTTGCGTAAGTTACGAGTGACTTACGCGTAACTTTCGCGAATTTAGGGATGTCAATTGTGACCTGTACTGTATATTTTTGTGGGGCGACATGAACTTGGGTACATTTCTGTTATATTCAGGACAACATTAACCTATTCAGCATTAGTATAAGCCATAAATTGATGGATGGATCCCTTTTTCAAGAGTATGATGGATTATTCTCCAAAATATTCAGTCCTGAAAGGGTAGGTGTTTAGAACATACCTGTTGATCTTTGGATGTTGTAGAGAACCCAGTGCTTGTTCTATACAGTGGTCAAAATTATCAGGACCAGCGACAAGTGGAATGAATGCTAAAAGATAATAATTGTTATCATACATCAATAGAACGTCAGCTAATCAAATCACGCCTCGTGAAATTATTTTTTTTCTGCAGAAAAATTTCGACTATCCCATGGTTTTCATGCAATATTTGCATTTTGCTACAAAATATTTCATAGGAAANGAAGACCGCCACACTGTGGGTGTGTGGCGGTCTTAATTATGTTAAGTGTAGGTCTCAGACAATCCAGATCATACTGTGGGCATTGATTATCAGATGGATATTGCAACCAGGCTCATCGGGATATGATAGAAATAGTCTTTGGCTTCACTTGTGACCCTGTCTTTTTCTCATCTTAACTCGATATGTAACTCCTCTGACTGACTTTGATTCCTTACCCCACCGGGTGACTGAGGCCGAGGGGACTACAGAGGAACAAGGGACCACATGTGTGTATGGTAACAGAACATCATCAAAAAGCATTGTTCGTAATTTCGTGTCGGACTCAAGCATACGATCGCCTGCCCTCGTGAATTTCATACATAGCTACATGTAGCCCCCATTTGGGGTTGGGGAGAGGGAGAAATTTCTCTGGTTGACACTTCGAATATTCCTACTTTGACCCTTCTGAAGCAGAAAGCACCTCAAGTAAGCTGAAATGCAAAGATCCCAGGTGTTTGAAAATTTCAATCTAAAACTTTCGCCAAGTAAATTTGTCTCTTGAGCCAGACAAAGGGCAGCAGATTTAGTCACCAGATCAGAGAGACATCAGATATTGCCATGGTTTTAGAATGACTCAGCCATGTCCAGAAATTTAATGAATTAAGGTAAGAAAAAGTGAGTCACATGTCACGTAACACACATGGAGGCAGTCGGATGACATCAGCTGAGGACAGACAATGATTACAACCCAAGGTCAATATGACACGAAATCTTTTTTGATATGGATTAAGACCGGAGGGCTAGTGAACAGATACACGGTTTTTAGCTCCATTAACCCATTTTGTTCAGTGTAGATGGCATTTTTAAATTCAATGCTCTGTATGTACAGCATGGCAAACCAATGTGAAAAATGATTTTCACAATTTTTTGAAGGCTGGGGAAGAAATAACAGCTACATGTAACTGTCAACCAGAGGTTCAGTTAATGTGGCGGTCAAATCGTTTTTAACTAAACTCATCAGAGTATTAGCATTCAAATTCAGAATATGAATGGTTTGTGTGGAGAACGATTTGCCAATAGGATTTTTTTTCTCTGCATGCACAGCTATGGTAATTCACATTGCAAATGATTGTAAGATTACTATACACCTAACGACGTCACTAATGTAATTGAAAGTGATGTTGCAAGTGCTTTTTGGAATAGTTATCAGTTTCCCTCTTTACCACTTCAGGGTCATCTAAGGTCATACTTCTGTTACTACACCAGTACCTAAAGAACCAGAATCAGGAGACATTAAAATCGACTTATTTTTAAAAATGAATGGAATGGATTGGGAGTAAGCATAAATTACAATGCATTAACCAAGTTTTCAATCACGGCAAGGGCGAAAGCACTTTGATCAATTAAACTAAGCTAATTTTTGTTATCAGGAGAGGTTTCTGTTGTCAAGATCAAAATCATCCTCGTTCCTATTCTCCTTTAATGTTTTGTCCTGAACAGGTGCACCTACATGTACCTTTCAGTCACAACATAGGGTAAAGTGTAGACTAGTACCTGATCCTACCAACCTGCGCGCTGCAGTCGGACGTGGCTTGAGCCCGATGTAAAAAAATAGATAGGACCGGGTACCAGTCTAGGTAAAGTGGTACAATTCTAGCCCCTGAGTGTAAAAATGGCCAGCATTGCACATGGAGATGTATGTATACTCAGGGGCTAGAATAGTACCACTTTACCCTATCTGCCATGAAATAAAATTTGAATACTAATTAAAACTGATGCACCTTTCTTTATAGCATGTACCCTAAGAGGGGTAGCCTATATACATTTCAACCATAAGCCACCATCTCCTTTCGTCTGCCTTCAGTGAAAAAAGCCTTTAAATCTGTGGGTATTAAACTAAAGCAGTAAATTACGTTCAATCTCTACTGAGGTCAATCTAGCAGATCATCATCAATTAAAACCAGTGGCGGCTGAGGTGAAGAGGAAAATGATAAAGCTTTTGGTTGCACACCATTCCTCACCAAGTTAATGACTTGTCTGGAGAACTTGCTTTGGTGATCTTTCTTACGGTTACAAATGACCCCATAACCAATGTGTCTCCCTTTTAAGCCATGTTATCCTGCCAATTGAAGAATGATGTCCGAGGATGTGAATAGACTAATAAAGTTATTGATTTATTAGTGAAGTTTCGCAAATCTGACGAAACACGAAGTACGAAATACGAAATTGGACTTTATTTCCATGACGTAATGTATTTCAGGAGATGGTACCAAAAGTATCGCCTGCTGCAAGAGCGTCTTTCAGCGCATGAGGTTAGACCAACAGAGTTACGGTGTGTATTAAACTTTGAAATTTATCTTACGTTTCCACTTCGAAGATACGAAGTGGAAATCTAAAAATTCAAGATGCACCATAACTCTATCGGTCTTACATGATGTGCTAAAAGACGCACTGGCGGCAGGGACATTTGTCGTACCAACCATCTCCAGAAATGCATTAGATCCTGGAAATAAAGTTGAATTTCGTATTTCTTGCTTCGTATTTCGTCAGATTTGCGAAACCTTCCTATTATTTCAAGAACGAAGTTTTCCCAACCACTTGCTGACTTGAAGTTGTGGTGTTCATGAGGGTAAGGCCAAGTTTAAAAGGTTTATCAAAGTGGTATGCGAATGCGAATTCCATGAACAGATGGAAATATTGATGTCTTAGAATGAAATGGTCCATGAACCATGTGCTCACCTGGGTGAATGTACCCGAAGAACGAACAACAAGTGTCAAGTCAATATGTTCCAGCGAAACATCATACCAGNCACCATAACTCTCTCGGTCTTACATGATATGCTAAAAGACGCACTGGCAGCAGGGACATTTGTCGTTCCAACCATCTCCAGAAATGCATTAGGTCCTGGAAATAAATAAAGCTGAATTTCGTATTTCGTGCTTCGTATTTCGTCAGATTTGCGAAACATCCCTATTATTTCGAGAACGAAGTTTTTCCAACCACTTGCTGGCCTTAAGTTGCTCCCCCGGTGAGCTAAAAATATGGGAAGAAACATCACTTTTGGAAAGAAGCGTACATACATTGCATGCAGGACTAAAGTTCTGCCCCTTCTATGGCCGTCGTTTCATTCAACATCCCCGACAAATGGAGAACAAACAATTTCAAGTCTAGACAAAAGTAACACAATATCACTGAGTAGACAACAGGTCCTCTCTACGGCCATCTCGTGATCAATGTCTTAGTAAGATGACCCAGACAAGCCAAGATCTCATAAGTAATATGTTGCTTTACATTTCACATGATCTGGTTGCTTAGTTAAGGGCTCCGAAGGCATGCTCTTAAGTATTAGATGAGATGGCTTGAAGTATTGGCTCAAGTAACTTCTGATCCTAGCCCCCCAATGAGGACAGTGGCGATTTATGTACATGTACACGTTCACAATCATGTAGAGAAAGTAGAGCTATTCAGGGCTCTAGTAAGGATGAAATTGAAAAGAAAGAACCTTGGGTAGTTGGATATTATGTACATTCTTTATTGGACTAAGTAATGGCCACATCATCCCTTGACAGAAGATTGGAAATACTGCACCTTGTTGGTAGAGCCATTACAAAGGAAAAGAGATGATGGTTCAGATGTCCAATTCAGGACACTAGGGGTTTCATATCAAGCTTAGTATAAACATGGTATGGTAAGGACATAATGCTAGAAGCTTAAAGTGGGAATATCCACTATGATATTAGTCGTATCCGGTTCAAACTGCTCATGGATAGGACCTGCTGACTTTCTGAAGGATATCATGCTACACGCTATACTTATGATTTCTGACATGAAAGATGGTGATTTCAAGCAAACTTGTGGACAATACTCATTTAACCCTTTTGATGATAAAGCTTAACAATTCCAGAGCCGGGCATACGTCTTAACTGATGTATGAGTACAGAGCAGAGGTATACGTGCCAATGTTACAACTCCATCTACAACTCAATGCTGCAACTCCATCTACGCCAATGCTACAACTCCATCTACTGTACTGGATATTTAGAGCCACCACTAAAGGTGCCCACAGGTCGACATTGCGTCTTGAAGCAACTCGCGGCAACTAGCTTCCCGGCGATGGAAGCAACTCGGACTGATCAGTTACCGATTTTGTCGACCTGAGCGCGCTTGCGTCTCCGAGCAACTGCCGGATCCGCTAGTTGAGCGTGTTGTTCGAGGTAACTGCCAGTTGCTCCGAGTTCCTCTCAATCGCTGAAATGTCGACCCGCGCGTGGTGGTTTTTTGATCTGCGACGGATCCGTCGAGTTGTTTCAAGACGCAATGTCGACCTGTGGGCACCTTAAGCAGTGGCAGGAACTGGTGTGCAACTGTACCACTGAGAATAGACTCGTTTCCATATGTTCTTCAAAACTTTGCTCTCTGACAAAAAAGCAGCTCTGTAATTCCTCACCTTGATCCAATGGGTAAATAAAAGCCAACATGATTTGACCAATCTCAAACTGATCAAAAAAGATCTACAGCGTTTGCCAATAAATCTTCAAGGATCAACGAGATTGAAAGAGTCAAGATGCTTTAGACAGCTCCAACACCTCAACTGATGGCAGAACTGTCTCTGCCAGAGAAAAAGAGTGGTACATTTTGCCAAGGTGATTAATGGGTGGTCTTTCTTTAACACCAAGGATCCAATTCTGGGTAAAATTGAATTCCCCTTGTCATTCTGACCAGGAGAGGATTAACTGCTTTTAATCAGTTTCATCCAAGTGAAAATGGAAAAGAACTTTAGAGAACACGTTCAATGTGGAACAATGAAATAAGCTGGACCGTCACCACCTGCAAATTGTGAAGAGATCAACAGAAAACTCCTGCAGGTGAACTAAAAGTACATGCCAACTGAAACCCACTGCATCTTCATGATCAACAAGCACCATTCATACATCATCAGACCTATCATAAGCAAGTTAATTTATAGCAATGCCAATGGGTGGAGCAAATACGCTGACCATTTGATTTGCACCATCAAAACCGGTGATTTCAATCATAAACTTATTAACTATGCCAATGGATTAACTGTACGCATTCAGAGGACAAAGTCTGGGCAAAAAAATTGGGGCAACGAACAAGATATGACTCAAGAGGACATTGGTCATTCGCTTAAGATAAGTAAGAGGAGGAGCCCATAGCATTTGGTCCATAATAATGGTCTCAGAGAAGCCACGCTCATATCAAATAAGAGATGACTCAACTGTTATGAGTGGTCATTCCCAGCTGGTTATTGATGAGGTGGAGCTAGACATGGTCATTATGTGGCTTTACTCAGAAGGCTGACCTCATCATGCTTATGCGCACATTTCCACTTGGACTCCAGTGCATGAATCATGAAATATTTAGGTACCAACAGAATGCAGCCAAAACTGAGTCTATGTGGCAAAGTCGCATTCCTGCCTGCTTTTTAGATGGTGCACTTCAGTCATTGAAAGACCTGACTCACAAGAATAAAAGCTTCTGCAACATCGTTCCTTTTGCAGCTTTTTAACATGTTAGCAACAAAAGCTACGGAAATCACACCTGTTCTTCTCCAAACTGCAACTATTCCTTTGCCTTTGAAGCACTGAACAATTGCTCACACTCTCAAACACTTGTCTGACTTTCTTTACATTTCTGATATCAACCAAAGTGTGCTCTGGGAAGGGTAATTAAAACTGTAGTAAAACTCATCAAAGTCTCAGAAATTGCTCCACACTTTATCTTGTCATATCAGACACCTGCAGCTTGGCTCACTTCATGTTTTTCACAGCTTTTTGTAAGTTCAGATAACCTAGATGCCATGATGTCACAGCCATTGCCTAAGTGACAGGTATTGACTTTGCCATCATTACAAGTGGGCGATGTTGATGGCTTGGTTATTTTTTCTATTGCGCCATCTTCATAAGGATAAGGAAAATGAAAATTGATACTGTGGTAAGTAGGGGACACAATGTTTTTGCTGTGGCAGAAAGGTAACAAGCCGATGATCCTGTAGATTTCCTAGCATTGTGGCAGCCATCCAATCTCAGGTCGGGTGCTTGAAAGGAACAGGATGTCAGCCTCAATATCGTATCTTCTCCAAGTTTTTTGTGCAGTAATGTCATGTCAGATCAACCTGCAAGAACACTGCTTTCCATTAAAGGTTTTCGCTATCTTTTCATACGATTTTTTATCAGGAAATACTGTTTTTACCCAAGTGATTCTCGCCGAGTTGCTGGCAGTGGTTGTGGTTGAAGTCATCAAAAGAAGCTATGACACACAATATTGTTCATTAACGAATGATACCTCTGCCTTTCTGATTGCTTTTCATGGAGGGGGATACCTGGTGCAGTGGTTTCACAACTAAGTCATTGGCTTGGTTGTGTTGTTCTGATTAGTTTGGTGATTCACATTAATGCATGAAATGTCATTGCCGCTGGTCCCTGGAGAGAGCACCAAAAATAGATGGGAGGAACAGTTACTGCTTGAAGGAAAATCTTGATATGATACAATTAATTCCATGCAGACTACATTGTACATTTAGTGGTCTTCCACAGCATAATGTGATCAATGGCACCTCCTTTCCCGGCCACAAACTGACCACTCAATATCCGCCTGGTGTGTTGAGTCATCCCCTTTCACCCAACATGACAAAGGAATGTGTCATCTTTACATAATTGGCTTGTTAGACTCCTCCTTGGCTGAGCAACTGGAGAGAGCATCACTGACCAATAACATGCAGGATGAATCACGTGGAGAAAATGATGTAGTGGCAAAAAGTCGGCTCGCATCGGATGTAGTGCCATTAAGTTGTTGGTCATAATTTGTCACCTTGGATGTCTCTTGAGCCTGCTGGAATTGGCCGTGCAAAATCCACTTTCCTCTATTCCCTAGTCATTCAGAGGACAGCGTAGTCATGCCGCATTCTGACACAGTGACGGCGAAGTCCAGTGTTCTTCATAATCACTTAGGAGGATGATACGTTGGAGGATGTACATGTCGGCCAACATCAATTGGTAGTATCCTCATAATTTACCTAAAGCACAGTCTACAATGGTTGTTACTCTTCAACAAACAAAGGATCAGCCATTGCAAGACAGCAAACACCAAAATGAACGTCCTTTCCCAGGCATGAACTGACCCCACACTCTTAGCCGAGAAGGTTCTTTGGTGCCACACCAGGAGACCCCTTTGATTTAAGAACCGTCGAGTTGTTTAAAAACCCCTAGAGGTTCCAGATAGAACCTTTCCCTCAAAAAAGGGTTCTATCTGGAACCTTTATGGGTTCTTTGGCGACAGAAAGGTTCTATATGGAACCCTTTCGGGTTCTTTACAGATGGTTCTATATGGAACCTTGGCGTTCCTCTGGTGAGGCACAAAGAAGAACCCATAAAGAAACATTTTGGCTAAGAGTGCATTCGAAGCAGGACAGCTGAAGAGTGCATTCGAAGCAGGACAGCTGCTGAGTTCTGAAGAATATTTTGATGTTCTTGAAATATCCCAGAAATGATGAATGGCACTCCTTACAGATTTTACTTCCTGTGACTGAGCAAAGTGCCAAAAAATAATGAATGTAATTAACCATGGCCTCATCTGTCGTAAATATAAGACATTTTAAATAGCATATTCCATTGATCAATTATTCAAAAAGTGTATTTAATCCACTATTAAATCAAAAGCAGAGTCATTTGTACATAAATTTTGGCTTCATTATTAGCAATTATGCTACAATTTTGTTCCATTGTAGTAAGAAGCTCCCGGTGACATCAACTAATTTACACCAACATGAAGCCATGAATGAAAATAACATCCTATCACCTGAACACCTGCAGAATTTCTACTTTGATTACAGTAAATGATGAAAAAGAGAGAAATATCTGTCCATTATATTGTAACGAATATGGAGGGTAGGATGTGAACAAAATTTGTTCCGCATAGAAAGATACAAATGTACATGTACTTGCATCTCCATTCCCAACATTGGAGACAAGACACCAAATGATTTAGTGAGGTATCGACATTGCCTTTAAAAATCAGGACTTAAAACGATTTACCCTGTCATGGTACAAGATAGGCATCACAATCACAGAACTAACTCATGCTGAAACAACATCAGAGTTCAACAAACCAGCAATGGAATTCAACTGTCAAAGCTTCCACTGGGTGGTTCCTGAAGTCCCTTTAGACATCAACAGCTTAATAGAATCACACAACAATTCAATCAATGCAAACCAAACTCCATGAACCATTACCCAACACCTCTTATCAGCATCCACATGGACAGTCAATTGATGAAGACCCTATTGGTCAGGTCATCAGGGTACCCAAGGGTTTTCAGGACAAGCTATCAAACGGTAATGAGCGATAACGCCCACTTTGGAGGGACAAACTGGCACACCAAGGATAACAGGCTGTTCTTAAGAGAGGAACCAAGATTTATCAATTTGAGGAGAGAAATACTGACAACAGAGAAACAGATTTGTCAAATTTCAGAGTGAGGTAGTAAACCCTTTCTGTCAACCCAACTTGTTCTTGGCTACACAATCTCCCAGTCACTGCAGGACAAGAGAAACGATAACTAGCCAACCATAAGTGCATCATGAAAATTTCAGAGATACTGTTGGCAAATGTGGCAGGTCCACATTCTATCCCACGCAAACAACAGAATGACTGTTCGGCAATAAATCAGCCCAGTGTAGCAACTTGTAAACACTGCCACACTACATTTACAGAATCAAAGATGGATGGCCCAACTGCTATCATAGTGATAAATCAGTGTCCAGAGTCATCTTAATCTCTGCCCTTCACCAACCAGTCTGAGACGTCATCTTTGACATAGCAGCAAACAATTAGAAACTGTGCAAAGCACTGGTGGCCCTGAAAAATAACAAAGGGAAGATGGATTGTCCAGATGGGCACTCGTTGATGAATTGGTAAGAAAACTAGAGATAATCCCTGATGAATTTCACTGGTTGCTGTGCTCTAGACTAGCGACTGATGAAGGCGCCATACCCAACTGGCTCAATAGGTGCCACTGATGAAGGGGCCACTGCATGTGGTGTGGGGTGGGTTAGAGTGATCTTTTAATGTGGATGTGGACCATTGCCTAATTTAATGCTTTGTTGTGCTTGAGCAGCCATCAGATACCATTTGCAAGTAAATTAGTTTCCTTTTGACATAAAATCGTATTATAACTTGCACCATTGTTGACCTTCATCTTATTTGAGATCCCTTAGCTGTGTGGTAGCATGTCCCCTCACGCCATTAACACCACCAATAAATCAGCTTTCTATTTCAAAATATGTTATACAAGATTACTGGTTCATTTGTAATTATGATTCTACAAACGATACCATTCCAATCTGCTAATTGAATATATTCATTTAGGTGTCAAGGACATCGACAGTTGTTTGAGGGGAGCAACAGAGGTGGGATGGTCGTGTCCCGGGGTCGGGTCGAGATACTTTCAGAGGTTTGAAGACATCCCCAAACATGGAAGACAGGGTGCCGCATTAAATATTGGGGGTAAGAAGAATATGAAACAGAATCGGGTTTCCAAGGTGAAAGACATTGCTTCCTACCAGATTCGAACCCACGGACCCTCGCATCAGGCATCAATCGCCAGCAGTAAGGGGCAGCACGCCTTAAGAAGAGTAAGGGGTAAGAAGAAGAGTAAACATTATTCTGTAAATTCGTACAAGATGCGAGATAGACGTTGACTCACATCATGCGCAGAGAAGAGTATAAGTAAAGCCCGTGTCACACTATGGCGACTTGGGCGGCCGAATCCCCGCGAACTAGGATGAAATGGTCCATGGACCATGTGCTCACCCCTTTGGACATAATATTGTAACGACAGAGAGAAGTATGTACAAGGTCCATGGACCATTTCATTCTAGCTCGCGGCGATTCGCCCGCCTAAGTCGCCACAGTGTGACACGGGCTTAAGGTGTTAAAGTAAACATCCAATTCAACTGTCACTAACATAGTGCCCTCTGCATTCTGAAATTAACCCCCCCCCCCCCATATAGGTACAGCGTACCCATGGC
The DNA here is from genome assembly GCA_002633025.1 of Notospermus geniculatus. Lineage (NCBI taxonomy): Eukaryota > Metazoa > Nemertea > Pilidiophora > Heteronemertea > Lineidae > Notospermus > Notospermus geniculatus. Next base: position 198,610 of record NMRB01000864.1, read on the forward strand.
AATGGGTAAATTCCTTGTCCAATTTTTAAGCCCATTTCCCACGGGCCCGCTGTACCCATCATACGGGGACATACAACTCGGAATGAGTTTAGTGTTCCCATATTGGTATGTGTACCCACGGGTCCGTACCCATAGATGATTTTTTACAGTGTATTTGGAACAAATAATCACCACTCTATGTGTCTCATCAACCTCATCACCTCCGCCACCTGAAAACTTATCCTGACCAAAACACTGTTGCCTCTAGCCAAAAGATGCAGAGGACATTTAACTAAATGCTGAACATGTTACATTCAATCCAGACCATCGATAGGCCAGCCTCATTCCAAGATAATGCGAAAACCTGATCCAGACCAGCCTTGTATTGGTACAGTACGCTGAGCTCAACACAATATTGGCTTTCCCCAGTCCTTTAGCCATGACATGATGTCATTACCAACTAATTTGGACCGCTGTACGAAACTTGGCATTTTAATGCCATTTTAACTATGACATGCTGGTTCATTGGATTGTATCATTACGTCTGCTTCTCAGTTCAACGGTAACCATAGATACCTGTTGTCCTTCTTTAATCAATTTCCTTGAAACAATGGATGAAATTTTTCAAAAAGCTTCAAAGCAGGACAGCGGTGAAGATGATCCTGTAGAGGAAATGAGATGTCGAGAAGAAAATTTGAACAATCTTGTTATTAACAGGTCAGTGAAATTGACATGGTCTTCTTTAGTAGGAGGTGTGTTGTCATGTTCATCAATGATCAAGAGCGGCAAAACACTAGCCATGGTCAGGGAAGTTTTAGCAAGTGGATGTCAGTGGTAGTATACATGTACAACAAACCTTCGGGTATAGTAGTGCAGGTGGGGATAAAATGTCCTTCATTGAACTTTCAGACTCCAGATATGACTAATGATTGCATGAAACAAGTAAACCTTGATTTTCTTCGGCCATATTTTTGTTCACAAGATCTGTGAAACAGTTGCAGTGGAATGAATGTGAAAATGAAATGGTCCATGGACCATGTGCTCACCTAGTGAATGAAATGGTCCATCGACCATGTGCTCACCTGGTTGAATGTTCGGAAAGAAAGAACGAACAAGTGTCAAGTCGAAATGTTCCAGGGAAACATCGTACCAGGTTAGAACATTCGTCGAGTAGAAATGTTCCATGCAGGGAAACATCTCAGTAATTTTTCTCGTAATTGTATTTTATTCACATAATATTATGCAAGTATGGGTGCAGGGCCGAAGCATCTCAGTTGCCAGCGAAAGTACATGTGACACCTTTTCACAGACAAAAATCTCATTTAAATCCTAATAACGGTCAGCAATACAACAAATTACAACCTCTTCAGTAGTAAATCATAGAAGTCTAATCTAAGTTCAATAAATCATTACAAGCTGACTCAGTTATGAAATTAAACATGTCCAAAGTCCATTAATGACACTAGGGGCGGATGAAAAGACAACGATTTCCAGTTTTAATTGGTTTTATCTGGAAGCATGGTAAGCGATGTAATGATCACCAGTTTTGTCTTTATACTCTTCAAGAACACCTTCATATAGAGTGTCTTCTTATTTGAAATGAACTGCCACACCTATTTCAGAGTGGGCCTACACAAGTTTCAGAATAAAACATTACTTGGAACAGCACCTGCTATATCATTCTCTTGTCTTTTGCTTGCAGTCATTTTTCTGAAACACCCTATAGTCATATCCACATAAACCAAGTATTCTGAAAAACACCAAATACTGCCACCTAACCATTACGCTAGAGGAGCTAAATCTGATGATATCTATGGCCAGTTCTATATTGGAAGTCAGTGAAATTGACATGGTCTTCTTTAGTAGGAGGTGTGTTGTCATGTTCATCAATGATCAAGAGCGGCAAAACACTAGCCATGGTCAGGGGGAAGTTTTAGCAAGTGGATGTCAGTGGTAGTACATGTACAACAAACCTTCGGGTATAAGTGCAGGTGGGGATAAAATGTCCTTCATTGAACTTTCAGACTCCAGATATGACTAATGATTGCATGAAACAAGTAAACCTTGATTTTCTTCGGCCATATTTTTGTTTACAAGATCAGTGAAACAGTTGTAATGGAATTAATGTGAAAATGAAATGGTCCACGGACCATGTGCTCACCTGGTGAATATACCAGAAGAACGAATAACGAGTGTCAAGTCGAAATGTTCCAGGGAAACATCGTATCAGATTAGAACATTCTTTGTGGTATTGTTCATGAGATACGAGCCAGAGTATGACGACAGTAACGAGTTAAATGAAATGATCCATCGACCATGTGCTCACCTGGTTGAATGTTCGGAAAGAACGAACAAGTGACAAGTTGAAATGTTCGAGGGAAACATCATACCAAGTTAGAACATACATATTCAAACCAAGTTATAACATTCTAGCTACTGTTCTTAATGAGATATTGGCTAAAGTGTCGTTTTCAAGATGGCCGACTGGCCGCCATATTTGAACTCGATCAGGGTCGAAATTGGTTGTACATGTAGGCCTACGCATAGAGGGTACACAGATAGGCCATATTTCTTTCGTTCACAAGATCAGTGAAACAGTTGCAATGGAATGAATGTGAAAATGAAATGGTCCATGGACCATGTGCTCACCTGGGTGAACCAGAAGAACGAATAACGAGTGTCAAGTCGAAATGTTCCAGGGAAACATCATACCAGATTAGAACATTCTTTGTGGTATTGTTCATGAGATACGAGCCAGAGTAACGACAGTAACTAGTTAAATGAAATGGTCCATCAACCATGTGCTCACCTGGTTGAATGTTCCTGAAGAACGAACAGCAAGCGTCGAGTAGAAATGTTCCAGGGAAAGATCTCAGTAATTTTTCTCGTAATTGTATTTTATTCACATAATATTATACAAGTATGGGTACAGGGCCGAAGCATCTCAGTTCCAGCGAAAGTACATGTGACACCTTTTCACAGATAAAACTCATTTAAATCCTAATAACGGTCAGCAATACAACAAATTACAACCTCTTCAGTAGTAAATCATAGAAGTCTAATCTAAGTTCAATAAATCATTGCAAGCTGACTCAGTTATGAAATTAAACATGTCCAAAGTCCATTAATGACACTAGGGGCGGATGAAAAGACAACGATTTCCAGTTTTAATTGGTTTTATCTGGAAGCATGGTAAGAAGACAGTTGAGCGATGTAATGATCACCAGTTTTGTCTTTAGCCTTCAAGAACACCTTCATATAAAGTGTCTTCTTATTTCAAATGAGATGCCACACCTATTTTAGAGTGGGCCTACACAAGTTTCAGAATAAAACATTCCTTGGAACAGCACCTGCTATATCATTCTCTTGTCTTTTGCAGCCATTTTTCTGAAACACCCTATAGTCATATCCACAAAAGCCAAGTATTCTGAAAAACACCAAATACTGCCACCTAACCATTACGCTAGAGGAGCTAAATCTGATGATATCTATGGCCAGTTCTATATTGGAAGATTGGGAGGAAGTATGGTGGCAAAAATGATTGTACCAATAACTGGATCATGTTCTGCCAGTCTGCCTTGTTTTCTGATATCTCTCATTCATACAAAAAAAAACTTTTGGGACATTCTATGACAGGGATTCACAGACGTGCACGGAAACTTCCAAATGTCAAACTTTTTGACTCTCAACAACGCTAGAAAACTAAACTTCATTAAAAATAGTTCTCTTGCTACAAAGAAAGAGTATGTATGTGGCATCTGTCACATAAAGATCTAATTTTCTTATAATACACAGGTTTTTTTCATCCCAGTTTTTCAAGTCGCAAGGAAGACTGCTGTTTCTTTGTTCTGTATATTCTTCACTGAACAAATTAACTCTGATGTGGCTCCTTCCTCCAGTAATGGCATGTGGCCACAGCTTCAAAAAAATATGATGCGTGCCAGCTTAATGATAAAACCATTGTGCATTTAGTTGGCATCCTCGTCGAAAGCATCATCATTAGTTGTGTAAGGCAACCCCACCGATTCTTTAATGCATTTTTTACCAGACGAATCATCCACCGAGCTTTTACGTGCCTTCCTTAAACCAACCTACACCGAACCGTCTGTCCTTTCACTAATGGAATTACCAATAAAAAGCAAAGCGAAATGAGACACAATGTTTTTATGTTCATTACATAAAATTTTCATTTTTTAATCTAATATCCCTTTATCAATGATATTCAATTTCATATTTGAAGATGAAAACACTCAGTAAGCTTGTTTTGCTCCATGAAAAAGTCATGTTCATGCTTACGACAGTGATCTGATAGTTTTTTTCAGCCAATGAATCATTGGTGCATGGGCAAAGCATGAGGGATACAAAAGCGGGGAACAGGTGAATGACTAGCCATCTTGTATAACCAACACCTGCAGCGAAAGGGAAAACTAATTTCCACAACGACAATGAAAAGTTCCTGGTGAAACTATCGAATACCACAACCGAGTACATCTTTAACCCTATTGTGTCCAGATCTACTTCAAAGCATCATTAACTCTGGCAAGAACGAGATTTCAGCTTGAAGAGTGAAATAATTTTTCTATGTCCTTGATACCTTCAACCATGTTGACAGCAACTACCCTGTAATTTCTTTTCAAAACTTGTTGACGAGTATCTACTGCAAACAACACATGTTGTCGTCAAAAATTTCACAACTTTACTGGGGTTTTACATCACCAAGCTTCCCAAATAACCATCAAGGGTGAAAGGAGAGTAGATATGGTAGAGTACATCAAGGGTGAAAGGAGAGTACATATGGTAGATGCCTTAGCTGACTCAGACTGTGAAGAATGGAACCTACTCGACATGCCATTGTTACGGCTTTTTCCGACAAACTCAAGCATCTCCAACACCAAAGGCTAAGAGATACTTGCTCCAAGGATGGCACCGTCGACATGATCAAAGATGCAAGACATCTGACTCTAGGCTTAAAATTGTTTGTAAACCACTCCAAAAAACACCACTTTAGCAGACGCCCTTTCAGCCTTGAGCAACTCTCCATCGGAAACAGCGACGCCATCAAAAATGGATAAAATCTTGCCAAGTTTTGAAGTGTCTCGCTGATTGCCCCAAAAGTGTTTTGATTTACAAAACAATAAAGACAAACCACGAACTATTCCTACTGTTTCAGGGTAGCCAAGTGACATTCTCATCTGAAAGAAGAATTCGGTTTTCCAATGTTTTCCAAATAATACAGCAGATCATTGGGCTTGGTGTTGTTGTTGCCCGTGGATGATAGGAGATTATGGAGGCATTGAGGGTGCAGGAAGGCGTGTTTTGTCCTAACAGTCAATTGTAATCTGAAATGTCAGTACAACAGCATGGGTAGTCAGGAGTCTTCCTTCTGGCACTTCAGAACTTCTTGAGAGGAAGATTTTTGAAGGCGTGTAGAGAATTCCTTGAGGTGAACGGATGAAATGAGAAAGTGATGCAGGCATGTTTCGTGTCCTGCAGAACGTTTGAAATATCATTGGGCAATATTTGAGGAGAGGTTCGCCTGTTCAGTATGAAAGAAGTTTCTTCCTACAACAGATTTTCTAGGCCTGAAATGGTAGGGCTGTAAGTTCACAAAGTTTCTGGTGAAAATCCATCCTTCTGGAGTTGCAGGCAGTGCTTTTTAAGAGGTTTGGACTAATTTGGTGCCATTCAGATAAGATAGTTAGCAAATCCTTTTTCTGCCAAACAGTTTCTCTGTTACAAGTACGTATAAACTGATAACAACACACCATACATAAAGGAAAAATTCAATTTCTGCTTCAAGGAGAGAAGTGATAAACAAAAAGATTGGGAACGACATCTGTGAGATGACTTAAACAATATGACCACTGAGAAGCATAATTTCATAATAGAAAAGTTATGATAAGTTCATTCAAGAGCGGAGGTTTGCATATGTTAGCATGAATTCTCGAATTCTATTGTTTGATCTTGAAATTGCTTCTAGCAGCAAGGCAGGTGGTTGATACAGCCATAATGGCCAACTAGGAGTCAACTTGTTAATTACCTTGATTAGCATATTTGACTTTTTTGTTTGATGGGTTTGTGTAGAGTCATTGAGACGTTACAGTTCACTTGGGGATAAGAGGAATTCCGTCATAACTGAACAAGTATCTGCTGGCATGGCAAGCGGGCTTGCCATTTTTTAAGTAGCCATTGATAACGCAAGGGCTATAGAGCTGCTGTTTGAAGAGCTGCTTTCTTACCAGGAACCGTATAACACATCTAACACATCAGCTAACTTTAGAGGAAGACCGCTGGCATGATTTTAGTATGGCTTGAACCAATTATCACTTTATTGTAACACTAGTTTGTCTTCAAGTGAGCAAAAGTACATGACACAAATTGTCAATATTATTTTTCTCAGGGAAAAGTAAAGTGCATCAAGAGCACAAACTTCTCTCACAGGTCTTTTCATCAAAGTTTCTGCGAGTTTTTCCAACATCCTCATAGGGAATAATTTTGACAATTCTCCAAAAGCAGTTCGTTCAGCATCAGGCACGGCCTGCATTTACCTTAACGGAGGGTCAACAGTGCAAACATTGACTGTGTCAACTCCAACAAGAGCTTGCAAAGAATGCTGCACAGTTTAATCTACAGACAACTATTGCAAATGTCTGCAAATTAGGATGAAGTACGGAGTAGAAATGTCGAAGCGACATGTCCATTGCCTAATGGAGTGCAATGGGCTGATGGAAGGACAGAATATCACCTGTGGTGATCTCTGCTTTCTAAAGCCATTTTAAATCAATTACACTGCATCCTGTACACCATAATTAATATGGACCAATATATTCAAATCAATTTTATATGATGGCTGAAGGAAAATTATGGTGGCATTTATCTTTTCCACTAAATGGACTGACTCAATTGGGCAGCGAGCTGGCAGTGGACTCAGGCAATGAACTAATTAAATTATCTTCCAGCATTGAAAAAAAACTTTTGAGACATAAGCATCAAATATAACATTATAATGCCCAGTTGATCAGCCTTGGCTTAATTTCGGTCGATCCCGTCATGAGCGCAGCTTAAACCAGGCTTATATTTCATCGCGTGTTGCACAGGTTGGGCTTCAAACATAAGCCAAGCTTAAGTCTGTCTTATAATAAACCTGGCAACGGGGTGGTTACAAGTGCGACTTACAATGGTAGGCCTACTCTTTGTTTGCCCAGACTTTGAAGATGGCAGAAGCATTGGATCAGCTCACGTAAGCCACACCTGGGCAACCGGGCACACAAGCAAATTGTATAGATGTAGGAAAGCAGTAGCAAGTAGGGAAACAAGCCACGCTTTGGTAATCCCAAGTTTTAATCAAGTTGTGCAACAAACTCATGATGAAAAGGCATTTCTTATGACCTGACATAAGCGCGAGTTATGTGAACTCAAGTTAGAGGTATACGCCCGGCTCACGTAAGCCACAGAACAACTGGGCATTGTTTTAATGACTTGGGCCTGTGACAGGTGCACAGAGGCTGGAATCCCACTGACAGAGATTGGTTCAAGTCTCGTTGCCTATATCACCTTAGCAGCTCCCCCAGGTGTCAAAGGAGTACCAAGCTGGCAAAGGAAGGCATTCTTGCTGGTGCATCAAATAACGCCAACCTTGACTACAAACCAACTGCATAGTGCTCAGGGAGTTGAGCAGGACATTTGAGAGGGAAGTGCCCATGGCTATGCCTGATATTGTGAAGAGCTTAGAGCAAGTTTGAAGCCTAGATCAGCTTAATAAGAATTGAATGTTAGCATTACTATCTATTCAAACAATTTACTGGTGTATACATGAATCCCCTGGGAAATCACCCACACAGACAGAACAGCTCCAGACAACGTCACTTATTTTCCTGCAATCCTAGAAGTAACATTCAACACCAGCAGTCGATGATAAAGCAATTGTATCAGCCACACGACTTCCTGTACAAGCGTTTTTCAAAAAAGCAGTCAACTGGAGGTGTCTTTATTGCTTTTCTCATAGGGGCCTCAATTCAAGCAATATGAAAATGTCAAACGATGGCTTGCCCTTAATGACTTGGGCCTGTGACAGGTGCACAGAGGCAGGAATCCCACTGAAAGAGATTGGTTCAAGTCTCGTTGCCTATATCACCTTAGCAGCTCCCTCAGGTGTCAAACGAGTACCAAGCTGGCAAAAGGGAAGGCATTCTTGCTGGTGCATCAAGTAACGCCGAACTTGACGACAAACCAACTGCATAATTCTCAGGGAGTTGAGCAGGACATTTGAGAGGGAAATGCCCATGGCTATGCCTGATATTGTGAAGAGCTTAGAGCAAGTTTGAAGCCTAGATCAGCTTAATAAGAATTGAATGTTAGCATTACTATCTATTCAAACAATTTACTGGTGTATACATGAATCCCCTGGGAAATCACCCACACAGACAGAACAGCTCCAGACAACGTCACTTGTGTTCCTGCAATCCTAGAAGTAACATTCAACACCAGCAGTCGATGATAAAGCAATTGTATCAGCCACACGACTTCCTGTACAAGCGTTTTTCAAAATTTTACATAGACCATAGTTCGAATCATACTTTCACCTTTCCATATTCCATCATTCAAACTGGTCATGACAATCACAGCTTGTGACAATAAACCCAGCCCATTCTGGGCAGTAATGGATCAAGAATTCCTTACGTCCCCATACAATAATCCTCAGCTCCCCTGACAAAGCCAGCTCGTCACAGCAACCCCGGTCCACACCACAACTGTTCATATATCTCACCTCGGCTCATCCATCATATTTACAAAGCCATATCATAATAGATAATTCATCATTTTACTCATTTAATGACAGTTCCATTTCAACAGTTTAAAACACCAATCTACACATGTTCTATCAGATATGATTGGCTCTCTTGAGGCAAGCCAGGTTGTATCCTTTGGTGCGACAAGGTCGCCAATGACTTGAATGATGCAGAACTTGAGAATTCTCGAGCAAAAATGACAGAAGCAAAACAGTATCAATGATCAAAAATAGACACCTAGAAAGGTTTACAAATGGATTCTACCTGCTCTAGAAAAGTTTAGTCAGGTTTTGGGATGGGCAGCCTCATCCTCCCACAGCAGGGCTTTGGTCTCGTTCCTCTTCATACACTCGCATGTGAGTGGATGAAGAGGAGCGAGGTAAAAACCCCTGCTGTGGGAGGATGGGGCAGCCTATTAAGAACCAGGAATCACTCTTACTACACTGATAATTCTGCAACATGGTCTTCACTAACCATATTCCCAAGTGGGAATGATGTCAATATTTACCATCAATAGACCTGCTCATGGTGGTTTCCTGGTCACGGTCTAGGAACAGAGAATGAAAACTGTCAATTTTCCCATTTCATAATGATGCAAATTCCCTTGGCAGGCATGCATCGAGAAAGGAACTCCAAGATGACCAATATGTCATCAAGTCACAGATATGGATGTCTCAAAGCCAACATATTATTACTTCATTACAGCGATGAAGCACAGTAAAAAAAGTAGTGTTAACCATACACCCAAAAGTAGTGTTAACTGTCTGATGACACTAGAAATCAGTGTTAAAAAGAGTGTTAAGACATTTTAACACTATTACTAAGTGTTGAAGGTCGGTGTTAACAATGTTTAACACCCATAAATAGTGTTAGGGGATGCTTGACACTTAAAATTGGTGTTAGCCATCGGTGTTTATAACATTTTTGAACACCCATTAATCGTGTTAAAGTAAAAGTCTAACACTATAAAGTAGTGTTAGCTACCACTGATAGCTATTTGCTGATTTCTCCATCCCAAAAAGAAATTCTTCGAGACTAAGTTATGAGATCATTGCAACTTTGCTTGCCTCTTCCTTCTGGCTGTTTTCGAGCAGGTTATAAGTATAAAATCCTAAGTTTAATATTCTTATAGCAAAAACTCTCCTCTGCTTGTCAAGTGGAATCGTGGTGTAGTGGATCGGGAGAGTGCCTACAATGCAGAAGGCCCCGGGTTCGAAACCCGTCGGAAGCACTTTTTTTTCTCGTTTTATTTCTCCAAATAGAACCTTTTTTCGACAGTTTTTTATCGACATTTATGAGAAAGACAGGTGTTCAGCATGTATTTAAAAATATTTTTATTGCATGTGGGTGTTAACTTAACACCACCGTACGGTGTTAGAAACATAACACCAAAAGTTGGTGTTGGGAGCTATTGGACACTCATAATCGGTGTTAAAGTTAACACCCATTTTCAGTGTTACCTTAACACTATATTTTTTACTGTGAGGAATAGACCAAACTTTACTACATACATTGATCTTTGGAGATTATTACTCGATCATTGGTGATTATTATTATCTCAAATCCATGAGGGAAAAAATGAGCATTAATGTTGTTGCTTAAGAAATTCCAGCATTAAGGGTTAAGTAAGCAAACTTAGGTTACCCCTACTTCCTGCGAATTATCGTGGCCTAACCTCTGAAACACTCCTGCAAAACCATTTTTCTGCCCTGTTCTCAAAGAAGTTAAAAAAAACATGGTGAAATGCCTCCCGGCTCCACGGAATCAAATTTCTAGCACTCACCACTGAGGTCAATAAAAACAAATAGCACTGGCATTACCTGAAGGACACTGCGCTAAAAAATGCCTAATTCAATTTCCATTTTTTATCGATTTCAACTTAGGAATCTTGTTGGGATAATTGAGTCCACATACATTTTGCCATTCTTCTTATATCAAATGGGACAAGACTAAGTGCTAGCTGGATGAACGAGTGAAGGTGCTTGTGGCCATTTTCGTTCAAATCACAGTATGATATCAAAAGGGGTCACACCATTATCCAAACAAAAGGATGTTCAAGTCCTTTCAACAATTCACGACTCAGAGGAGATATATATCTGCAGCTTTTTGGAGAGGCCATCCATCCAACACAACGGACAACACCTTGATCGAACATTCAGAAATCTGTAAAAAGGGTTAATACGCCACTGCAAACCAATGTCACGGCATCAATGAGACTAGGCAACAAAAGGCCCAATTGGTGAAGTTTTAATGGCGAACCTCACCATTTATCATCCAAACTCTACTTGGTAATAGACAATTCATCATTTTAAAAAACTTGCCGCAAACAGACTCAAGGGAACTTATGGCGGCATGTCTTTTTGCAGCAAAACACATCCAGCCCATGCTGATTATATTACAGCCATGGCAGCAATATGAACAACACTGCAGGAGACTACCCTTCTATAATATTTTCATGGTTAATTGCACTTTGATAATGACAAATTGTTTCGCAGTTTTATTACCAGTTTCCATTTCTCACACTTGCGTAACCTGAACAAATGTCATGATCAATTTCAACACTGGTCATTTCTTTAGTGCCATCTACAAGTACGTATGATGCAATGTGCACAAAGAGGCTTTTGTCCAACTGAGTTTTGAATACTACACGTATTAAAACATGAAGGCCTGTCTACACCATCAACATTTTCAAAACATTTCTGCGACAAAACATTTTGAAAACTGTTTGGAAATGTTGTGGCATGTTTCGGGGTTTTCAAATTGTTTTGCAAAAGTTGCAGGTCCAGTATACACTGTGCAACAATTTAAAACCGAAAAAACGGTGTTTTGGAAATGTTGCAGATGGGTGTTTTTGAAATGTTTCAGAAATGTCGATGGTGTAGACAGGCCTTTAGTCACTGAGTGACTTGAACCCACAACCAAGCAGTGACACGCACTGATGGTGCCACTGTGCAAACTGACATATATTTGCTGACTAAGGTTTAGTGCAGGCTGAGTCACTTGTTACACAAAGCAGAAATGGTTGGTTATCAAATTCAAATTCACAGTTGGTGAAATCTGCTAAGTGGTTCACCGGAAAATCTAATTCAAACTGAAATGGTCAAGTATACCAAACAACAGACTGTACATCTGATGTTGCTGTACTTTCTAAACTTTATTACAGTTGATTTATGAGGCTGGCCAAACTTTTAGATTCAAATCAACTCGGCCAGCAGAGCCGAGACAGCACAACACGTAAAATTAGATTAATTTTCACATAAAGCTGATAAGGTTTTGAGTGAAAATTAAGACAAATGTCCATTATTGCAGTTAATATTTTCCTTGAAGGCCAATATTTACTAATTCTGGATAGATATCCCCATTAAAACTCGAAGTAATATTTCCCATGGGTTCCCATCAGCGCTGAAATGTGCTATTGTGGTCACTGTAACTTCAGAATTTTTTATGTGCTTTGGTTAAGGTTAATGACAGTTTCAACAAATAATTGATGTTTTTTATTAGATAAGAGGAGAATAATGCCAGTTAACTTTGGCCATCCACAACTCATGGTGTCCCCTGATGAATAAATTACACGGCCTGAGTTTCAAGAATGTATCGTCAGTTCATGTAATACAATTAAATATTTAACAAAACATCCGCAGAGAAAATTCTGGCTGCTCCGATGGACTTGATCAAATTTTAAGAGATTCAGTTCTGTCTGGTGACTTTAAATACACAAGTGTGTTGAGAAAATGCCATCCTGTACAGAAACACACATCCTCCTTCCTTAATTAACACAGCATTCCCAAAAATGATATCTCCAAGTTGGCTTATGGACACTTAAATTATATAAAGAAAGCAATAGTTGTGAAGAAACAAAAAAAATCACTTTTCAAATATATCTTGTCATAAGAACCACCACCATTTATTTCCAAGGGAATCCGAATTTGACTCATGACAGCATTGGCAAACTATCAAACATGAGATACTGGCAACCATAAATTTTGTTAGCTGAATGAAATCTACAAGATAAGACAATTATGTCTAATCATCCAAGACTAATCACCCAATAAAACAGGTGCAAAAAACACGAGCTTAATCATTTTTGATTGACCTCCAATGCAAACATAATGAGCAAATCTCAAAATCTAATTGACTGATCATGGGCCTTAATTATTTCTTTTTCCCAATAATTGTGATTTTTGCCACTGTGATTGCAATTCTAAACCCGATCTATCCCATCAGTCTGTTGAGGCTTTGCCATCTATCGCTCACACCTCAAGTATTGCGATAAAGGAGACAGATGATTGGCATGGCTGGAATATTACAGCCTAAGAGATTTACTGAGATTTCTGAGTGATTTTTTAATCATCCACGTTCATTTAGGAATCCCTTCTCTGGCCATCATCAAACTGTGATAGATTCACGACTGCTTGTTTCACCACATTATCAGCAAGACTAGAGGCCCATTGGCCTGGCGCTTAGCTGACGATGACCTCCCAACTCTCGAGGTTCACACAAGCAGCAAGAAAGATGAGTACGAATAGTTCACCTTTTAATAGTATCACGCAAATATATTTATGGTTTTAGTGGGGGATGTGGGTAATTTCAGAGATAGGACCAAGAGGTGATAACAATAGGGCTAGCAATTTTGTTATGATCACGTATCTAGGTACCCTCTATTTATACAACAAATGTTGGCCCAAATGGACCTCAAATAGGGCCACCAGGCGGCCATCTTGCAAAATGGGCTTTGGCACATATGTCACAAATTACTGCAGCTATGTTTTGACCTTAAACTGTATGTAACTGCTGACAGTATTAAATGCCTTTTTATGTGTGGTGCACTTTGACATTATTAGGTCTGTCAGTCTAGAGGGAAGCAGGTTAATTTGACCTATACCCCCCCCCCAAAAAAGAGGCCAATTTTGACATCAATACCGCTCCAAATCAGCACGTCTGCAATTTGACATCAATAGGCTCCTCAAAACAAAATGTACATCTGTACATCTTGTATATTGATTCACTGCTAAAACTGCAAAAACTGCAGATTCTAAACCACCTCATTTATATGCACAAAAAGGCATACTGCGACAGGCCACAGTTGAAGTTGATGATGATTATAGTCGTGTATGCATGCCAATGATCTAATGTCAAGACCTGATGGGACCCAAGTCGCTCTTGTAGACACCGTGAGCTCAAATTATCACCTGTTGAAATAACTAATGACAGCTAAAAAGCTACCAACATGAATCATTCAGGTGAAAATGGACACCGAGATGTCATTTGAGTAAAAAAAATCAGATTTACAGCCAACGACCTGGTAATTAGAATTGAAGGTGTGATGTGATTTTCGGCTCTTGAGAAAGGACTGGACAAGTTAATCACTAGCTATCTACTCTGTATGTTGTTTGAAACCAAACATTGAGAAGAAACAGCTCCATTTGGCTATACTCTCAGAACATGAAACTGTTCTTGGCCCAACAAAGATATCACGTCAACACTATGTAGTGTCAGCACATTCACTGCCAGGTTGGAACGGCAGCAGTTGCTCCAGGTCGATCTGAAATGCGGACAGTCAACGATACAGTAACTCCATGACCCCTCAGCACGAGCCTTCTTTGTCAACCACCATATACTACTGGACAAATGAGAAAAGCCACCAGNCCGTGGAACCTCTGGGCACAACTTACAAGAGCCAATTGTCACTGGAGATTACTTGGACATATTGGCCTGTACGTGTGGCCAGTGACCAGAAAACAAGCCAGATAACTTGGTATTGGTCCTGTAGGTCCATGATTGGCATATGATGAGGACGATGGATATGTTTGTTCATGGATGTCACTCAAATGATTGCTTTTCTTGTTGACCAAATATAGCATGGTTGATCTGACACACGAGTTGTAGCTAGGTTGGTCCAGGAAAGGCGACAGAAACACATTTGCCAGAGGAAAAATACAACACATTTCTCACAAATTGGTCAGGTTTTAAACTTAGGGCCGTATGCACCAAATGAAGATTATCTTGAACTCGGGTTGAGCCACAACTTTTCAATTGTTCAGGTTTGCCAGGGCATGATGTAACAATGGAAAAACTGTGGCTCAACCTGAGTTCAGGATAATCTTCGCTTGGTGCATACGGCCCTTAGTAGAGTAGATGCCTACAGTTTCGCTGTTGTATTTCAGACAGTGATGTCATGACAAGAGACCGTATTTGAATGGCGATTCTCGCCAACAAATATGAAGTGTTTTGTTGTTTTCACTGGCATCCATAAATAGATTACACAGCAAGAGAAAGGAAATGGGTGAAAATTTCTTCTGAAACATTTGCGATACTTGGAAAATACCTACTGTACTGTTTTTAAACCACAGTATACGGATCCCAGTTTTTTCTGGACACAAGAAGACAACATGTAATGGTGACAATCACGGAAGGAAATAAGGAAAAACACTTGCTATGTGGCCAATAATACCTTGTTTGATTACATCCTGGCACTTGGCACTACAGGAAAAAGGCAGATGTCCACTTTTTCTAAATGTTTCTAACATTCTTATTGGAAAGGCAGTCAGTCTCTGTTATTGATATTTTGCTAAGCTGCCCAAGAAAACTGTTGCCTTCGCTCTTGTCCCAATATATCCAATATCCTTTTCTTCTGCCATGATCATTCCACTGAAGCTTTTAATGTTACATACCACTCCTAAACAATGCTTACTAATGAAAACAACGTAAGGAATAAGATTTTTAAAGATGTACTGACACACTCCTTTAGATATTGCCGATGGGGAAGATTATATCCTTTGTACATTTAATTCACTATAGCGAGGACAGTTGGGGCTGGACAGAGATTTGCCATTAGGTTAAGGAGTAACCAAGGATGCTTGTCATGCCTTCTGCAGAAATAACATCATGGAAGAAAAACCCTACACATCTTCATGTCATTGGATATAGGATTCTTAGCCATGAGAAAATGTTCTACTGCGGAAAAAATGGCTTGAGAACAATTCTTGTCAACGTTTTTTTCCCTTCAGAATATGATGTACAAGAACCTAGTTCAGAGGAAGAAAACCAGAATAACCAACCACAAACGTAACGTGCATGGTACTGGCTGTCTCACGGCATCATTTTTCTCGGCTTTCCCTTATGACTGGAGTCAGAGCAAATTTTGTCTTAAGTACATTACATCATTTGCATGTAAAGCTGGAGCTCAAGGGTGCAGTAAAAATTTCATACACATGACAACATTACACAACACATGTACATGTACGTGGCTATCATTGTCTCACCCTGACCATTCCTTCTAATTAAGTTACGTCTATGCCACCTGATCCTCGAGCAGCGGCCGCTACAGAGCCTGTCAATTTACTTTCAATGGAGTCAGATTTTTATCACACTCAAAAACATTTGTCATCATCCACCTGCATTTTGACATTTTGCATTTCTTAAAACCCCATATTTTATCCATTACCACCCCATCGGTACAGTCATAAATCTCCACTCAGGATAATCTGTTCGATGTTTACAAGAATCAACTCAAGAGATAGCCGAAATCTTGAATTATGTGGAATGGTACAAAAGGCAAATATTGGAGTAAAAAATCTTAATGGTTTTGCTAGCCGTGAGGTGTGACTTTAGAACCCGTGGAGCAAAATCCAGGATTAAAATCCATCACATTGTCTTAGACAAATCTGGTTTTAATGGGAACACTTAAGTTTATCACCTAAAAGTTTAAAACTCTACTTTTCTGAAAGTTTAGTCAAGTTGCTCTGAAAGCAGAAAGGGGTATACAGTTGGGTTTGGATTTTTTCTTCAATAAAATTAATCTGTTGCAACAATGCTCAACAAATTTTAATTTGCAGATGATTTATGGTGTAGTGTAACAAGTGAATACGTGCATCATGACCTGATTTCATGCCACACCACAAAGTTTATACCCTTGTTCTCTGCTGCTTTGCTGCCAAGGCTGCATGGACCACATAAGCAGGCTGTCTATAAGATTTCAATCTCCTAAGACAATTTTTTTGCATCGCACAGCTGATAATCGCCTACCCTGGTATATCTCAGGTTGAATTGCCAATAATGCACCTTTTTAGCAGAAAGATTGGCAGACATACAACCACCATGAGAGAAACATGAACAAAGAGGTCAAATTCTTTCGGATATCAAATCATCAGCCATTCATTTTGTTCACCATTTTGTTCATCAGCTAGTTCCGAAGTCACAATTCTGTTGCTACAGGACAAAAAAAATACTTCAGGGCCCGGTTGCACGAAACTCACGACAGCACTATCTTGGTGTTAGCGCTAACTTGATGTTAAATGACGTAAAAGAACAATGGATTTTTACGTCATTTAACATGAANAAATGCTCCAAGACCTGGATTCAAAGTGCATTTACGCACGGAACTGAATTCCCAGGAAAAAAAGGGTATTAGGATAGGGAAGGGATTTTAGTCGAAATCAAAGTATCTTCTAACATGTCTAAGCCCTTTGAATGCCTTCTGAGTTCCCCAAGACTGTCCCTGTCTTTTCTTGTCGCCTCCAGAGTTGCAGGTCCTAACAATAAAATGCCTTTGAATAACGGGTAATGTTACAAAGGGTGAGAATGAACTTTCACAAGAATTAAATGGCCAAAGGCATTGATTCAGCGGCTCTAAAATGTGTAGGCCTAATGCTAAGTACAAATAAGTACATAATGCCCAAGCTTTGAGTAACGTTTTGCAATGTTTATGATCTTGAGATATCGACTGGATCTAACGGATTGGCCAACTTTTTCATTAAAAATGCAAAAATGTGACCTTTAAAGGGGCATTCATTTGGCTGTATTTGTCAAGCTTTGAAATTCAAGAGCCATGTAACTAAACTGTTTATAATGTAACTGATCCTGGGCTTTGAAACAGGAAATTCACTATGTTTGTGTTGGTTGGGCTGACTTGGTCCTCTAATAGCATACAATGTTATTACTGCTTGCTGTAATTTGAGGTCCTTCTGACAAGTGAAATCTGACATGGCTGAAATGGGCTAGCTAATGGTTTGCCGAAAAACGCAGCAGCGGAGATGGCACTAGCTTCAAAGGAAGGACAGAGCTTTGTTGATGAATCAAAGGACATTTTTTACCATCCTATTTCACTTTGTAATGACATTTTTGAAATGACTTCAGATTCACGTAGGAGGCCTTTAATGCATTGGTGTCAACTGAACACGGGCTACGAAGGTAGTGGAAAACCTAGCCATGTCATTGCTATATTATAGGGCTCTTTGACACCATGACACCACTGGCTCTTGAGTAACCCGGGGATGAACCTGATGGTGTGCCTTCTTAATTTCGTTGCACATCATCGACTCTGAACACAAGATGTCTTGCTCTGTGTAACAGCTGCAGCTTTCATATACAGATTTTCTTATTACCTGGACAAATTGCCAGGCGCCATTTACTGCATAATGAAATAGTCATGGACCATGTGCTCACCTGGGTGAATGTACCAGAAGAACAATGTTAAATTCAAATGTTCCAGGGCAAGCCTTGGTTTCAGGGTAAGGGTAACATGGTCATGGTCAAAATTTGGCATACACATGCATGTAGAAGGTATCGACAAACCAGGTTAGAACATTTTACATTCTCGTTGCTATTATTGAAGGCAAAAGTTACAGTGTGGGTAATCGTCTGATATAAACTACAATTCCAATTTCGGTACATTGTCACACCATTGGTTTGAACATTCTAGTTGGGTGTTCATGTTATATGGGCCAAAGTGTGTTTTTCAATATGGCCGCCTGGCGGCCATATTTGTTGTCCGACAGGGCTACAGTTCGGCATACACATAGAAGGTGTCTAGATATATACTGACACCAGGTTAGAACATCCTGCCAACTATTGTTCGTGAGATATCAACTAAAGTCAAATTTACAAGATGGGTGAGTAGTGGCCATATTTGAAGTCCAAAAGGGCCGAAATTCGTTGTACGCATAGAGGGTACCTAGATACACATAATTCCACGGTCAAAACATTCTCACTGCAGTAATTCATGACATATGAGCCAAAGCAGATTTTCCAAGATGGCCGCCTGGTGACCGTATTTGAGGACAATTGGGCCAAAATTTGCTGTACACATAGAGGGTCCCTAGATACAAGATCACACCAAGTTAGAAGATTCTAGGTAAAATAGCTACGAAACATGCCACCAAATGGCAACATTTTGAACTTTGGCCCCTGTGACCTTGAAAAGTAGGTCAAATCAAAAACCCGTTATATATGTCATGTATCCTAATTTGATGCACCTATGATAAAAATTTGGAGACGATTCAGCCATTAGTCCAGGAGTTATTGCACTTTTTGTGTTTTCGGTTTTGGCCATCTGGTGGCCAACCGAAGAATCGAATCGGACCGAAACTTGGTGTCAGTTGACAACTGACACAAGGGTATATATGGACCAAGTTTCAGCTCAATAGCCCCAGCGGTTACGAAACGTGCCCTGCTAACGGACTACGCCGACGACGGCGGACACCACATCATGACTATCCCATGCACATTTGAGCTAAGTAGTTTCTCAGGGAAACCAACTGGATGATATTCTTCCTGAGGCAAAATACAACTAAAATGTCGTAATCGCATGACCTCGCTAACATCACATTTTTATTTGCCACAAGAGTGGCGCCTCAGCCAGATGATGGCATAACAAGCCAGCAGAGACCATGTGCTCACCTGGGACACCTGATCAATGGTAATCAGGTATCTCTATCAATCAGTAGAAAGGGCAAATAGGGCAAATTATTTTTGGGCTGTGCCCTTTTGGATAAGAAATGATATCTGTACGTCTTATGATGGAGGCAAATGATTACTTACAGGTTATGTAACCAAAAGAGGTACATTACCTCAATTTTTTAAGACAATACCTCCGGTGTTCAAAATGTATCCTGCTAACGGACTGGACGACAGACGGATGATAAGCCCACACGCTGAGATACGCATTTTTGATTTCATGCCGTTGAGACCAAGCGGTACCATTTAATTGTTGGCTGCAATATCACATGGCATGTTGAAGATGGAACGGTCATAGAACAAATGACGTAATACACTTAGGTATCATTATTACATTTATCATTATCACTATCACTTATTTTCAACCAGTCTTTCAATTCTCAGACATTGGGGGAGAGTAAAAAGTGTTCCTACAAACTTAATTTCCTCTTGGGCATGCCCACTTACAGTTGAAAACATAGGAGCCATCAGTCAATTTCTTTCGAGATTTCATTTTGGACATTGAAATGCTTTACCCTTGAACAACCCCTGTTGAATTGACTACTTACCATTGTAATCAACTTCCAGGGGTTATTTCCCGTAGGATTCTTGTCAAACTAGAGATCAGGCCATTACGCACTGATAGGCAGCCAACACCAGACTTTTGCCCTGATCAACTATGCGTACCCTAGATAGTCAACACCAGCAGCGCTAACCAATTTCAACTCTCTGATAGGCTGGTCGTTCCATTCTGATCACTTGACTGGCGGTTCCGTCGGATGACAACTCGGCCAGTCTATCACCAGCTACCAGCCCTCTGACTGTCAAATGACTTTCTAGTCAGGTAGATCTGATGAGAAACTGGGTAGTANGAAGACAAAAAACAACAAGTCCGTTGATGTGTTTCTCTCTGTTTATACATGTTATTTTTTCATTTTGTGAAGCCAAACTATTGAGACTGTGCATTTCGTTTAAATATAAGTCAAATCGAGCTCATTTTTTGTCTCTGAGGAGAGTTCATCCAATACTACCTTCATATGAAATTTGGAGTCTCTAGCTACGGTTACGAAAGTTACAAATCGAGATGTTCCAGAGGAACATACCTAGTCAGAACATTCTTTGTGGTGTTGTTCATGAGATATGAGACAAAGTACATTTTCCAAGATGGACGACTGGCGGCCATATTTGAAATCCAATCCGGCTGAAATTTGCTGCATTTATATAGGGTACCTAGATACATATCATTGCAGGGTTAAAACATTCTACCTGCTGTAGTTTAGGTGATATGAGCCAAAAAGCCTTTTTCAATATGGCGACCTGGCAGCCATATTTCAAGTGCAATCGAGCTACAATTTGGCCAACATAAGTGGGCATCTACATACAATATTCGTACTAAGTTATGACACTCCAGCTGCTGTTCTTTATAAGAGTTTAGCTAAAGTCCCATTTTCAAGATGGCTGACTGGCAGCCATATTTGAAATCGAAAAGGGTCCAAATTCGTTATACGCATAAGGTACCTAGACACATAAAATTTTAAGGGCAATAATTTGTTGCCATGTTTGAGGTAGAATTGGTAAAATATACATGTATATGCATGAAGATTTTAATGTGTAAGATAAAATTGTACTTTTCAACTCGGGCTTTTGTTAAAGTAACCTGAATCAATTTTATACAAACAAGCAGTTGAAACTTTGATTTAAAAAGTTGACGTGCACTACAGATACGGTGACGACCGCTGATGAAGTTCGACATGAGCCGGCACTCATGACTCGATGCCAAATGACTGAACATGTCTTGGCGGCATGCAGTTCTTACTCGCTCACCTGCGCACAGGTTTTTATCAATGTCGCACAGAGTGGATTTGATGTTTTAGAAGATTTCAATCCATTCTCAATTTGAATTGGGAAAAATGTGGATGCAAAGAAGATCCCTGGTAGATTTTGCTGCAGATGACAAGTCATCTTAAGGCACAAAAAACTTGAAAGTTCAAAGTCCTGCCCGACGGATAACATTAACCACCACTCGCCGCCACTGAGTTAACTGTCATCAGAATAGTGGTGGGGAGGTAGGAATAACGTCACTGGTAAAGGATGGGTCGAGCTTAATTTCTTCACACAAAATCCAATTGCCTATACATGTACATGTAATATTCTTTTTTAATGTGGCCAACTAGTAATATTTTGTTTTGGGGTCAATGATCGCCTCATTCCATATTGAGCCAGCAACTGCAGCACAGCTTTGAGTCAGCACTGCTGCTGCTGAACTGGTAACTAGAGGCCCAAGGGCCTGGTGCTCAGCTGATACATTGAAGAAACAGGCAAACCACGGGACACCATGGAGTTCAACAAAATTAATGGCCTACAAGGCCATACTTATGTATCTGTGTGGAAAGATTCTGAATGAACGGAAAGTATGGGGGAAATGAGTTGAGACTTGTCTTCTTGAATTCAAACTCAAATCTGATTTTATTTATTCATGTCGTTATAACAAAGAGAGTCATAAGAACAATGTGTTTTACATCATTGGACATACGGTCTCCAAAATTCTTCTGGTACACATGAATATTCATTTAGATACAGAAGAATTAATTAGTCAGAAATTCATGTATCCATTGTGACCTGTAGTGGAGTTAATATTACATAAAACAAATTACTAACCACACAAATTTGTGACCATAACTTGAACTCTTTATAGTACATGTATTGTCCAAATTTTGACAAAAGTCCATCTCAAAATTGTCCTGTGATATGAATATGAATTTCAGATGCTGCTGAGCTTGAAGTTTGGCCTTGTGGGTAGGCCTAGAGTCATAGGCTACGGCCACGGGTGTAGCACTCAGTCTTTCAGATCATTGTTAATGTATTTGCATCATTCTCCGTATCATGCGTTGTTCTGAGTTTATTTCAAGTGGATACAGTTTGATGATGGGGTGGCTTGTTCTTCTCTTGCTGAGGTATATATATCTGCCGATTTTACAAGACCACCCATTGTGCACTGAAGGATCGAATTTTGTGTGTCCGTAAAGAACCGACTCTTGGATTCCATAAAGAACCAACTGTTTGGTGTCCATTAAAGGGCAAACTGTTGGGTGTCCATTAAAGGACCAACTCTTCCGTGTCTATTGAAGGACTGACTCTTGGGTGTCCATAAAGGACCGACTCTTTGGTGTCCATAAAGGACCAATAGATATATGGTGATCCTGAATGGATTTGGGGAATTCTGCATGTACTTTTGGAAAATTCTGAATAGATTTGGCTATGTCCTGAATGGATTTCGGGATTCTGCATATAGTTTTAGCAAGTTCTGAATACATTTGGCCATGTTCTGAATGTATTTGGGGGATTCTGCACATAGTTTTAGCAAATTCTGAATAGATTTGGCTATGTCCTGAATGGTTTTGGGAATTCTGCATATTGTTTTGGCAAGTTCTGAATACATTTGCCCATGTCCTGAATGGATTTGGGGAGTTCTGCATATACTTTTGGTAAATTCTGAATAGATTTGGCTATGTCCTGAATGGTTTTGGGAATTCTGCATATTGTTTTGGCAAGTTCTGAATACATTTGCCCATGTCCTGAATGGATTTGGGGAGTTCTGCATATACTTTTGGTAAATTCTGAATACATTTGGCCATGTCCTGAATGGATTTGGAGAATTCTGCATATACTTTTGGTAAATTCTGAATAGATTTGGCCATGTCCTGAATGGATTTGGGAATTATGTTTTAGCAAGTTCTGAATACATTTGCCCATGTCCTGAATGGATTTGGGGAGTTCTGCATATACTTTTGGTAAATTCTGAATAGATTTGGCTATGTCCTGAATGGTTTTGGGAATTCTGCATATAGTTTTAGCAAGTTCTGAATACATTTGGCCATGTCCTGAATGGATTTGGAGAATTCTGCATATACTTTTAGCAAGTTCTGAATATATTTGGCCATGTTCTGAATGCATTTGGGAATTCTGCACATAGTTTTAGCAAATTCTGAATAGAGTTTGCTATATTCTGAATAGATATTATTATGTTCTGAATAAATGCCACTTTGGCGTGCCATAGCCCCGTGCTGTGTAAACGTCAGTGAAATCAGAATGTTTATAGCCAATAGAAAATAATCTTCTATAAGATTCTATTTTCCTTGTGGGTATAAATCCATGTATATATGTCCTCGAGATGCCCTCATAAATATAATATCCTGTTATTGCGTGTCGTGTTATGTCCTCATTCATGATGCCCTCCGTCATTGTCCGTTTGTCCTCATTATGTCCTGCATGATACGGCCTCGAAAATTCAGGGTTTACCGGTAATTTCCTGCATTTATATTTCTTGATAATATCCTCATACATGTACCGGAACTACAATTAAAATACTGTTTATTATGCATCTCATAATGTCCTCATGCTTAATACTGTCCTAACTGTCCTAAATTCAAGAATTAATTTCATGAAGAAATATTTCCCCATAAATGTCCTCGTAAATGTCGTAAATGTCCTCGTAATATCCTCATGCGTAATATATTCTATCCACATACATGTATGATGATTCCAAATTTGCCATCCTTGGAATTGTACCATCTGAATGATGCAACTGACCCGACAACCAACGGTTGTACTTCAGCTGACATCACGTAACAACAATTACTGTGCAATGTGATTCTGCCCTAAATTTCCATCCTCTTCTTTTCTTCCCTATATCTATTTTTGATGTGCCGGTAACTGTATACATATACACAAATTAAATTCCTATCCTGATCCTTTTTTTCCTAAAATGTTACTTTAAAGAATATTTCATTGTATTTTTGAACGTTTAAGTCCTTTATAATATGTTCAGTATTTTCAGCTTCTGACAGTTTAAGCACGATGATCATTACCGGTATAATCCACTCATTTGACCCACTGCTACCAGTAATCTGTGGTATTTCAGCCATCACCACATCTATACTAAATATTTCCCTCTAGTCCAGCAGATTTTGGCAGAAAAATCAGTGAATTGTGCACTTTTTGATAAAAGCAAGCCACTTTGCACACTTGTAGTATAGGCCAATACAAAAATTTTAAGCTATGGAGCCACCGAAAATTTGACCTATTTAAGCTTTGGCAGCCATTTTTTCAAAATGGCCGCCAGCCGCACAGGTTTCCTTCAATATCTCCAATTCTATGATAGATAGGCTCAAAATTCCAATGGCTACACCCAGGTCTCCAATGCCCAGGAATCAGATGGTATCATTGATCAATGTTTTTGGGTGCCGCCATCTTGAATTCCAAGATGGCCACCAGGTTTCGCACATTTTTCATAATATTTCCTGACCTATGATAGATAGGATCAAAATTCCAACGGCTACACCCAGGTTTCCAATGCCCAGGAGTGAGATGGTATCATTGATGAATGCTTTTGGATGCCGCCATCTTGAATTCCAAGATGGCTGCCAGGTTTCGCACATTTTTCACAATATTTCCTTACCTATGATAGATAGCAGGGTCAAAATTCCAACGGCTACACCCAGGTTTCCAATGCCCAGGAGTCAGATGGTATCATTGATGAAAGTGTCTTTGGATGCCGCCATCTTGAATTCCAAGATGGCCGCCAGGTTTCGCACATTTTTCACAATATTTCCTGACATACTTTAGATAAAAACAAAATTCAAACAAGTATACCCATGTTTTATGAAGGGAATCCTTCTATGTCATTTTAAATTCATCTTTGTTGTCGCCATCTTGAAACACATGATGGCCGACGGGTGTCCCTTTCTTTCATTTCCGCATTAGGCCTAATATCCGGCAAACTCAGACATGATGTTATCTCTGCAATGTTATTGAATATTCGGCCCATCCAGATGTGACATGCAATCTAGCAAGTGCTATGGCTGTGAAAGGTAATGCTGCCTTTGTGCATGTGCATTTCCCTGTACCGGTACATGTCTTCTTGCAGCTGCATTTCAACAACTGCCTTGATGCTACGCTGGCCTCTGGAAGTGTGCTCCAAAGTGGTTTCCATTGTGCTGGATTTCTCCCACCC
Source organism: Notospermus geniculatus (assembly GCA_002633025.1). Classification (NCBI taxonomy): domain Eukaryota; kingdom Metazoa; phylum Nemertea; class Pilidiophora; order Heteronemertea; family Lineidae; genus Notospermus; species Notospermus geniculatus. Next base: position 224,104 of record NMRB01000864.1, read on the forward strand.
CAGTCAGAAGGACACGGAAAGCTGTCTCCAGTAACTTGCCCCAGCTGTGTCCAACTTGGTACACTGCCCGCTTCGTGTGTTGTGGAAGTGCTGCTCTTGTTGGGGAATGGTGAACATTGTTCTACCTTTTTTGGTGAAAAGGTATTTCCTCGCGTCATTGATCTTGCAGATTGTGCTGGTTCTGTCATACATTAGGATTGTGAACCGTTCCAGTACTTCAAAATAAGCGTCATCGATGGAATCTGGCACTCTTCCTAGGGTTATGAAGACAGGTGGCCATGCGTCATGAACTGGTCCCCTAAAACGGGGGAGGTGTAACACATATTTTCGATTCAGAGTTTTCAATTTGGAAATACCAATCTTTCCCACTACCTGAACTGGTGTTGTTTGGTATCATATTGTAGGGTTTTTTGTCTAGTTTATAGAGCAAAAAACCTTTTTTAGATATCTTATCCCTATCATAAGTTACATCACCTTTAGTGAGGTAGGGTAGATCATTTTTATGGGGGAGGAGGAGCGGTGCAGGAGGAGCGGTGCAGTCATTTGTGGGTTATTTCAGTATAATCCCAGAAATTATGTGCCTTAAGTTTTAACTTCAGCTCAGTTTAACTTATTTTGGTGTCTTTCAACCTCAGGATCACACCTATTTCTGTGAGAAAATACATTTCCATCATAAAATCTTAATTGAGTTGCAGGTGGAAAGTAACACAGGCGGACCTGCCTGCCATCAGGCCTTATGTTGAATTCTTGTAACTTATGGCAGATGTTAATAACTGTTGGCACTGGAAATGGAAATTTTAATCAAATTTACTTCCCCTCTCCATGAAATTGGCATCTTATAAGATGAATTGTGTTTTGTGCAACATTTTTCAGCTAATATTAAAATGTCCATTTTTGAGATGAAATTCCATTCAAGTATTTAGAACTACATCAAATAATTATATTGTTCTATTTAGCCTGCACTGTTACCTCGTTGAAGATCTTCCAGGTTTCCCAAGCCGTCTTTTTACCAATGTTTCCAAAGGATGAAACCGTGTCACAGCCAGTGTAAGAGGGAAACATGGGAGTGATTTGTCTGGACCTAGAGCCCTTCCAACTTCATGGATGGTTGGGCTGTCCACTACGCGTATGATCACTTTTATGCGTCCTTGTCTTGCAACATCTACCAAGTGCACAAAGATGCGAGTGTCTGCCCCTTCATGGCTGCAAGGGGCTAGCTGGTGTGTGTTTCTGGGATGGTTACAGAGGACATCTTGGCCATGTGTCGTGACTATAAGTTTGTCAGATTTCAACTCTGCTGCACACTGTGCAAGAAGAGCAGGCAACTCTGTTTTGCTGTCATCAATTCGTAGGAACTGTTGCCAATTTGCTGGTATTTTGCTGTTCCCTCGCCTTATCCCCTTACCGCGTTCACGCCGTGGCTGTGACTTGAGGATATTTTCGATGTAGTCGTCCCAGATGACATCCACTTATGATTGTGTGATCCCTTGTCTGACAGGATACGTACAAACGGGCAAAAAGAGAACAATCATTCTTCAAACTTGATACCACAGATTTGGTTTTTGTGGTGGTTTTTGGAACCTCGATGACTTATTTAGTTACGAAAACCAAGCCAGTCTACCATCCACTAAACTCCCTACGCAGTTGTGAGTCGCGCCCCTTCGGTTTACTCGCGCTCCACAACTGCTTAACTTGGATGTGTTCGCCGCGGTTGGTCAACATCCACCATCCACCTGGTAGATGTTGCAAGACAAGGACACACAAAAGTGATCATACGCATAGTGGACAGCGACGTCGTTGTCTTGGCTACCGCAGCTGTTGTTAAAGCAGGGGTCGCAGAGCTGTGGATACCATTTGGGACTGGAATGTAGTTCATCAGGAACATTCCCATCCATGAAGTTGGAAGGGCTCTAGGTCCAGACAAATCACTCCCATGTTTCACTCTTACACTGGCTGTGGCATGGTTTCATCATTTGGAAACATTGGTAAAAAGACGGCTTGGGAAACCTGGAAGATCTTCAACGAGGTAACAGCTGTCTTCATAGCCCTAGGAAGAGCGCCAGATTCCATCGATGACGCTTATTTTGAAGTACTGGAACGTGGAACGGTTCACAATCCTAATGTACATGTAGGTCAGAACCAGCACAATCTGCAAGATCAATGACGCTAAGAAATACCTTTTCACCAAAAAAGGTAGAACAATGTTCATCATTCCCCCCAACAAGAGCAGCACTTCCATAACACACGAAGCGGGCAGTGTACCAAGTTCGACACAGCTGGGGCAAGTTACTGGAGACAGAGCCCAGCTTTCCGTGTCCTTCTGACTGGGGTCGGAGAATGGAAATGGAAACCAAACTTTGCTCTTTGGAGCACACTTCCAGAGGCCAGCGTAGCATCAAGGCAGTTGTTGAAATGCAGCTGCAAGAAGACATGTACAGGGAATTGCTCAAGGGCAAAGGCAGCATTACCTTGCACAGCCCTATGCCAATGCAGTTGCTAGATTGCTTGTCACATCTGGATGGGTCCAATATTCAATAACATTGCAGAGATAACATCATGACTTGAGTTTGCCGGATATTAGGCCTAATGCGGAAATGGAAGAAAGGGGCACCCGTCGGCCAGCTTGAATTTCAAGATGGCGACCACAGGATGATTTTAAAATGACACAGAAGGATTCCCAGGTTCATAAAACATGAGTATACTTGTTTGAATTTTGTTTTTAACTAACTTATGTCAGGAAATATCGTGAAAAATGTGTGAAACCTGGCGGCCATCTTGGAATTCAAGATGGCGGCATCCAAAAACATTCATCAATGATACCATCTGACTCCTGGGCATTGGAAACCTGGGTGTAGCCGTTGGAATTTTGACCCTATCTATCATAAGTCAGGAAATATGGTGAAAAATGTGCGAAACCTGGCGGCCATCTTGAAATTCAAGATGGCGGCACCCAAAAACATTCATCAATGATAAATTTTGTTTTTATCTAAGTTATGTCAGGAAATATCGTGAAAATGTGTGAAACCTGGCGGCCATCTTGGAATTCAAGATGGCGGCATCCAAAACATTCATCAATGATACCAACTGACTCCTGGGCATTGGAAACCGGGGTGTAGCCGTTGGAATTTTGACCCTATCTATCATAGATCAGGAAATATTGTGAAAAATGTGCGAAACCTGGCGGCCATCATGCAATTCAAGATGGCGGCATCCAAAAACATTCATCACTGATACCATCTGACTCCTGGGCATTGGAAACCTGGGTGTAGCCGTTGGAATTTTGACCCTATCTATCATAAGTCAGGAAATATGGTGAAAAATGTGCGAAACCTGGCGGCCATCTTGGAATTCAAGATGGCGGCACCCAAAACATTCATCAATGATACCATCTGATTCCTGGGCATTGGAAACCTGGGTGTAGCCGTTGGAATTTTGACTCTATCTACCATAGTATTGGAGATACTGAAGGAAACCTGTGCGGCTGGCGGCCATTTTTTAAAATGGCTGCCAAAGCTTAAATAGGTCAAATTTTCGGTGGCTCCATAGCTTAAAATTTTTGTATTGGCCTATACTACAAGTGTGCAAAGTGGCTTGCTTTTATCAAAAAGTGCACAATTCATGTCAAAATCTGCTGGACTANTGGCGGCCATCTTGGAATTCAAGATGGCGGCATCCAAAAACATTCATCACTGATACCATCTGACTCCTGGGCATTGGAAACCTGGGTGTAGCCGTTGGAATTTTGACCCTATCTATCATAAGTCAGGAAATATGGTGAAAAATGTGCGAAACCTGGCGACCATCTTGGAATTCAAGATGGCGGCACCCAAAAACATTCATCAATGATACCATCTGATTCCTGGGCATTGGAAACCTGGGTGTAGCCATTGGAATTTTGACTCTATCTACCATAGTATTGGAAATACTGAAGGAAACCTGTGCGGCTTGCGGCCATTTTTAAAAATGGCTGCCAAAGCTTAAATAGGTCAAATTTTCGGTGGCTCCATAGCTTAAAATTTTTGTATTGGCCTATACTACAAGTGTGCAAAGTGGCTTGCTTTTATCAAAAAGTGCACAATTCATGTCAAAATCTGCTGGACTACTCAGCGGCTTCAGAAATCAAATACTCGATCCTAAAGACTTGCACCAATCCTCAAAATAAAATCAAAAGTGCAGTCATTACTGCAGCACTAGGCAAAAAAACTGATGGTATCAGAAAGTTCTTTTTCTGGTTTGATTTTCGTTTGGCGTAGAACCTCCTTCCAAAATAATCAGTGCACAGATAGTTATTGATACGGTGCAAATGTTCTAAGTACGCTTTTTCCTCCTTGGTTTTGTTGGTGTGGCTCCTGGGGTTAGGGCACTGCGCTTCCGTTTCTGTGCTGCTTTTAGGCCTTTGGATTTCAGCTCTGCTTCAGTGCAGATGAGCAGTTCCTCAACATCTTCTGTGCGAGTGATCTCACCAAGTGAGTACCCAATTTGTCCCTCCTGATCAATAGAATGAGGTATGTCAGGAAGGCTGGCACTATGATCACCAATGCTGAACATGTATTCCAATGTTGCATTGTACAGGTTGACCACATTGTCAAGAATCACTTCTGAAGGAAGCCATTTCCAGGGAGGTTGATTCTTCTTGTCGCCTGGCTTTCGCACCGTCAACTGTCTCACCTCAGCAAATGACAACTTCTCGTGGTTGTACCCTGAGGGACAGAGCAGTTGCTTGAGCAGATTCTTGAACTGTGATTTTTCGATGGTTGCTCCAGCAGGCACACCATTCACAAGGGAGATCTGGAAGAGATTCTTCCTCAACTCATCGCTGCCAAGGATTTGCGACATCATTTTCGTGTGGGCAACACCCTTGAATTTGAAAAAGAAGTCGTTTCCACCAAGGGCCAGTATCAGCGGTACGAGGATTGCGTCCTCTCCAAGGGACTGCTCGAGTTTTCGGACGATCCCTGTTATGTGGTAAAGATCGCACTTCTTTGGAGCTTTTCGCAGACTGACATACACTTCATTCTTGAAGGAGCCATCCTGGTTGCGTGGCCAAGGAAGAGAGAACAGAGCCAACATGTGCAACACAACTGCATCTATGTCCCCGGAAGTTACGTATGCAAGGACACTGTCACCTTCTTGCAAATCTGAAATGATGTCTCTCAACCAATCTATCTGGGCTGCTTCTGCCTCTCCTTTCATTTGTTTTACAGAGTCTAGTGCAGTTTTTGCAACAAATCCTTCATCACGACTGAAAAAGGCTCGGATGGGTGTAGTATGGGGGTTACATTGGCATGTTTCAGCAGCAGGGCAAGTACATTCATGTAAAATATGTTCAGAATCAATGTCAATAACAACATTGTGTTTGAGCTGGAGTGATTCCACTGACTTGGCAAGCCACTTGCTGACGTATTTCTTTCCCTCCATTGTTTGTGTGAGAGCTGTCTTGTCAAATTTATGCCTGCTGAGCATTTCGGAACATTTCTTTAGGTGGCTACTAACAACCTTTTTCTTTTTGCCTCTGGTTGCTCTGGTTGCAAGCTTCAGCAAATCAGGAGTGAAGCTGTATTTTTCTTCACAAATTATCATTCTGCTCGTGTTGGTGTACTTGTTCAGAATAGGATCGATCACTCCTCTGTGGATGGATTCAATGAACTGGGCTCCGGTCTTCCCTTTGAAGGTAAACTTCTGGCCTGCGAACTCTACAGTAACAAACTTGACAGAATGAGCCAGCTCCCTTGGAATCTTTTTGTTTTTCCGATTAAGGGAGATTAGCCCTTGCTCCTTACAGATTCGTTCCGCCTTCTTCTTGGCATTACTTCCAGACAACTGCTCTGTGGTTACTCCATCGGTTTCACTTGGTGTGTCATCTGCTTTGGCAAGCAAGTCGAACAAAGTTGCTTTAACACCTGCATGTTTACCACTGTTCGGTTTCTGACCCTTCCATCCAAGAAACGATTGACACAGGTTTAATTCAGACCTGAGAGCTTTCTGTTCCTTTGCTTCAGATGCAACCTTTGACTCGATTTTCTGTGCTTTTGTATCTTTGGCTGTCGCTGAGAGTTTCTTAAATCCTACTTTTAAACGGTTCACTGTTGTTCCTTTTGATGACTTGAGTTTTGCAATGAGTTGTTTTGGACCTTCAACATTCTCGTTTGGAGGTAGGTCCTCTTCAGCAAGGCCAAGCAGGTTTTCCTCACAAAGGAATTTCATGATCAGCTGTTTGCCAACAGCATAGGTATGCCGATCCAAAACTGTAGGGGTGAGCTCACACATATTTGATTGATACACATTGTACGGGGTATCAGACTGATTTGTCTCAAGTCCACCACGTTCAAAGACCATCTTCAATGCAGGGAAGATGTACTTTTTGTCTGTGTCACGCCATGGCTTCAACATGTAGCGGGTATCATCGAGTACCGGTATTCCTTCGGTGGTTTTGGTTTCTCTTGATCTGTTTTGGCTAGATAGTGTTTCACATCGAATTTTATTCACTTTACTAAAGTGATCCACCAAGGCCATACGATTTGTGATCGATTCTGCTGATGAACCGGGACGGAAAGCCTTAACTGCTGTGATGTGCTCGATTTCCCTGTAAGCATCCAACCCAAAGTTTGCTCCATCCTCCTTCATAGGGATAGACCACAGCTCCTGCTTCAGTCCTTTGTAGAATGGTCCTGCACTGGCATGGCTTATGAGGAGACGACAGATGAATCCAGCGTAAGTTGAAGCATTGTTGAGGAAAGCAAAGGGGAGAGAATTCTTCATGGTCGCGAGAAGAAGGGAATATCCATGCTTTCCGCCAATCCTCTCTGCTGAATGCAGAGCTCCTATCTCGTCAGCATGGGTCATGATGTCAACATGGAGGCAGAAAGTGGCGTTTCTCTGGGAGCCGTTATTGAGGAAAGTTCGGTACTCCTCTCCCCATGTCTTCTCTAGCACTTCTTCAGAGCAATTCTGAAGGTCTTGGAGGAGCAGCCTGCTCCTGTCATCACTTAATGTGGAGGCAAACTGCAAGAGGAAGCCCATATGAAGGACGACACATAGACGGAGGATGGTTTTTGTGGCTTGTTCTATGTTCCTTGGGCTTGCCAGGTTGGTGATATCTTCTCCATCCTTGTCATGCATGTATTGAAGCATCTCATGCAATCCTGCATCCTTGTATGCAGATATGAAGTTCAGGATCTTGGACTTCCTTGCATGGAGAGGAGGAAACTCTGGAATGAAGTTGTCGTACTTGTTGCTATCCTCAGTTAGTTTTTGGTGGCATTCTTGAAATTTGTAATCTGGAGGGAAAACTATCCTTTCTTGGTAATTACCCAATCCTTCCATGGCAGCACCCAAAATTTCAGCAACTTTGGCTGGATTGTCATCTCGCCCAACTTTAGGAAATGGATGAACGACCAGTATACCTTTTAGCGTTTCTTTCTCTGAGCCATACTGTGGTGTTGTGCTCAAAGCAGTTGGATCCCTGACATCAGAATTCTTTGCAAAGCATAGTTCTCTGGCAACCTTGTGGCTGTTTTCATCGAATGGTCGTTCTCTGGTACTTTGAATTGAGGAGGAACTAGATTCCAATTCAGTATCGGTGTTTTCAATGCCTTTTGGAGATTGGAAATGACTACCGGGATGAACATGTACATCGTCGTTACTCCCAAGTTCAGTTGTATCCTCTAGCCCAAATGACAATGGAGAGACATCCATTTCTTCAATGCCGTCATCTTTACTGAGGTGCAGGGACTGAAAGGTTTTTTCCAAAGTATCCACCACGTCTGCTGCTGCAATGCCATGGTTGTGGATGGCTTCATGGAGGAAATCCTGCTCTGCAGATAAGAACCATTTCCACAAGGTTTGTAATCCAAAGGTTGCATGGACCTGGAATTTCTTCAATGCCTGTTCTTCTTCTGACGAAAGTTTGAAGAAAACGTTTTGAATGTCATCTTTTCCCAGGGAAATGTCATCTTTGCATTTGCAGATATCATCCATTTGGCATCCTTCTTGATGCCATGACTGAACGATCTTGTGGTCCTTTGGTATGCCTAACAGTGTAATCGGCAAGGTACTGATTTGTATTGTATTTGGTTCTCCTGGTTCAGGGTTACTGGCATACTGCAGGCGGACAATTTGATCACATAGAAGAGCCAAGTAACAGTCACTGATGCGGACATGATGCAGTGTCTCTCCCTCTGACTCTATGGATGGATAATACAGGGGATGCTGTTTTATATATGTATTGTAATACACTCTGTCTGGGTCACTGAGTTGAAGGAGACGATTTTCGGCTGTTGTCTTTCCTAATGTTGATCCGCTGAGATGGGTGATGGAAAAAAATGTGTCCAAATGATGGCAGAGCAATACTAATTCATCAGTATTTATCTCTTGTAGTAATCCATGGTGTTTCTGGTTTCGAACATTGAGAAGACAATCAAACTGGAAAAACAGCTTCCCCAGCCGTGACCTTATGTAATTATTTCTCTGAGTTTGATCAGTTTGTCTTCTAATGGTGTCTTCATTCACAAACAGCTCAACCAACTGCAACTGAAGTGGCAAGGGTACATAATGGCTCCACTCCTTCAACACATCAAAATTATCTATTGTCAATGGTTTCACATCATTCTGACCAAAGCATTCTCCACAGAAACTTTCAATGTTAGGATCTGATATTTCATGTACTTCATCCAGGAAGTCATCCGTCCATACTAACAAGATATTGTCACTCAGGCGCCCTTTTTGAAGGTATTCTCTGAGAAGGAAACGCTGGGTGCTTCTGCCCTGTTGCAGTTTAGCTGAGGGTCCTTTCAGAAACACAATATCATGGAGTTGTGCATGATGTTTGTCTCGAATAAGGGCACGCGTTAATATGGCTAATTCACCACAACTGTTAGCATACTCATCACACTCATCATTTAAGTCTACATGAATTAGAAGATGAAGTCCTCTGTCTGTGGCAGAACACGTTTGTGGGCAGTCAAATGCTGCAACAAAACCAATCCTTTGAATTCCATCTGGCAAGACCTGGCTCTGTACTAATGCTTCAATGACCCTTGGAATATGAGACACACCGCCCACTTCTATGATAGGTTCATCAAGATTTTTCCCTTGCTCAAGTCTACTAGAGGTTGATTGGATAGTTTTGTCACATAATGACTTCAAAACAGCACAATCGTTTGCTTTTATGCATTCCTGGAGAAATTGTTCCTTTGCTTGCAATACCTCTTCTCCAATTTGACCAGACTGATGGACATACTGACAATAATGATGCTCGAAAAGACAGATAAGCTTCCAATCTTTGGTTCTAAAGTGATGGCGAAAACTCTGATGTAAATATGTAAGTTCCAGTTCATGCACTTGAATATTGTCAAGAACATATGATAATAATGCATTAACTTTGATTGTGGATACTACATTTTTGTAGAATTCAAGGTGGCAAGAAGCAGGCTTACACTTTGTGTCAGGTATTTTTGCCTCGCATAGAACTGGAAGTTTTTCTTTTAATGGTGTGCTGGATGATATTGGCGCGGAAATGTTCACACTGTCGGCATGGTCAGAAGGAATGCTTATTAGTTCATCACAAAGAGAGCTACAGAATTGATAATCACTGTAATGGTTGAACAGATACCTCCAAACACAAAGTCTACTCACATGAATAATGCCATCAATGTCTTTTCTATATTTGTCTTCTGGAGCGTAACGACAAAGTTCTGATTTCACATTAAAAGCACGGGGCCTTTGCAACTTATTTGTATCACATTTATCGTATTCCTCTTTAATCCAAGTAAGAAAAGTATCTAATTTAATCCAGAAGTTCGACGATGACAAGAGAAATTTTGGAATCAAAGAACAGAAGGCCATGTATACACGTAGGATCCATCACACTCAGTGAAGAAGCTATGCTGTATACCAATGACATTGACACTGAGTTTGACCTTGTGGGCCTACATTCCAAGGAAGGAAAAAAATAGAAAGCCATAAATACTGGCAGCAGTCACCTTGTCACTGCTGACATGGATACGGCCATTAAGTGTGATTTGATATGAAGCAGGTCATTAGACGGGTGCTAGTTTCTAGTCGGTTTCTGTCATTCTGGGCTCGACTGACCAAGTAGTCAGATGCACATCTGGCGCAAGCGATTAATTGTCCCAATCTCCTCAGCAGCCACAGCACCGCTAGGGAGAAGATTCCACGCATCGCTGCCCAGCGCTCACCAGCCGATATTGGAAGGTTAGGATCGATAGTGTGAGGGGTAAATGAGGTAATGGTGAGGCTGACGGCACCGGCTGCGGTAGGGTCACCTTTGAAAACGAAATGTTGTCTTCCGTCGGCCGAGAGCTTCTCGGTACTGGCGGAGTTACTAGATTGTGCCATGTCCCAATCTCGTACCCAGAGTTGAACTTTGCCACATTAAACTCTGGCATGTCTGGAAATGCCAAGACCGGTACTACTTTTGCACAGTGCAAATGCATTGGGTGAGGTCAAATATTCGGCTTAGTCAGATTTTAATGCCAAGTCTTAAGAAAGTTTTAGACTAAAACCAATATTTGACCTCCCACCAAGTTTTATCTTAAAACCCGCTTAAAACTGTCTTAAGAAAGTTTTAAAACCTGAGTATTAAAACTTCTCGAGTTAAAACTTCGTTAATCCCAGCAGGAAGCCGAAGTTTTAAAAATTTTAATGGAAAATGAATTGGGTGAAGTTTTAGTCCCTAGGGGCTAAAACCAGACTAAAACCTGCTGAGGTCAAATGTTTGGATTAAGGTTGCAGCTATGTTTGCCATCCCAGTTACCAATCTGAACGTCAGAGAACGATTCGTGCCAACATCGTATGTTACGATGGCCGCCCGAATGTAGCCGAGTACCTCCGAAGATGACGTCGATTGCCCAGTTACAAGCTGTAGCACTCCAAAGAGCTGAAAACTTTGACAGTACACCTGCCTATACTAGAGAGCCAATTCAGAGACATCTTTAACTGAATGAAAGCCAAGAACAGATTTCATGAACCGCAGGTTTTAACGAAGTTTTAGTCCAGGTTTTATCCAGGTTTTAATGAAGTCTTAATCTGAGACAGGTTTTAGGAGTTCAGATTAAAACCTACCAAGTGGGATAAAACTCCGATTATCTCAGTTTTAGCTTAATCCAAATATTTGACCTCACCCAATGTTGAAAGCGGATGAATTTTTGACCGTTGGACAACCAAATTACCAATTGCCTAGGGATTCGAAAGAGTTCCTACTTTGTTCCTTAATAAAACATTGAATACCCAACGGAATGTTAAAACAGTAGTGTTTACAAATACAGGAACAAATTTTAATTTTCGGTACGATTAATTTATCCAAATAATTTGTAAAAGCGATGAGCACAAGAATCTTGTGCTATGTTTAGCCATTTTCAGAGGTCTTAGCCGAGTAACGATGGTGGCGACCTCTTCAGATTGGCGCCGTATTCATCACGACAACAACAACGCACCGCTGTGGTCGACGCTATTGCATTGACAAAGTCGATAAATTGTGCCTATTTTAACAAAAATGGCTTCACCACCTGAAGAACCAATATGCCCTAACTACAGTACGTACCTCAGTTTTTATGTAGACTTTTATACCGGCAATCAGGGGCAAAACAGTGTGGAAAAATCGATGTTTAAATCGGCACTGTCGTTTTGACTGGCAAGAACTTTTTTGAGGGATCGTCTCCAGACCGGCCGACAAGTCCATCCTAATTTGGTCTTGTCTTGCGTAGGTTCTGAGCCCTTGAATGATTTGAACTCATATCTGACGTAATGTGTGGGGGGGGGGGCATTACTGCATACATTACCCCAACATAGATCACTATTTCATGATTTTATAAAATCAAATTTATATTTCAGGTGTCAACTCCCAAGCCAAAGAAGGCTTTGTGCTCGTTACAGTAAAAATACAGGACTTGAAGACAAAAAGGAAAGGTGTCTTAAAGGGAACACGAATAGTTGACCCGGCGGTTTGTACTCTTAGAGTAACTTTTGGAGAAAAGTGAGTTTATTTTGATGAAGTCAGCTGAGTTCTACAGTGGCTCCTCCTGGCTCACAGACTGGAGTGGAAGCAGCCCACGATATGATGTAGGCCTAGCTAGGTGTTTGCTAACACCATTATGTCACCAAGGTGATTGTTTTGAACTGATACATTGTATACATATATTTAAATGCCAGCGGCACATCAACATATACAATCCAAACTTGGGTAGTTTGTGCTCGAAGAAATCAGGCCTTGGCCTAACTATTAGTATTATTTTATCATATTTCTTTTTATTTCAACTAACAGCAATAAAGGTGGCGTACATGTAATTGTTTTTCATACCGTGTGCAGATAGCGTATTCGGGTTTATACAAGAGGTCGGTTTGTCCACTGCTATAGAAAGAGGGACCTTGTTGCGACAGTATTTTCCTCTGTGCCCCCCTCCGTCACCACCACCACCACCGCTTTTACTACCACTGGAAGCACCACGTCATGGCCGATAAATTTATTGAATGAGAGCCAAATCCATTATCATTCGCTGCTAAGGGTTTTTGGTCACTAATTATTGCAGGAGGAAACCGCAGTGTCCGGAGAAATAATGCGTTACCAAAGATAGTGACTTATTCGTCACGCTCCGCACCAGGGGCGTAGGCTGGGGTGCACTGGATGCACGTGCATCCCCCCAAAAGCTTCAGAGAGTTCCATCTTCACTGAGTTCAGGTCAAGACTCAGCTTCTCCTCCCTTGACCTTCACGCAAGCAAACCACATTCCGTGTTCAAGGATTTCCCCCGTCCCAGAAATAGCAACCAATCACGGCAGAGCTTGTATGATGACAAGATGGCGGGCTCGATGAAACTTTATTCGAATGCAAAGTCTCCGTGCAAGGACTTAGAAGTACTCAAAAAGAAGCCGCGAAGGCAATATTCAATGGAGACTATTTTTTGTTATTCTGTTGTAGGACTGGCAGTAGGAAGTCAATTATGTGCCAGCAGGCCAGTGTTGTCCGCTACGAAGTTGAACGGCGTACTCGTATTGAATAAATTACCGCATGAGAACCGAGGCTTCTGATTGGTCGCACGAGAAAATCCCAAAGCGCTGAACACGGAATCTGGCTGCTTGCTGCAGAGTGTAGGAAGGTTAGCGATTTCTACACGATGCATTATGCAGAATGGAGAGTTCCGCTTAAGAAGTGTTAAAAATGAAACACCCTTTCTTTCACAGCTCAGCTATCACACGTTGCAACAGATAACACGACGTTTGCCATATCCCTGCAACTATTAGTATCAGGAAGATAGTACAAGGAAAGTCCGACTCTTTGGATTTAGTCAAATATATTGAATTTAGTCAATTTAGTCTTTGCATTTCAAGTCGAAAGCATGCAGAATGTTACTTTCCTTTTTTCTGCAGTGGTGTTCCATCAACCTCCACCCCCGGCCTCACACCAGGGACCAGCCTACGCGTCCCTGCGCATCCAACATGTCGCTAAGTTCTTCCATAATTTTCCTGTGCAATTGCCATGCTTCATGAGGGATTTGAATCTCCCCTCCCGCCTGCCATGACAGACTTCTTTATTGCGCGAGTCAAGACACATGCTTTCATACATACAGGAGTATGCAAGAGTTAGAACGACGCTTTGGATGTACTCAAAAGTATGTCCCATTTCACAGTGCAGTCATTACCCAGAAAAAACTTGCTCTTCGTTATTCACCAGTCATACAACTAGCTCATTTATATTCATACGGAGGCTTGTCCAAAAGCCTGACTGTGAACCAATCACGAGCTGCACGTTGCATATAATCAAGCTTACTATCACAACCGCAGCGCCACTCTGGTGGAAAATGACGGCGTAACCAATCACATTCCAGGTTACTAGCTGAACGTAGCCTAACGTTCATTATAAGTAACAGTACCGTCCACTTTAGTCTTTTACCTAGTAATACCTCCATGAATGGACAATGTAGCATTATCAAGGGACCAGTTTTTAATCACTTGGGGCGGCCATCAAATTGAGTGACCAGTCTTTTTCTGGTTAAAGTTTCTGGTTAAAGTCTTTTTACCAGTGCCTTATTTACCAGTGCCTTATTTACCAGTGTCTTTTTTACCGTGCCTTTTTTACCGGTGCCTTTTTTACCAGTGCCTTTTTTACCGTATCCCGTGTACAACGGGCATAAAGCCTGCCACACACTTGAAAAATTATTGTGTAATACTTTTTGCCACATAGGACTCAGCGCTGTTCTATAGATCTATGGATTTTGTATGCACTGACGGCCTACACAAGGGACATGAAGTATGGTTTGCATTATTATGTAGGGACCGTCTCATAAGTTGTTGGCAGTGGAAGACAAGTGGTGTTGACGGTTACAGGAAAATTTGTCCCCGGATAATTCGTCCCCGGAAAATTCGTCCCGGATAATTCGTCCCCAAGGAAAATTCATTCTTTACAAAAACGTCAATTTTTCAAAAACTAAATGGCCGATTTTGACAGTAACTTGCTAAATCACTTTTATTTTGGCATAACTTCATTCTAGCAAAGGAATTTTGGTGAAAAATCCAGAAACAAAAAA